>OZ005740.1:322410671-323010671 GCA_963930735.1 Dioctria linearis
GAGGAAAAATCTTTTGAACCGATACTTTTCAGATGTTGTTGCACGGCGATGTAAGTAAAATCTTTTGATCATTAATCCATTTAAAAATTTTGCTAATGCTTCCTTTCTCTTTGTAAATTTTCGTACTGGTAATGAAAGGACCTGTTAATACCCGCTGCACGCTATGGAGAATTGGATACCATTTTCTTGAGTAACAGTACTACGCAGCTTGTGCAGCATCTGGTTCATCAAACTGAAGTAGGATGAACTTTGCATCTTTTTATTTTCTCGCTTCCTTTTTCAAAAGATTTTCGTGGGTGTTTGGGTATACCGAAAGCTGAAGGTGTACTTTCAACAGTTTTTTTTTTTAACAATATACAGGGTGTCCCGTATGTGGTGTCTGGCACCCGAAGGTTACGGATATGTCATGCTTAGACAAACAAAAAATTGTATTGATGGGGAGGGGAAATCGTAACGGTTTTCGAGATAACGGGACTTTACGATATTTGGGTATGTTTTTATAGATCACCATGTAACTTCTGAACGTTACACCCTATGATGATGATTTAAACATTGGTAGATAGATAATCGTTGGACCTTTCCAATGGTCTATAAATTTTTTCCTTACCCTTAAAGTTTTGAAGTTATGGCTGAACAAAGTTAAAATTTCGGAATTTTTACTCGTTGTTTTTTATTTAACTACTATTTTTATAAAAAAACACGTCATCAATATCAATTTTTCATATTTGAATTTAAAAAGCCCAAAAGCTTAGCTTTAAAATGACCTATCATACTCTGTACCCAAAATGTAACCTTTCTGCGTTTTTTGCACTTTTTCTTAAGCATCTCCAGCGAAAATGGCTGAAAAAGGTCATTTCCAAAAGATAATTGCATACTTTCCGGCAATTATTGAATTTTTTCACCCATTTTCGCTGTATATGCTTAAGAAAAAGTGCAAAAAACGCAAAAAGGGCTACATTTTCGGTACAGAGTGTGGTAAGTCATTTTAAAGCTAAGGTTTTGGGCTTTTTAAATTCAATATGAAAAATTGATATTGATGACGTGTTTTTTGATAAAAATAGTAGTTAAATAAAAATTCCGAAATTTTAACTTTGTTGAGCCATAACTTCAAAACGGTCCGGATGAGTGAAAAAATTTGTAGACCATTGGAAGGAAAGGTCCAACGAATATCTATCTACCAAAGTTTAAATCATCATCAGAGGGTGTAACGTTCAGAAGTTACAGGGTGATCTATAAAAAAATACCTAAATATTTTAAAGACCCGTTATGTCGGAAAGCGTTATGATTTCCCCTCCCCCACCCATACAATTTTTTGTTTGTCTAAGCGTGACCTATCCGTATCCTTCGGGTGCCAGACCACATACGGGACACCCTGTATAGGAGAAATGTGTGAGTTTTCTCATTATAGATAGTGGCTTCCGATTTTGCATCAATAGCATCAATAGATATGAGAAGATTTTTACTCTTTTACGTGTTTTCTCAGTTCTTTGGGTTATCGTACCTATGCACCTCAAACAAGCTTCTCGGAGAAATAGCACATACAACAGAGGAATAAATAAGGTCCAAATCCAAGAGATATTTTTGTCAGCTTACTATATTGAGCCCCATTTCTACGATATTGCCCACCTAATTAAAAAAATAATAAAATAAAACAGCAAGGCAAAAAAACAAAAAAGAGCGTAGAAAAAACATGTTTTGTACTGTACCCCGATCGTGTTAGGTCAAGTCCACGTTCGCCCTTTTTAGGAAGATTATTATGTACCTATACTTCCATTCTGGTCAATTTTCTGGACGTGGGATTACAATACCCTTACCCTAAGCAGGAAGATTTATGTTTGACAGTGAGAAGTGTGATTATTGGTTGAATAATGGCGGAATACGGTGTGGGAGATGAATGGACACGCTCTACACGGCGGTAGGTAGTCTACACGAAAAAGCAGTGAGCAATATTTTACCTGGGGGGGGGGGTGGAAGGTTGTCTTCATACAGGGTGGTCAACCTGTCCTGGAAATCATTCCAGTTCACGTCTACCAAAGTCGTGGAGGTGGGTAATGCCATCGTTAGTATATTTACCGGCAAATTAGGTTTGATGGTCAGTTCTATGTATTGCTAGATGATCTGACGAAGCATGATGTGTAACGCAGTTGAAGTTATTAATTTGGGGAAGAAGATTAATCAAACTTGAAGAAACAAGGTAAAAGTCTATGTATAGGAACCTGATCGGGGGAAGGTTGGGGTGGTTGGCGCAGCTACAATGAAATCATGGCTATCTTGATTTCGATTGAGCCAATTTGTAATTGTCTTGCCAGATGAACTTTCCAGCGGGTCATTCCACATTGGATGCCTGTCGTTGAAATCTCCTCCAATAACCGTATAGGTGTAATCTTTGGAGATATTATTGAGATAGCTAAGGTTCCTTTTAATCTGCGCTGCCCGAGCACTACATCTGCTATAAAGGGAAATGAGGAGAGGTGTTTGTTGGGAGGTAAGAAAGACCTTAACTGCTGTGCATTCCATGTTGCATAGTGGTCTGAGCTTAACTTGTTCACATTTAAACCCTTTCGCGAATTAGGATGGCCGTGCCAAGTGAAGATTCAGTTTTATCTGAGCGGGCGGTCGAGAATTTCACGAAAACTAGTTTGTGGCGAGGACTGAGATGTGTCTCTGAAAGAAGAACAAAGTTGGGTTTTTGTTCCGCAAGGAACGAATTATTTAAGGCTATTCTTTTATTATGCCTTACTAGTGAGTTGCAGTTTAATGCAATTATCTTCAATTTGCTTATTTCCCTAGACATAGGCTAAAGGCAAATTGAAGATAAGCACTTTGACGTTCGTCCAAGGGAAGAAAGTTTCCTATATTGGGGAATAAAATTATTAATTTTACCCATAAGGGTGAAAAGATAACACCAGAAAAGGGCTTTGGCTTCTTTAGTGCAGAAGTTATCTGGCTCCTTCTGTGATGGCCTTGGAGCTTGGGTTGCCCTTGGGGCAGGTTTTGGTATTTAAGTGAGTGGTTGGGGCTTGTTAGTATTGGGATTATTATATTGTTTGTTACTGACAATTTGAGAGAACGACATACCTGGCTTGACGTAATCTCTTACCACTTCCCTGATAAAGAGCTCCTTCTGCTTCTGCGCTGTTCCCTTCGTTGGTTCTTGATAATGTTGACTTCCTTGTATTTTGGGCGTCCACGATAGTTAGCTGGATGTCCCTCCTTTTCGCAGTTAACAAAATACGGTTTTGTCTGCACGTCGTACTTGTTTCTGGAGCACTCTCCTGGTCCATGTTTTTTATTGCGCTTGACGCATCGGTACATCTGCGCACAGTTGCTGGCTACATGCCCAAAGCGTTGGCACCTCTTACACTGTGCTACTCCCTTTACGATGTGCTTCTCCCAGTAGACTATCTGGTCGAGAAGTCGGTCCACTTTAATGATCTCGTTGACGTCGTATTTCGCGTCGAAGGTTACAATGAAGGCATCGATGTGCTTGCCTGCCGCTTTGCTGCGTGTAGTTGCGAACTCTGCTATGCTCTTGATTTTATATCCTTGAAGCTTTTCCTCCAAGGCAATTTTTACATCCTCTTCGTTGAAGGTATGCTGAACTCCTTTCAGTACTAGAGTCGTCTTCCTTCGGGGTGAAGGTGTAGGATTCCACCCACTACCCAACTTTATGAAATTTTTTTGGCCTGGCTTGTAATAAGTTTGGGTTTATCAACAGGTGCCAAGTATAATTATATCAACAAAATAATAAACTTACTCTACCGTGGCAACTTCAATATGTTTTTTATGCTACATCTCACAAGAACTTACCTGCTTGTCGTAAAGACAAAATATTCCATTTATTTATTTATTGTAATTAATTTTTATGCTTACTGAGTGTGAGCATCGCCATCTATCGAAACGGACGAAGGTATGGATAGTATGCATCCCAGTTTAAATCTGAGTGCTAGTGACAAATTCCGAGTCTTTTCATTTGATTATTGACAGACTTAACACTGAGATTGAAAAACGTCGAGCAGCTTACAGAACATTGCATGAAACATGTTTAATTTTCTTCTGACAGCTCTTTTCCAAATGATTAATTAGTGCCTAAAGCTAACTGAGTAATATGGTAGATGGTAGATGGCAGTACCAAAAAAGTATACAAAAGTTATATGGCTGGGTGGTCCATTCCGGAATAGAACACAACCTTTGAAATGATGTTATACGTTGAGTGATTCATATTTTTTCATATCTGAAGTGTTGAGGAAGAGGATCAAATGTATATATAAAACTGCCATTACAAAAACATTTGCTTTCGGCACGCTGTAAAATATGTTATAATCCATTCCAGAATGCGCTACCCATTTCACAATCTGTATACACTGTAAAAAATATTAGGACTATTTCCCAAATTTAAGACATGCTTTTCCCTAAAAATAAATGTAATTTACTCTGATAGAAAGGGAAATTCAGTTCAATTTCCCCAAATCAATGGAACGTTCAACAAATTTAGGTATCTGACGCCAGAGAACCTCTAAAGTACGTAAAATTCCCGAAATGTTAAGCTCTCTTGGATATAAGGAAGAGATCATTCAACGAATTAGGTATTATGTTACAGTTTTTATGGAAATATATTTTCGTTTATATAATTCACACATTGTTCTTGAAAACAAGTCAAGTATTGTTTTTCAATATTTTGTGTAAACGTGCCCAGTGCACCAACATAACTTCCATACTACTTGTATGGACCATAAGAAATGAGCCATTCAGCTCATTCTTATGTTTTTTAAAAGGGGTGTTCTTCTATTACCTTCACCTATGCTGGAGAGTAGTGCGGTGCTATCACCTATTCCCTACATTTTGGGGAATATTCTCTAAATTTTAGGGAATATTCCTAAAATGTAGGAAAAACAAAAAAAAATGAAAATTCCCTACATTTTAGGGAGAACTCCCTAAATTTTAGGGGGGGGGGATCAAAATTCCCTACATTTTAGGGAGAAAAACCTAATCTGCGCTTACCAAGGTGGAGCTTTCCCTAATCTTATCGACAGATGCCTAACCTGTCTGGCACAAATTATTGCCACTCACTTTAGGGAATTTTTTTTTACTGTGTACTCTGCTCTAGTATGCTATGCAACATCTAGTTCTTGTGCCATCTATGGTGATATCCCACAGGTCTTGGAGAATGTTTGTTGATAGTAAATCTGTGTCCGCTCTAATTATGCTCAAATAAAAAATAGCAAGTCAAAAGCTTTCCAGTTGTTAATAATAGTTGACTCTCACTAATCCGGCAGATATCAACCCGGGGTAGTGCCGGATTATTGGAAAAAGACAAGAAAAAAGAGAACAACGAATAAAGACGCAACTGATCGATCAGAAGTTGTTTGTTTACAGTAGCGTTCAGTAACATGTCTCAACTTGATACCTCCTCCACACCCGTCTGATAGCACCGGGATACTGGTGTGCCGGATTACAGAATGTCTACTGTGTTGCTTTTACAATTTACCTTTCAGTTTTTGGAACAAAGGAGAATTTTTTTTTTCCAAAACTTAAAATTATAAAGAATGATAAAAACAAATCGGTTGGGCTTGCGCAATCAGGGTTCCGTATCAGAACTTTATTAACAAACAGTCCGTTAACTGAATTTAAGTTAATTTTACCCGGGGTTTACACAAGATAGTACAGCTTGCATGCAAGCCTCCCTTCCAATGCGATTTTAAACTTGACAGCAGAAGGAAGTTCGATTGATGTCGTATCAGCTTGCATGCAAGTTCATTTAAAAAATGGCATTGAGACGTAAAGTCTTGCGTATATTGGAAAATTATAGCAATAAAAGAAGTAGCAGGCTGATAAAAACCCAAGAAAAAATTAAGATGATTTAATGCAAATGATCCCAGAAAATCTCATTTATCAATTTCTTTCAAACATTTCTTTTCCGCCATCTTGAAAACTGTATAATGTCAAATTACTATCATCTCAGCTGCCATATGATTTTTCATCATGTAAGTTCGCTTAAAGCTGAGCTACCAGCATGACAGTCTAGGGATTGCACATGCAAGAAGTATGTCAGTGCAAGTTGCATGAAAGCTGTACTATCCCGTGTAATCCGTGGGTTAATCTAATCCAAATCTGCTTTTGATAAATTTAAACAGATGAACGCAAGAATATTTTTTATAAGAGTTTGTCTTATTAAAAAAAGTTTTCGATGTTATATGCCAATTCTTGGTAGATGGCGTATTAGTGGAGGCGAGTGTTTTGTCACCATACTATCTTCCTGGGGGCCAGTTACGTTACTTAAAAGAGCACGGAGCTGCGGCAGCAGAAGTGTATGTTTCTAACTAGAGATGTGAGACAAGGATTATCATATAAATAGCGCTGCGTGTCCAGGCTGTTCCTATGACGAGTATTTGGATCTGGCTGAACTCAAGTTTTCTTGTAGGTTGTGTACCTACACTGTAAAAAATATTAGGACTATTCCCTACATTTAAGACACGTTTTTCCCTAAAAATAAATGTAATTTTCTCTGATAGAAAGGGAAAATCAGTTTAATTTCCCCGAATCAATGGAACATTCAATGAATTTAGGTATTTGGCACTAGAAAACCTATAAAGTACGTAAAATTCCCGAAATGTTAGCTCTTTTCGATATGAGGAAGAGAACATTCAATAAATTAAGTATTATGCTGCATTTGTAATAGAAATATATTTTCGTTTATATAATTCACACATTGTTTTTGAAAACAAGTCATATATTGTTTTCCAATATTTTTTAAGCGTCTCCAGTGCACCAATATAACTTTCATACTACTTAGCTCATTCTTATGTTTTTTAAAAGGGGTGGTCTTCTATCACATTCACCTATGGTGGAGAGTGGTGCGGTGCTATCACCTATTCCCTACATTGTAGGGGAAAAAACAAAACAACAATTTAAAATTTCATATATTTTAGGGAATATTCCCTAAAATGTAGGGACAAATGAAAATTCCCTACATTTTACGGAATATTCCCTAAATTTTAGGGAGGAAAAACCAAAATTTCCTACATTTGAGGGAGAAAACCTACCTACATTTTAGGGATAAAAACCTAATCTTAGTTTTCCAAGGTGGAGCTTTCCCTAAACTTATCGACAAATGCCTAATCTATGTGGCACAAAGTGTTGCCACCCACTTTAGTGAATTATTTTTTACTGTGTATCTATTCAGAATGTCGAATGAGTTTTATTCATCAGGTCCAGACTGTCCATGTGATAACCTGGACGAGTACCCCAGTCGCACCTATACACTCTGAGGTGTTAGTTGATAAATAAAGATTAGCCAATTCGACCATATGTCGATAAGGCCGAAAAGGCAATAATAGCAGTAATGTGCTGAGCTGCAGAAGTCTACCCGTACGCCTTGGTAACAGTAGTAGCAGCCAATAATAGATCTCGACACTGATCGGCGAGGAAACCAAATACAATTTAAGCTTCGGAAACAGAAAAAAGTCACACGTGCCAAATGTGGTGAATTCGGAGGTTGTTCGATGATATTCGTGACATTTTTGTTCAAAAGTTCGGTCACAATGATTACTTTGTGAGACGGTGCGTTGTCATTTTGCATGAATTTTTCTGCCAAGGATCCGGTCTTCTTTTACGAATGCTCTCTCTCAAACGCCTCACAACACCCAAGTAATATTGTTTATTCACTGTTTGACCCTCCGGAAGGAATTCCGTGTGAACAATTGCTCGAAAAACGAAAAAAAAAACAGTGAGAATAACCTTAATTTTGAACCGATTTTGCCTCGGTTTTTGGGTTTCGGATCGTTTGGCAAGCGCCATTCCGATGATTGCTGGCTGGTTTGCATATCATATTCATAGACCCAAGTCTCATCAGCCGTAATGACGCATCCGATAAATGTGAGGTCCGAATCCACTCGATTTAGCATGTCTTCACACACTCGATTACGATGCTCCATTTGAAGAAATTTGAGATCTTTCGGAACGAGCCGGGTTGCCCAAAACATCAACCACAATAGTTCGAACTGATTCATGAGAAATGTTTTGATTTAATTATCTATCGAGGAAATTGCGTCCTATTTGGATGTTGGACAGATTGTAGCTGATTTTTACTAAGAACAATTATTTTATAAAACATGAACATAAAGTGGGGTTACAGTCATTGGTTCACAGGATAATAAAATAATTTAATTTTTTGTTCCAGACATCAAAATCGAGGCCTACTAACCTACATAACCTTTTCTAATGGCTTTTGAATTGGATTTTCGAAAATTCTACAAAAGGCAAGGATACCCAAGTTCGTTTTCGACGTACAGATGGCTCTGTCAAGCCGCCACAAGTTATTTTATAAGTGAACACAAAAAACATGTTTTGCAGCAATTATTAGACTGACGACAAAAGTTTTCCTGTTATCTATGACTTAATGCCCACTAACCATGATAATATCAAAATTTTAGCTTTAGCCTTGAAAATCATGGGGGGGGGGCGGTATATTTTCGTAAAAAAAATTCGAAACTTTTTTTTCGAACCCTTGAAAGTAGTCCTTTCAAACGATATCACATAAAATATAAGCAAAAAAAAACCAAAAAATTTTTTCCTTTTTTATTATTGTTCAAAATTTTATTGCAAACCGCGCGCCGTCCAGTGTTAATGTAACTTGCCCGGCGTTTTGTTCGGCATTTGACGACGACGACCACGACGGCGTTGGCGTTGTTAATGTAATCAAGCCATATGAATTCAAATCCTTCGGACAATTAAATTTAGAAATCAAATTCTGTAATTGTTCAACAGAATCTCTAATTTGGGGCCTGATATATATTGCCAAATGATTCCTCTTGTCCAGACGAGTAAAAAATTGTATGCGGGAGGGGGGAGGGTGTTCAAGATGTCCCTTATTCAGTTCATACTGAAATTAGGCGATATTATTTTAAAAAAGACGTGTTTTCAGTTACTAAGCGAATATTTAGCCAACAGGTTGTTTCCCACTAGGAGGTCATTAGAGCAGGAGGTGATGGTATTCTCCTAGCCAAACAAAAAATTGTATGGGAGGGGATGGGGCCATAACAACGGTTAGAATTCACAGGGTGATTAAGGAAAATACTAATTTTTACAAATCACCCTGTATCTTAACAGCTACAGGATGTATGGCCACAGTTAGAGCACGTTGTATGCAGAACTTCATAATCTATTCAGGTCGTACCTTTCCAACAACTGCTCAACCAGCCCCGTACCCTTCCCCCCAAAAGTTATAGGGGTCTAAGCTAAAAATTTCGAATTTTCGTACCTTTATTTTTTTTTACCTTGAACTCTATTTTTCTTTGCAAAACAGTCATTAACATAATTTTTTTTTTGTATAAAAACTATAAACTCTAGACTCACCAAATTTGACCTATTACACCCTATGTGCTAACTGTGGCCTTTAAGGAATTATTAGCTCATAGCCTATTCAGGTCATACCGAAATTAGACAATTTTTTTTTTAATAACATAATTTCAGTCACTAAGGGAACAAATTACCTTTGAGAACAGGCTTGAGAATGGATATGAGAATAGGTTAAAATCCAATAACTCCTTAACGGTTATAGACAGCACATATGGTGTACTAGGTCAAATTAAAGAGGAAAGCTCCCAGTTTACAGTTTGTGTAAAAAAAGTTATGTTAATGACCGTTTTGCACAAAAAAATAGAGGTTAAAGTAAAAAAAAAATAATATAATAAATATAAAAATTTTATACCTAGTTTTTTTCGATTTTCTAATGAATCGATCTTTTCCTAGCCAACTCTAAATTGAAACAAATCAAAATATTAATAAAAGGGGATCGCCCCAGCATACATACATACACACATACACATACAAGAATAAACAGAAAAATATTTATATTGATAAGATTTCAAAAAAAAAACTTCCAATTGCTTACTGCGTTTGTTATCTGCGTCATCCGCCTTATTTTCCATGAATTAAAATTATTCACATAAAAAAAACTAAAAAGATTAATTACGACTTTATCATTTATAGAAACATGGAAATAAAACAACAACAACAACAACAACAGTAGCAAAATTAGCGTTGTCCCAATTAAAATCAAATTCATCAGCAAAAAGAGAACTAAATAAATTACACTAGAGAATAGGACCACTGTCGAACCCACCCCCGCTCAATGTAAAAGAAAAAATACCTCGTATAATTACGCCCAATGAATGTTTAGTTGACACGAACACAGTTTTTTTCTTTTTTTTATTTTCTTTTTGTTTTTTAAACGGGGAAATATAAAAAAAGAACGATAATCGCCTTAACAGCAAAGCAGCAGCAGCAGCAGCAGCAGTCATTGTAACAACCACTGAGTGGATTTTTTTTTTTCATGTTTGTTAACTCTTTTTGTCACAAAGCAAAGCAAAAGCAAAGTTTGCATTTAATTTGCACACCTCCGCACCCGTAAGGTTTCTTTTTTTGTGAATGGAGGAGAAAAGTGTTGGGAAATTTTAATGAACTTTCCAGAGCAGCTACATTAGCAATGAAGTCGGATTTCAGAATGAATGCATTTCGCAACGTTGTAATTGTCAGGTGAAAAAAGAATTATTGTATGCAGGTTCCGCCGAGTAGATTATGGTCGGGGATTGGAAGAAGGGTAGAAGGCGAGCTTACACAAATTCCTAACCACACGCGAAAAGGTTAAACCTCAATTACACTTAAAACACATAAAAAGTTGTATAGAAGAGAGGAGAAGTATGGGGAAAATTGCTTGGCAAATCAATCAAAGCTTTACGTGTTGTGCTGAGCGAGATTAGTTTTCACTGCACTCCACGATTGCCTGTTTGAAGTTGTTGTTGTTTTTTTTTTTTTTAAATGTGTTAAATGTGATGTTTTTACAACCCTCTTTTGTTTTTGTTTAGATAAGCTTTGCATAATAAATTGGATTGCGTTCGGTATACTCATTTTAAACAAAAAATGCTTTGCTTTTATAGTTATTTATTGTATCACATCTCCTTATGGGTTTTGTAATGTTGCCTTTATGGGATTTATCTAAATTCGTACCTTTATTTTTGAGGACAGCCCGCCCCTTTAACTCGTACACGAATCTGTCTGTCTGTATATTTCTTTTTTACTATTTTCGACACTCTCATAGACCCACTTTTCGTCATCACAGCGAGCTGAAATTTGGCACACAGGTTCATGTCGCGTGACAATTGAATCTATCTAGCGTGACAATTGAATCTATCTATCTATCTTTGAACGGGAAATTCCTATGGAAAACCCGGAAAATCGGGAAAACTTATTTGAAAATTTGGTACAAATTTGATTAGTGATAAATCCGTTTCAGGAAAACTAGCAGAATTTTCCGATTTTTTCGAAAAAAAAATTCGGGAAAATTTTTCGGTAAAAAAGTTTTCTAAATTATGCAGGATCAAGTTCCCTATCAACTGGCATCATTACTTTCACTCCGAAAATGGTGAAAACTTGCAGAAAAAATCGAGGAAAGTAAAACGCTTTTCCGGAATTTTTCCGACCAAGGAAGCGTTTGAGCGTTTTGCAACCTAAGACAAAGTTGTAGAGCGAGATGAGTTACATAAAGTTGCTTTTGTGGAAAACTCCATGGAAAACCCGGAAAAGCGGGGAATTCATCGGAAAAATTTTCATCGATATGATTAGTGATAAATCTTTTTCCGGAAAAATGCATACTTTTCCAAATTTTTCTGGAAAATTTTCCGAAAATTTCCGTAATTTTTCGACTTTTCCGGAAAATTTTATAAGCTATGCGGAATCATTTTTTTCCGTCCTACTGGCATCAATACTTTCTCTTTAACAATCACGAAAACTTGCATGAAAAGTCGAGGAAAATTCATGTAAATTTTTAAAAATAATCATAGTAATAGGAAAAGTCTGTGGAAAACATGGAAAGCAGCACATAATAACAATTTAGTTAACGTGAAAAAGGCGGAAAATAAAATAAGTAAAAACGAGTTTTCAAACAAAACTGAGGCCAAGCCGCATGAAAAAGTAAAAAATAAACTTTTCTTCACACACAGAGGTGGACTCAGGGAAAGAATATTCAAGAGAAATGTCCCAATCAAAAAATCTTAGTCCACCTCTTGAAGAAAAGTTTATTTTCTACTTTTTCATGCGACTTGGCTTCAATTTTGTTTGAAAACTCGTTTTTTTACTTATTTTATTTACTATATATTTGGACACTGCCTTAGACCGCGAAGACGTAAAAAAACAGATTTAACAATCAAATTTGCGCAGAGGAGAGGGAGAGAGGCCATACGAAATTACATACGAGTATTACAGGTATCATCAGAATTGTTCTTAGATCAATTTTAGCTTCTTTCCTTGTTTTTTAAAAATTTTAGAAATCAACTCGTACTAAAACTTAAAAAAATACCAACACTACTCCAAACTTAATTGTTTTCAGCTATATCCTTCTGAGGAGTTCTGTTAATTTTTCGCCAGAGGTGTGGATATAAATATTTTTTGCTTGGTAATTTTCTAATATAAAAGGATTTTTTTTTTTTTTTTTTTGTCAGTAGGTACTTCAGGGTAACTCTGAGGTAACATTTAAAAGTGCCACTAAATGGCTCTAGTCCGTCAGCATTTACATTGCTACTATATGCCCGCTCATATGCCGATAACCCTATGAGGATAATTTTAAATTCTCCTTCATAAAGTTTTGAGTGATTGCTGTTTTTCCCAGACTATCCTTGGCATAATGATGGAGGCCTGTCGAAGTGTGGTTAGATTTTTCTATAGCCAATGAATCTGCTTGAAATGTGGTGATTCCTGTGATTCTTTTGCTATAGCTCAGCGAAAATCTTCTGTTCGCTTTAAACTAAAATTTTGTTATAATTTTGTTAAGTATGTGAATTAGGGCTAGACTAGCTCCGCTTGAGAAGCTAAGAAATCAAGCTCAAAGTTTTTGGAAGACCATTTTTGAATGTATCAACAATAATTTAGGCATTAAGGGAGTATTCTAGTCTAGAAATTCGAAAAAATCGATTTTTTTTTGTTTTCATATTTTCAAAGTTTAACTATTCAAGAATATGCCTACAAGAGGATTTTTCAAATTTGTATCTTTTATATTTAGTGTTCACTTGCATCCAGCTGCTAACAGTTGAATTCTAACTTGCAAACCACGTGGACGTATGGACTTTAAGGAGTAACGGCTAAAAAAAAAAGGTTTTTTCTCGCGAAATTAAAGGTGTTTGAAAAAAAACCTTTTAAGGGTATTATCGGGCATACATTGAATTTTATTGATAAATTTTTGACAGCAAAAGAAAAACAAAATGGCGGCTCCACAGCCATCCTCCCGGGACATGTTTCGGATCAAGTTTGATGCGCTTGGTGGCGACCTCCATTTTCAAAGGAAAAAAAAATTTGTCGCACGGGACTTTTTTCTTCTTCTTATTCTAGAGGGTTTAAACTATTTTTTAAACCAATAAAAAAAAAAACGATTTTTCAAAAAAATTACAGTAGCGTTACCCCTTAAACGCGTTTTTCTCAAAACTGCCTTTTTCAAGATGATGCCCACGATTTCTCAAGTTCTACTGGACCGATTTACTTGAAATTTTTTTTAGAGTCTTCTTTATAGACTTGTCTATGTCCGGAACTAGCCGCATCTCCAAATTTCAATTTTTACTATTTTTAAAAATTTCGAAAAAGTAAAAAAAATGTGGTACAAAAATTGTTTTTTTTTTCAGGCATCGGCCAAATTTGTGAAAACATTTTTTTTTTCAACTTTTCCCTAGTTCCGGACATAGCGACATTACTCTAGACTAATAATCTTTTTTGTTGTTTTTTTTTCGGATTGCTAGGCGGGTTGGAATCGTGGGCATGATCACGCGCCAATTTTTTGAGGACCCCCACTTCATCAGCTGCTAATTTTGTGAATTTTCAACTTTTTTATCTTGGGGTTATAATTGCGTATTAGTGAGAACATATATTTTTGGGAATTAGCCTCAGGGGCTTGGTCTGTAGTTTCGCTGTCTTAAAATGTTCATTTGTCTCCAATATTTCCAATGGATTCAGATGCTACCCAAATTTCATCAGATTCACTTTGAAGTTGTTGCAATAAACATTAAATTTCAATCGAACGCGATGTACGATTTGTAAACTATTAAGATTTTTTTTTTTTAATTTCACTCGCTTACACTATAAAGCCACCAAACTGACTGCAGCTGATTTCCAATGCTGGTATAGAATGAAACACCAGTAATAATAAGGCAACCAAATGAACTTTCTAGTCAACCGTTCGCATTTTAGGTGCAAAATCTGCTTAAGATTATTTTAAATTGCAAGTGGTGAAGATAAAGATCCCAAACACGGAGGCGAAGGCAGCACATTATGCTACCTGTGTTCTTTTGTATACCTTGTTCTACAACTCATATATAGTGGAGAGAACAAATTGTTCTGTCGATTGAAGCGAACTATTTGTACTGTTGTATCTTGCTAAAATAAAAAAACCTCCCATCAAAATCTTCTTGTCCAATGAAACGCGTCAGGTCTAGTTGAGATAAGTTTTTCAACTCATCTACTACAGATAGGAGGGCAAACGCAAACGTATCCTGCTTGCTCCAGGAAAAGGCCGGATAATCACACAATGCTCGGTTGTCTCATAGGCTCTACTTCCAGTCATTCAGGGCTGATAACAACTCCCATCCTTAGATTCCTTAGATTATCGTGAATCGAGCTTGTGGCTGGCGATGATGTCAACCACAGTAATGCGGATCGAAACGATTTTCGGCTTGAAATATGGGTGCGTAGGAAAAATCACTGCTTTGACATCGATTTTTGCTCCGACCGTTTTTTAAGTGATTTTAAGATTTGATTTCATAACTGACATCCGATTCTTCGCCTAAGTTCACTATCGACGGAGCTTTGATACTTAAATTTTTGCATCTGCATCTAATCGACTCGGTCACCAGAAACTTTCTCTATCAATCCAGCCATCTTTAAATGACATCTACATATCTTCTAATGTCCGTTTTTTACTTCTTCATTTACTTCCGGTGTGAGATTATATAACTTCGTCTTGTTCATGACTTGACACAATAATTGTAAATTTCAGTAAAAATTAACATAGCCACGGTCGAGATTCGAGCCTCCACATTTTATATTTCTTCTTCTGTTTCCTAACAATTAGGTCAATTAGGCTCATTTTAAAAAACGACTGTCATTGTGTCATCATTTCATATTTCCACAAAGGCAAACTTTTTTTTTTGTGCTTTTTGTTGTTGAAAAACGCAAAATGCAACAATTTCAAAGAGCTTCTGTCTACCTCAAAATAAACAGCTTTGCACGACAATTCCGCTTTTTGCTCAAGATTTCTCGATTTCTCTGATTTCGGAATTACAATGAAATGACACAGCATTCGTCTTTATCCTTCGTTTCTATGAGTACGATTTAAATGACTCATCACTTACTGGTAATGCTCAAAACAAAAATGATTGATCTATATAGTGGCATGTGCTGACATGTCTAGTGTTTATCTGGGTAGAAGTGATATAATTAAAGGTGCAAGTGGAGCACCTTAATTCCCACTTAAAATTTATGTCCATTTCCATTGCTCTGATTAAATGTCCATAAAAACTAACTTTGCGAGAATCGTTTAAGACACAAGAATAGCTCGCTTCTCTTAATATATGTATAAGAAATATATTGGGTCTGGGTCCTGGGAAAAAGTGCGGTTCATTTTCCCCGATAGATGGCGTCAATTGCAATTGCAGTTGCAATTGCAACGATACCACCACGCTCGTTTGACATGTGACACTTCCAGCGTTACTTTGAGTGTGCAAACATTCAAATTATTGCAGTGGTTGGAAATGGATAAAAATAATGAAAAATTGCGCTATATTTTGCAATGTTATTACCACAAAGGAAAGAACACTGCACAGGATTGTGAAAAGATTTGTTCTGTGTACGGCGAAGGTACTTTATTAAAATCTGTTGCACTAAATAGTTTGCTCGCTTTCGTTCTGGTAATATTGATATCAAGGCTCTGGTCGTCCAATCACAGAAAAGGCTGATGAAATTCTTTGAAAAAATCCAGGAAAGTAAGCATATCGGCAGTGTCGGTATTGTGGTATGGAGCTAGGCATTAACCACAAATTTTTTTTGAACCATTTATCCCAAAGCTGGATCAAAAAGAAGTCGATGTATGGGTTCCTCATGAATTGAGCGCGAAAAACATTATGGAAATAGTTCACATACGACAATCGGAAGTGTCAGAGATCATGCACAAATGATGGTAAGCCATTACAAGCGTTTGCGAAGCCAAGCTTGACGCTGAAAAAGATGATGCTGTGTGTGTGGTAGGACTGGAAGGGAATCGTCCATCATGAGGTATTTCTAGTTGGTCGGACGATTAATTCTCAACTCTATTGTAAAAAACTAGAGAGATTACGGCTGGCAATTGCATGAAAACGGCTCGAATTGAATAAGAGGAAAGGTGTTGTCTTCCATAACTACATCGCCCGGCCACACACTTCTTTGATGACCCCGTCAAAAATTTGGGAGAGTTTGGTTGGGAAGTTTTAATGCATCCACAGGGGCGGATTTCCCTATAGGCCGAGTAGGCCCGGGCCTAGAGCGGCAGATTTAGGGGGCGGCAAAACTTGGTGGGAATATTGTTTTTTTAGTAGACGCGCCCTCTGTGAACCCACACATCAACGTTTTTTCTTGTAGTTGTGGGTATTTCATTACATTTTTATACTTTTTCGTTTTTTTAAATAAAATAATTCGTTGGAAAGTGTTATTTTTAATTCTACTCCATTTTTTTCAAATCTACTCCGATTTATGGCTAATTCTAGCCTGGGGTCCCTTCACTGGATATAGATCATTCAATTTTTCGTGTTTTACAGGGAGTAGGGGGGCGGCAATCTTCCATACGCCTAGGGCGGCCAAGTGATCAAATCCGCCCCTGTGCATCCACCGTATATTCCAGACATATTACACTCTGACTATCCATTGTTTCGATCTCTACAGAGCTCTCTGAATGGAATTAACATGTAAAAACCACTTGATTCAGTTTTTCAACCAGAAATCACAGAAGTTCTTCACCTGGCTTGAAATGAAGCCTGTGAAAACCTTAGATTCAATTTTTCAACCAGAAGTTCTTCACCGATGGCATCATGATTCTACCCGAAAAATGGCGAAACATTGTCGTTAATAATGGAGCATATTTGATTTAAATAGATTCATTGTCGCACTATAAGAAAACCAGTTGAGTTTTACTTAAAAAACCCTACGAACTTTTTTCCAGACCCAATATAACACCACTAATGCAAACAAAGACGTTGTTCGTATTTACTTCGTTTTTAACATGAATTTTAATTCGTCTTAAGCTCTAAAGCAATTCGCTATCGAGATAGATCTCGAGTTTATTAGTCGAGAATCATGTTCCTTTTTACTACCCTGATAATCTGTTTTCCGCTCTGTATCGTGTTCGTTCTCGAAGTTTAAGCCAGAGATTACTATTACGTTTACGATGTTTGCAGGGAAGTTTGTCATTCCGTTTATAACAATAAGAACAATGTTGGTAAAACAAAATAGATTGGACAGCCATGTAAAAAATATCCAAACGTTTGAGAGCTGAAATTTTATTTACGGCCTTTTTTAGTTCGAAATTGGGAGAAATCACTTATCATAACCTTCATAGCGTTGTCACACCGTAATTTCGTTTTTCACTATATATAGGTATGTACATATTTAGACACTGCCCGAGCCGAGAACGTGTTGACGTAGGGATTTGAAAGTTCAGTGGCATTTATATAAAAATAGTAAATAGAAATTCAAAAATAAACTAAATCGGACAAACCATTCTTGGTCGACCATGCGCACATATATGCGCGCATACATACATACTAATTGCGAGTATATGTATATTGTATGGATGCCTGGTACCTCGTTTATTGTTAACTTCTATGATCCTAGTCTAATAGGTGTGAAAATAATAAATAATTTATAATTTGAAGTTTGAAGTATTTGTATTTGTATGTAGGTAGATACCTGCATAGGTGGTACGTACATCCGTTAGTACAATTCTTAGAAAAACATTTTCAGAAAAAGGTCAAATACCTAAATAACATCCTGAAAAATTGTCCTGTTTTCTTAGGATTTTATTGATGCGCCTTATTCTGGAAAAAGGAATGGAACTCTTAGAAAAACAATTATCGCAGATTTATGTAGGTACACCCACCACTCTTCTCATGTTTGTCTCATAGGTATAATAATATTTGCTTCGTTGTTGGATTATGCGTCATAACAGGTGAGGTTGGTCTATACATAACATAAAAAAAATGGAAAATTCATACGTATACACAGTGTGTCGCAAAACGATTTTTTTATTTAAATCATTGAACATGTAACCCCATCTATTGATCATTAGCATCAAACAAGGACATTTGTTCTTTCAAACGCATCCCCAAAGCTCATGCAATTCGGATGACAAGTTTCTAAGTTAAATGCATTTTAATGAACGTATGTTTGGTGCTTATGTTGTACAGGGTGGGCCAAAAGTCACCATGGGGTTTAAAAATTTAATAACTTTTTCGTTTATATATTTTTTTTTTTTTTTTTTTTTTAGATTATATAAATAACATCTGGAGAATAAATAATGGAGAGATTCACAACTGAACAAAGAACCAGAATAATAGAATTTTATTACTTAAATCAGCGATCAATTATTTTAACGCAAAGAGCATTTTTAAACCCCATGGTGACTTTTGGCCCACCCTGTATTATTCTGGTTCTTTGTTCAGTTGTGAATCTCTCCATTATTTATTCTCCAGATGTTATTTATATAATCTAAAAAAAAAAAAATAAAAAAAAATATGTAAACGAAAAAGTTATTAAATTTTAAACCCCATGGTGACTTTTGGCCCCCATGGTGACTTTTGGCCCACCCTGTAATTAAACATAATGGAACAAGAGCAACTCGACAAAATTTTTACTGAAACCTACGAATTATTACAAACAGTTTATGAGTCGCACACATTTTATACGTAGTTTAAATAATTTCAAGATGTTCGTGAAGATTCAAAGGAAGATCCAAGATCCTCTATACGTCTAGAAGCTGCAAATCGTGTGGCACTAGTTGAAAAAATCCATCAAAACATTGCTATCGATGAAAATTTTACTGTGAGAATGTTGGCAGATGACAACTGATGATGAAACATGGTGCTTTAAATATGACCCAGAAACTAACTGCGTTTTCAGAAGTCAAGAATCGAGACAATGTTGATTAGATACTTTTTATGATTCAAACGTTATTGACTACAAAAGGAAATTAATTCCAGAAAATCAAACTGGTAATGGAGAGAGTACCTACTATTTTAGGGTTTTGCATCGTTTGTGGCCCAGAATTGTTCAAGTTAAACCCAAATATCCACCTGGAAAACAGATGTTTTTATTGCATGATTCGTAAATTCTTAAGTAATAAACACATTTGTGTCATCGGTCACCGTATACATTTGAACTATCACCGTGAGACTATTTTCTATTCCCTAAAATCTGTTTAGGTATGCGCGTTGCTTAATTGTTCTATGGCTTTGTTCTTTTATGTCCCCAGAACAGGGTAGAACAAAAGATACACAAAAGAACGCGCCATACATTTTCATAGAAGATTTATAAATGAAGCAAACAGGTACAATTAGTTCGCTTCAATCGACAGAACAATTTGTTCTCGCCAGTAAATGGGAGTTCTAGAACAAGGTACACATCAAGAACACATTGTATTCAGGCAAATGAAACTTGAGAACGGCTGGACCGATTTTTTTTAAACGTTCGTAATAGTCCGAATAAGGTTTTTAGAGAAAGAAAATTGGAATCGGCAACACCTTTTTGGTGTTGCCATACAAAACTTTGATTTTTCACTATACGTCCACGTGGAAGCTCAAATTTTGTACACGGCGTTTTTAAAATATATTTAAATTGTAAGTTCAAAAATGGGACCAATCGGCCAACTCCTTCGTAGGGCTGCCATACAAAAATTTCGTTTTTTCTATATATTTGGGCACTGCCCTGAGAGCCCGTCGAGCGACGTAGAGAGGTATAATTTGGTAGGTAGGTACTGGTGTTTTCATAGCAATAGCTAATAAAATGTCAAAAATAATGTAAATCGGGCAATCTTTTTTTGATATTTCCATACAAAACTGTGGTTTTTCACTATATATTTGGAAACAGTCTAAGAACGTGTCGATGTGGAGAGCTAAAATTTTGTACATAGAGTTTTCATGAAAATTGCAAATACAAGTTCGAAAATGGACCAAATCGGACAGCCCAATTTTGGTGTTGCCATACAACATTTTTGTTTTTAACTATATATTTGGACACTGCCCACGAACGCGTCGACGTAGAGGTCTAAAATTTTGTACACAGCGTTTTCATGAAAATTGATAAAATACAAGTTCAAAAGTGGACCTAATCGGACAGCCCCATTTTGGTGTTACCATACAACACTTGTTTTTAACTATATATTTGGACACTGCCCACGAACGCATTGACGTAGAGATCTAAAATTTGGTATGTGGTATTTTCATAGCCAATGGGTAAATAAAATTTCAAAAATTAACTAAATCGCGCTCTCCTTTCTTGGTGTTGCCATTCAAAACTTTTAGGTTTTTCACTATATACTTGGAAGCTGTCTGAGAAGGCGTCGACGACGTGGAGAGTTAAAATTTTGCACACGCCGTTTTCATAAAAAATGCAAACACAGGTAGAAAAGTAGTGCAAATCGGACAATCCTTTCGTGGTGCTGCCATACAAAACTTTAGTTTTTTACTATATACAGTGAAAAGTCTCTATAACGAAACTCTCCATAAAGTAAACAATAGTTGAACTTGATTGGTTCGCCTTACGAATCAATATATTAATTCACTCTCTGTAACGTAGTGACTCACTCTCTATAGCGAATAAAATCAGCAAAACAATTTTCGTGATAGGTTGCCAGATGGTCAGAAAGGTATCGATATTTTCAGGAGTAAGTGCGCCTATAGTTCCACCTATGTCGGCTTTGTGAACTTCTTCTATATTTTAATGTGATTATTGCCTTTATTGATCATTGACTGAATCGATGCGCAGTGGGTGGATGATTTATATTACAAATCCGCATATCGTGTTCAACCAATGGAAACGATTTTCTGTTGCTGCCCTGCTACCGCCCCGTGTCAATGTAATTCAGACTTTAGGTACCACCGGGTCAATCAGTGGTAACCTCGATGTCTGGATACCTGTTTATTGCGATTTATTTTGTTCATACCTACAGGGTGGGCCAACTTGGACTAACTGATTTGAAATGCTTATAATTTTTTTTATTTTTAAATGAAAGTATAAATTATAATTTTTTTTAAGCTAAGTATGAAAAATGACATCCTTTTGATGGCGTCCATTCTCCCGTTGACAGTTAATGGCTCTATTTAAGACATTTTGCATTACGTTGCCCAATGTTTCTGTCTCCAATTGAGCAATTTCTGTGCGAATATTCTGCTTTACCTCCTGAATATTTTGTGGTTTGTTGACGTAAACTTGTTCCTTCAAGAAACCCCACAAAAAAAAATCTGGTGCCGTCAATTCTGGAGAGCTAGGTGGCCACGCGAAATCAGCATTTTTTGAAATTATTCGGTCATCGAAAAGTTCTCGAAGAATCGCCATTGTGGCTCCTTCGGTATGAGGAGTAGCTCCATCTTGCTGGAACCATATGTCAGGATTATTGAGAAAAAAAAATTCCAACATGGTCCGGTATGCCGCCCCAGAGACAGTTTCAGGCTCCTGATTTTCATTTTCTTTGTGCTGTAACAATTGATCGTCCGGAAGCATAATAAAATTCAACAATTTTTAAACGTTCTTGCACTGAGTATGTTGACATTATAAAATTTTATAAAATTCTTAATTATCTGCAAAAAAAAAAATAAAATAAAATAATTATAAGCATTTCAATTCAGTCAGTCCAAGTTTGCCCACCCTGTACATACGTATTTTGTTGTAATTTTTTTATTCATTCCTTATAACGAAAACTCTCTATAACGGAAGAAATTGCTCGTTATAGGTAGGGAGTTTTCACTGCATTTGGACACTACTTCACAAGTCAACGTAGAGACCTGAAATTTTCTACACGGGCCTTTTTTAAAAAAAAGGGAAATTTAATCGGGCAACTCTTTCGTAGGGTTGCCATACAAAAACTTGGTTTTTAACTATTAATTTGGGTATTGCCTGAGAACGGCGTCGACGTAGAGAGCTCAACACGAACGTACCCATACACACAAGTACTAGAGTACGGAATCGCGCGATCGAGTCAAATGATAGCTTAGACATTATGCATATCTAACCAAACCACCCCATTCAACCCCCACCCTCAACCCATCTAGGTATCTATATTATCTCCGGGCAACGATGGTGAGCTCCCCCTAGTTTTGAACAATTATTAACTTCCAAACATATGCTTTGTTTATTATATACAAAGTTCGGTTATTTTTGCAACACACTGTATTTAGGTTATGTATCAAATTTTGAAAAAATCACGAGAAATGTTAATTAATGTTCACTAGCGAGTAAACTCGTCCTTTACTATTTACGAAGAAGATTCTTTTGTTAGCTTCTATGTCTGTAAATATTTTAACTTAATGCCTCATTCCCTTTCATCGCTTAAAAAAATTAAAACTATTAAGAGAAATATTCATAAAGAAATTATTTATCTAACTTATATATCTACCTAACCTATAAAAAAATAAAAAGAGTTGTTGCATCCAATCTAAAACAAACCAACAAATTCCATTCATTACGTCAAAATATGATTAATTTCGATTAATTTCATGATAAATCTCTAAAAAATACAAAAAAAAACAAAAAAAATACAAAGAAAAATATTTTAATGGCACATTTAAGTCGAATTACCAAAATTCCTAAAATATCTCAAATTAATTTCATTTTCCACGAACTGTCGCGTAACGCAGTACAAGCATTTTTCAAACTAAAAGCAACAAAAACAAACAAAAAAAAAGTATGGGGAAAAAAATTTGAACAAATTTATTCCTCAAAGAGGGTGGGGGACGGGACACGACACGAAAGGCAAAAACACGAACTGAACCCATACAGAAATTTTTTTTCTTTCTTAAAAGCTAAAAAAAGACACGAAGTCCAGAAGTAATCTATCAAACTTCTTCGCTTCGAGTCATTTTTGTCTTTGAGAGTTGTGTTCCCCTTGGTTGGTTTTTTTGTTGTTGTTCTCCTTTTTAGTTATGTTACAATCTACAAACTTCATAAGTAGATGTCTCTCAAGAAAAGAAAACATACAGAATTCGACTAAAAGAGGTAGAGATAAAAAAAATGCGGACAATAAAACTCCCAACAAAAACAACAACAACAACAACGACAAAAAGAATTGATGAGAGGATGCCTTTCAAATGATTTCGTTTAATCTCAAGACAAGACTCCTTCGACGAGATGATCGTCATCAACTACCATTAGCTTGCATTACCCATCGCTTGGCTTGCTTGGCTCACCCAACAAGATCCAACCAAGAAGAATTTCTCTTACTCTCTACGTCTTTCCGCCCTGCGTAGTTTAGTTAGGCTTCTTCGACTCAAGATTTTTATTGTGTGTGTTTGTGTGTGTAGATAGATATGGTTCTGATGTATTTATTTTTGTTTATCTTTTTCTGGCTTTTTGTAAACATTTTTTTTATATTTATTTTCCTACTCATGCCACATATAAGAAAGAGTTCGATTTGAAAAATTCATGTCGGATTTTTTTTTAAAGATTTTTCTTAATGGGACACAAACGTAATATAAAAAAATTATATAGGTGTAGAGGTATTGGTGAACATATATAAATAGCGGAATATTTTAAAATAAATACGTCTTTGCGTCAATTACCACTTTTTCAAAGGAAATTCATTATTATCCGTTCATCGATTGTATTGTAAGAAGGGAATATATTAGTACGGGGGGGGGGGGATTTAATAAATGTGATAAACGCACTGACTTATAACAATGGACTGAGCGTATTGTCATTTTCCTATAGGAAAGCATGGCACAAGTTTTATAGTTCTCTCTTTCGCCCTATGGCAGAGTTGGAGCTACCAACACAAAATATTGCATTCTGGAACGTTTGCTTATGCCATTTGATGTTATTATGTTGGCTACAGATGCAATCACTGCAGAAGGAATAAGGTAAAGATAGTGATTATCATGATCCGTCTCTCTTGCCCATAAGCAGGATTCAGTTAAGAATAACTTTTGAAAATTAAAGTCGGAATGAGTTTAATTCCTTATAAGCGATTAAAATATCACTTGGGCACAAGAAAATAAATTTTTTTTTATTAAATTCGATTTACGGGTTTAAAATTTCATCTGATTGGTTGAGTTTTACATGTTTTTTATGTAATCGTTTTAAAGGGTGCTCTAACGGTGATAAACAGAAACACAATATTTTTTGTGTCACATGAAATAGCAAATCGCTCAGTACATTGTTATAAGTCAGTGGTAACCACAAACAGGCTCATAGACAATAAACAATCTGATCCTTCTCGTTGCCTTTGGTGTTTTCATGTCCTGGTACGCAAATCAGCGTGATTTCGGCTAGTTGCTTTAAAACAGTAAGACAGCTAGATTCAAAGGTGAACACTTTGAGTGCTGTTTGGCTGTTTGATATCACGTACCAGATGTATAAGTATGAAATGCGGATTTCGGACAACAGATGGCGCACCAATGCAGTTTGTGCTATATTAATTTGAAATTGCTCCATTTTGCTGTGTCATCAACAAGTGTCAGACGCGCACGTGTGATCAATTGGAAAAGAGTGTGTTCGAGATGTCGGAGTTTATACCGAATAAAACACCTTCACGGACAGCATTAATTTTTGTCGAGAAGCTTATGGTGAACATGTTTCATCGTACGATACGTCTGAACGATGGTTACGGCGTTTCAAAAGTGGTGGTTTCGATGTTGCAAACAGGAACGTGGAAAACCAAAAAAAAAAAAAAAAAATACGGAGATGTGGATTTGCAAGCATTGTTGGAAGAAGAAGATGAATGAATTGGGCGTTAGTCAACAACCGATTTTAACCGTTCGCTGATTGAAAAATACCGAAAGAGGAAACACGAAGTCATTTTTCTTCATGGCAATGATCCATTACATACGACAAAATTGAATCGCGTCACGTTGGAAGCACTCAGCTGGGAACTTCTACCCCATGCGGCTTATTCAACAGACTTGGCTCCTTCCGATTATCACTTGTTTGCATGTATCAATGCGGCATGCACTTGCTGAGCAGCGCTTTGGTTCGTACTACGAAGATGTGAAAAAATGGCTCTATAAATTGTTCCCAGAAAAAAGGGGAAGATTTGTACTGGCGGCGTCGTATTTACAAATTGCCCGAAAGATGGGAAAAATGTATAACAAGCGATGGAGCATTCTTTGAATAAAGCACTTTTTGTCATTTTTTCGAATTTAACTTGTTTATTTTTTTTTCGGGAAAAAATCCTCCTTTCATACTTTACACCTGTAGTTATATTTTTCCCTCACACATATTTTTATGACTGATTTTTGGAGCGGAAAGCTCTACAGGGTGTTTCCCTTTAGGAAGTCAATAGAGCAGGAGGTAATAGTACTCACCTATGCTAACAAAAAAATATACGGGAAGGGGGGGCAATATTAACCGTTTAGGAGTTACAAGGATTAAGAAAAAAAATTAGTTTTTCGCAAAACACCCTGTATCTTAAAGAGTACAGGGCGTACGGTCAATAACCTATATTTTTTAAATTGACGTGTTTTCAGTCAGTAAGGGAAAAAATTTAGGTTTGAGAATAGGTTGCAGAATAGATTTTGATCTAATAACTCTTTAACAGCTGCAGATAGCACATAGGGTATAATAGGTCAAATTAAGGGGGAGAATCTACAGTTTGTAGTTTTTATAAAAAAAAAAGTTATGTTAATGACCGTTTTGAAAAAAAAATAGAGGTCATAGTAAAAAAAAGTAAAAAAATCAGAAATATTTTGTTTAGACCCCCATAACTCCTGTGAGAAGGGGGTATGGGGCTAGTTGAGTAACCCATAAAGTTATGCATACAACAAGCTCTTAACTGTGACCGTGCACTCAGTACTTTTTAAAATACAGGATGTTTTGTGCAAAAACCAGCTTTTTTCTTAATCACCCTGTCACTCCTATACTACTATAACTCTTGCTCTATTGACCTTATAAGCTGAAATACCCTTTATACTGTGGATTTCTGCCGGACGGTAAAACTTGGGTTGTGCAAGTGATCGGACTTCATCTTTATAGGTATAAATGCTGTCTTCACATCTCTGCGCTTCCTCTAAACACAACCTTCAGTGTAACTCGCTCTAAAGATTTGGATAAGATAAGGTTTTTGTAAGTTGACGCAAAATGTCCCATTAAAGGTGCTGTATGAATGACGTCATAACTAAGAAACTAACTGTCACTTCTTGACAGTTGACGGCTCGTTGGACGTGCGCGAGTACTGGATTTCAGATGAAGCATAAAGTGGATAATAAAAAATTTAAAAAAAGAACGGCCAAAGTTTTTGGGGGTGCTGACATGCTGAACATAGACAAATCAAGTATTATGCTAAAAATTGATCCATATAGGTAGGTAGGTAGGTAGGCAGGCATGTGCATAATGAGATTAAAAGTAAAATTCTGAGGTTTCTACATTTTTGGAAGAAAACGCTATATTATTATGCATTTTGGTGCAAATATCGCTAAAATTTCAAAAAATTTGGATTTTTCTCCAAATTTTTTTTTTTTTTTTGTCATCCTGTAACTTGTTTCACAAGAGGAGTAAAGAGGAGTAGCAGAAACGATGCATTTTGCACCATCCCTTCCGCTCATTATATATCTCGAGAGGTAGTACCCCCCCCCCCCCCTCTATTCAGAGTTATTCATCCGAAACACAATGAATATATCCCTACAGCTTAGTTTAGACTATTGAAGGAATTCTCTTTTCTCTTAGTGACCTGTTCACCTCATCGTTGGTCACCAATCTTCAATCCTAGCTTTTTCGAAAAATATTTGCGACACAGGGTGATAACCTCGAAAATCAACATGTTCCTCGACAGAATTTATGATTTTGAAATCAGAATTTCAGTATCCTACTTATGTCGATTTCAACACCAGATTTGCACTTTTTCCAGCAGTGCAACACTGAAAATGTTCGATGGGACAATTTTCATAGCAGAAGGGCAACACGAGGCTTGCACTGAGTTTCCCTACTTTGTTTGCACTAGATATTTTGTCGGTGTTACAAATACATATTCAAATTGAGTTGTTATCTGCTCTGTCAAAGTGTATTGTCGCGATTATTCGTGAAATTTTGGAGTTAAATGAAATTGGCATAAAGTTAAGAAGAAATTTCTTTCTACATATCAATAAAGAGCATTTATTACGTTTGACAGTTCCGTGTATGTAATACGTGTACTCACACATACAAGGAATATGACAGAAATTTGTTCGATGAACTTCAGTGCTCCCAGTTCTCCGAAAAAGTACAACACTGAAATGGTCCCATCGAAATCGGCATTACATAATTTGAGAAAAAAAAAACGTAAACCTTGGGTTTAAAACTACTAATTACAAAACCTTTCCAAACACAGCTTGCAGCTTCGATGACAATATCTAACATCGCGTTGACAATTTATTTCATCGGGAGCAGGATATTTTTTTTTTTTTTGTGATTAAAAATATTTGTAAAGGAGATGCTAAGCAATTAAGGTTATACACGAAGAATATCATGCGGGAACGATTATTTTTAAAATTATACTTAACACTTAACACATCTGGTTGAGATTTAATGGTCGAAGACAAGTCATAAAAGTTTTTTTCTTTTCTTAGTAAGTAGACACATCTATACCAGGCTTCCAAAGTGTGTCTTCGTATCTAGAGTAAGTACATCCTGACACTACCGAGGATGAGATAACCAGACATATTTCATCGCGTGTTGGTACTTCGACCTCTTCGATTGTCTGCAAAAAATTAACTACTCGACATGATCGTGAGAAACGCTCTTTTTGTGCATCCTTCAGGGTTTTGGTTCCGGAAAATCTGTTTCAGGTGGTCCTTTCTCCTGAGATTTGGCCCCACAATTCTATTGTGCGTGAATTTATTCCAAGGGGGCGCTCTGGATCTTCTGCTAAGGCAAAAAACTTGTTGGCGAAATATCCGTCCACTACGCCAATGTAACTGATCTTCGCTCCAAAACGACTCGTCATTTTACAAGCTCAGAGTGAACTCATGTTTTGACGTGGTCTGTTTGACCGAGACATGGCTATGTGGAAAGATTGCAGATGCAGAGCTTTTTGGTCCCGAGTTCCTGGTGTTTCGCCGTGATCGCCATCGTCTGTCTTTGGATGCTCCTGTTGGAGTTAGAGTGTTTTGTGCCGTTCGTCGCAACCTTCCATTCACATTAATCGATTTTGTTGAGTCCGGCGATCTGGAGTTTATATGTGTAGCTCTCAAGCTCTTTTTTGATCCTGTAACTTCATCATTTAATGTTTCTAGTAACTACTGTTATAACTTTAAAAAAGCTGATTTTGATAAAATGAATGAATGGTTATCCGCTTGTGATTTGACCTGTGTGCTGGTAAACGTGACATTGATGAAGCTGTTAACTCGTTTTATGACACATTATTTCTTTGTTTTATTCACTGTGAACTACTTGTTCGTTCGAATCGTGATTCGAATTGTCAACCGTGGTTCAATGGCTATTTGAAGCATCTGAAAAATTTAAAGAATAAAGCTTGGAGGAGGTTCTGTTCCTCAAGGAGTGATGCTCAGTACATTTCGTGTTTGACTGACTCGTACAACGATTATGTATTTAGAATGAGATCGGCTTTGCGTGCTGAACCAAGGCAATTTTGGAGGTTTGTTAACTATAAGCGCAACTGTGACAGATACCCTTCATCGTTGCGGCTCGGTAACTTAGATAGTGTGGATCCATTAGAGACTGCCAATCTTTTTCGTGACTTCTTCAAAACTGCACTCTGTGATAACCACTGTGATATTAGTTATAATGATTTTACCCATTTGACGAAGCTTCCGCTGACTTCTGACCTGTTTTTCGATTAAGCGTCTGTCTCCATGTACATTTCAAGCATAGCTGATAGTTTTTCTGGCGGGCCGGATGTCGTTCCTTCCGCACTCATAAAAAAATTTTGCTACGTCCATCGTTCCTGTTTTGTGTTATTTATTTAATTTATCTTTAACTTGTGGTATTTTTCCGAAACAATGGAAGCTTTCTTTGATTATTCCTTTGCACAAGAAGGGTAATAAGAGCGACATTTCTAGCTACAGACCTGTCGCCTATTTAAGTTGTATTGATAAGATATTTGAAGCTCTGGTTTGTAATGTTTTGTACTTCCATTGCAAGCCCTTCCTGTGGTCTTTTCAGCATGGTTTTATGAAAGGGAAATCTACTACGACTAATTTATTGGTTGGAGTTTACTAATTTCTGCATTTCTGCTATTGAAAATGGTAAGCAAGTGAATTGCATTTTCACGGATTTCAGTAAAGCTTTTGACCGAATCAATCATAAAATTTTAATTCACAAGTTGATTGTTCTTGGTTTTCATACTTTCTTTGTTAATTGGCTTCGTTCTTATTTATGTGATCGTACGCAGCGAGTCATATTCCGCTCAGCCCTTTCTGACGAAATTGATAATATTTCCAGCGTACCTCAAGGTAGCCATCTTGACCCACTCGTTTCTATAATTTACATCAACGATGTATCTCTGATTTTGGCTAATTCAAGAATTCTTTGCTATGCTGACGATGCCAAAATCTTCCCCATTATTTCTAATGAAAACTAGTGCGAATTTTTAAACTCGGACTTAGACACCTTTCATAAATCGTGTGCTATTAACTGTCTTCCTCTTAATATTAGCAAATGTACTAGTATGTCCTTTTCTCGTAAAAGGAGGCCATTGGAGTTTAATTATACTTTAGATGGATGCTTATTAACTAGACTTGACAAAACCAAAAATTTGGGTGTCTTCGTTAATACTCGTCTTTCCTTCGAGGATCATATTAATACAATCGTTGCCAGGGCTAATGCTACTCTGGGGTTTATAAAGAGAAGAGATGGTCAAAAGAGTTTAATGATCCATTCATAACGAAGATCCTCTACTGCACATTCGTTAGACCAATTTTGGAGTATGCCAGTCCTGTCTGGTCTCCTTTCTATTCTGTATATATAAATCGCATCGAGGCTCTGTGCAGCGGAGATTTATCCGATTTGCCCTGAGAGGAAGGACTTCATTGGGACAACCCTATTAATCTGCCTCCATATGTTGATAGACTTAAACTCTTTCCATTAGTTTCTCTTGAGAATAGACGTAAAACTTTTGTTATTTTATTGTTATATTTCACTTTTGTGTATACTCAGTAATCAGATCATTGATGACGTTCTAAATAAATAAAAACATACATATGTACATAAGTATTTAAAATTTTCTATACTATCGACTATAAATTAAGAAGAGTCCCATATTACATTACACGACAGCGCATGTGTGTAGCATGTGCGCAAGAAGATTATAAAAATGTTATAAAATTCATAATTTAATTATCTCACTATTTCCGCGGCGTGTTAAGTATAATTACGACACATGTGCTACTTGGAATTATCTATTTTTAGCGTTAAACTATATATGTATTGTTACGAGCGTGGCCTTAGTTCGTTATTTAAAACACAATATTTCAGATATAATTCAAAAGTTCTTTCTTTATTTAACTTTACTGTTTACTCTCACAAATTCACAAATAATTATCAAATCAAATCTTTAGTTACGGCTGGTACTGTACTTCTAATTATCACAATCCAAAATAGTTTACTTCGTTCACTTCTCACTTCGCTGTCTAAAATAATACTCGCCTCCTGGATGTGAGCAGTGCCGTATTTATACTCTACGAATTATCCTAGAAACTTCCTGAATATTCCATTCTCCAAACTCAGTTTACTAGGATGTCACTAACCTAAGGTTGTTTCCATTTCCAACAGATGTCGCTTGTGTCACTTTGTGGCACGTAACAGTATGTAAGTTTTCTTGATTTTTTTCCTGCATCACATTTAAATGCGTTCAGAATTGGTTCATTGAGGATTTGCACATTCATCTGGCAACACACTAATATGTAAATATGATTACTAGTGAATATCATAAGATTTTCTCTGTTTGCTTGATGAAACCTTTGTCAATACGTAGCGTCCCATACACACAAGTTTAAATGAAGTAATGTCAATTTACATAGATTCTTGTCGAGTTTAAACTCCTTAAGGATAACGAATTAATTGGCAAATATACATAGGTATATGACTCTTTTACGAAGAACGTAGGACAGGAATTAAGTCAAGGTGTATATCTGCCTTTTGACTCGGCAATTATAAAGTTCAAAATTTTCATGCAACATGTACTTACACTTATACACCTACTATAAATACGACCCTATTCATGATGGTCGGTTACTGGCTGAATCCATTGGTTGTTTTAATTAACTTACAAAATCCCTTTAAGTCTCCACAGTGTACCCTACCTACCTACCCATTTTAAAGCGATTAAAAGGAATTGTGGCATCACAGAAGCCTTGTGTATAAAATCGATAACAGACAATCTTTAAGCTTCTTACATGTATGATTTTTGTATACCTAGGTAGGTAGGTACTAAGAAAACTTCTAAGGTCTTGCGTAAATTCTAATGAATTATAAAAGTTGCTCAATTGTACGTGTAGTCAAACAAGTATTACAAATCGATAATCAGAAGACAATTAAATCTCTTAATCTTTTTAGTTTTTTTTTTTTCCTGCCAAACTTTTTGTATACACATAATCACAAAGTAATCACTTAATTTTTTCTAATGATTCTCAATGTTGTTGTAGGCAAAACATCACACATAACTTTGGTAATAAAGTCCTTCGACAAGAAGCAATAAAAAAAAAACACAAAAACAAACAAAAAATCAAAATAAAACAGGGCGAGTACTACAAACAACATCGACATGGTGTGGCAATATTCCTGGCCCCCTTAGACTGGGAATCCTCTGAAGAACATCTGCTCCTTTTGATTGCTTCACAAATCACTTCTACAGGTCAAAGCGCACACAGCAGGAGTGTGAGATAAGGTAGAGATAATATTATAATATTATATAAACCATATACCTTCATACATATATGGAGTTCTTGTGTCTTTCTGATGTTTGAAATTCAACTCGAGGATATGGATATACATCTATATGTATGCCTACGAACATACTTACGCACACAAATATATATGCCTACTATAGGTAGGTAGTTCGCTATCCTTGCCTGATACAACTCGAAATTCATTTCTCCGACCCTCTATCTATAGAGTAAGTCCCTTCCATTGCCTTCCATTTTTTTTTTTTTTTTTTTTTTTTGCTTTTGTCGTTCTGTGTTCTGATGCCGGTTCAGCTTTTAAGTCCATGGAAAATTTTCGCTTCTCTTTCATTATTCATGAAGCGAATCACTTGGGGATAAACTGGATGTGTTTGCCTGATGGAAATTGCTTTTGGTTTTGTGCTGGCTGGTTGGTTCGGTTTCGTACTAGTATACTACTATACTGTTGGTGTATCTACCTATATCTACTAGGAATGGATGGATATATCAACGAGGAGAAGACGACGACTTTAGGATCAAGATTTAAGAAGCTATATAAAGGAACAACGACGAGTGTAAGAAGTTTTCTATATATATATATACACAGAGAATGAAAAGAGAGAAAATGAGAAAAATCGTTCTTGAGAAAAGAAAATTGAACCGGATAAGAAGGTAATCGGGATTGAGAAAAAAAAAAGCAAAACTTCGACAAACAAAAGTAAATGGGGGAAATAAAAGAAAAATCGAATAATAAAATTGTAAGTCAAATTATCTAAGTGCCCAAATTTGTGTGTTATTTCGAAACGTAAAAGGTAAAAATTGTAAATCCGCGTCCAGACTTGATATATCAAATATCAAATCAATTTTGTTTTCTGAATAATATTGGGCAGTATAAAACTGTACGACCTCTCAAGGTCACGGATATTTGATTGTTGTTATATCATAGAGGCGGCGGCGGTGATTGATTAAGACATAAATTATTAAGAATATGTCAAAATTTTAAAGCAATACAAATTAATTTATACTACCTTAGACTAGGTAATCGCTATACAGGGTGTTTCCTTTATGCTGATCAATAGAGCTTACCTAGTCAACCGAAAAATTTTATGGCATGGTGGGGGTGGTTCGTATCAATCGTTTCAGAGTTATACACTAGACACACAGCACGAACTAATGAATCATTTGTACCTACTAACTATTCATTAAAATGCCATGTGTCAGATAGTATATGTCATTATAGCTCGAAAATCAGATGATAATGAAGTACAGAAATGTCGTATGGTTTTACGTGAGCACCTGCAAAGTATGGCTTAATCTCACGGCATTCTTCATGCACGGATTGTAAAGATCCAATCAGACTACTCGTGTCGAAAGAACGAGTACCAGTATGCCAAGATTGCATGACATGACATCAACTTACTGGTAGAAGCGAGACTGATCCTATCTCTGCCGATCTTTGGGTCACGGCATCCTATACCACAGCCACTACGATGCTCCCATAAAGGGGTCACATCCCAAGTTGAGGTGGATAAAACCTTGTTATCTAGGGCTCCTCTAACCCCGTAGTACCAAGTTAGCCAATGTCGGGCCGCCCATTTGGTATGGATTTCGTAAAGCATGATCAACGGACCATGAATACTCTCAGTTTCAATCTTTCATGCTAGATATTTTTTTAAACGGTACTGGTAACTCCGTTCGGGCCTAGATCTTATTAGCAGTGTCCAAAAGAGGTGTACTTGGCATATATAGGTAATACAATCTTTTGGACGCTGGCGGAGGGGACCACGTGAAGGTTAAGATATGCCCAATTCAGTCTGGATAGGGGTAGTGATTCAACATTTGGATCATATAGCTGACCATGCATACTAATCATATAAAACTACTAACATACATACCTGATTTCCGTTATTCATCAACTTATTCACCATCTCACTCCTCGCACCACTATGTCTGAGATTTTATTATTCTGACTTACATGAGTACATAACTTCGATTGTATCGTGGGTCATCTGCCTAGCATCTACTACAGTACCCACACAGCCAAAAATCTCAATTTCAATGTCACTAAGGTAAAGTTACCTCGCCGTGAGAAGTACCAATTCGTGCCCATAGAACTCAGCTAACTATACCACACTACTGTACGCACTCTCGTGGGAGATACCAAAGCGATCAACAAAAACATCAAAACATCAAAACGCCAATACCACCAATTCAACAAACCAACAAATTCCATCTATCAAGTATGCATGCTTTCCTCTTATACAGCTTTCACCTTGTTCAGCATTGCGCTTCACAGACTAATCCCCCCCCGCCATGATAATAATGATAATGAAGTACAGTAATGAAGTGTTTTCCTCCTTCATTATAGCTATAATGAGGAAAAATGTGCTAGATTTGGCATATAATGTAAATCTGGAGCTCCGCTGTGCATCTGCCGATTTGAAAAATAAGAAGAAGAAATGCAAATCACAATTTATATTATTAATATTTTTTTAAATAAAATGTGTTTCTCATTTGGAAATTGTTAAATTATAAATAAAATAAATGAAAACAGAGTTTATCGCGTCAATTCGATCCATATTGCTTCTTTAATGTGATAAGTTCATCAAAACCAGTTTGACAGCACAACTTAATTAAAGGAAATGGCTGTGTGTCCGCAGTTTATAATGAATCATTATAGACTAATGAGTCGTTAGTTATTTCTTCATTAAGAGTGCTGTGTGTCTAGGGCATTACAGCGTGATTACAAAAAAAAATCTAGTTTGTCATAAAACACCTTGTATCTTTAGAAGTACAAGGTATATGGTCTCCGCTAGTGATTGCAAAATCGGTTTTTCGATTACCCCCGGTTAATCGATAAATCGGCCCTTAAGTGGTCGATTTCAGGAAACCAATTACTAATCGGTTTTAGCGTCCTAAAAACCGATTTTTTATTAATGAATATTTTTTCGTTTCTTTAAATATTCTTTTTAAAAAAAAAAAGATGAAAAATTGCACAAATTGCGGGATGCTGACATCACAGAACAGAGCGGAAAGAATCGGATCAGAACTAAACTGATACGCTGGGTAGTGTCACTGCACTGGTGGTACACACTCAATGCTGTGTATGAATATACCCAGTGAACACAACTTGTCGAAAACGTTAAGAAAGTGAGAGTTTAGACTGAACTAGAATAGACGTATCCGTAAGTACATTTACTTACACGTAAAGTGAACGCTCCCTTTAATTTAACAGGCGTGCACAAATCAACTTTAACTCGTGTGAGGGGAACTTTCGTTAAGTTTAAAAATTAAATTACAGTCAGTAAAGGCCCTGCGATTTAATAGAAAATCTTCAATTACATCATTTTCCATTTGTTAATTTTTTCACTTTTACCACTTTTTAACATTGAAAGCATAAATTCCAAGATAATAAATCTTACGTAATGTGATGTATATTTAGGCTAAAAATAACCAATTTTTCATAAGTAAACCTCAGTCTCGCTCAATTTCGTATAATTATTTATTTCTATTGTAGTGCAGCCTTTTCAATTAAAAAATTCGTTCGTTTTTGACGCAAACGATACATCGTGGTTCAAATGTTTGTCAAAATTCGAGTAGTTTCCCCTCTCTCTAATTCTCTACCGAATGTAAGCTTTTCTTAATATTTTCTTATCGACATGAGTTAACAATTTCTTATACATAGGTTTCTGGTGAAAATCTTTGCATTTTCTTAAAGTTATTCTTAGCACATTCCTTACCTTTTCTTAGACCTCGAAGCAACTTTTTTTTTTTTGAATATTTTCTTACCGAGATTCTTAATGTATTCCCTCTCCAATCCTTGACGTGGACATTTATCGTTTCCTTAACAAATAGTTTCATAAACATTGAAATAATAAGCAAGATACAACCAACTTGTTGTTTCATAATATAAATTTTTCATTTTAATTAATGAACGGATTTTCGGTAGCTAAGGTACCATAATCAGAGGAATATCTTCCAAACTCAGTTTTTATGATATTTATCTAATGATCAGACGCGCTCATTAATTATAATAAAAAAAAATTATATTATGAAATAATAAGTTGGTTGTAATGTATATAAGGCGTTTCATATCAGCAGGAACCAATACCTCTTCAGTACGGCCAGTTCCTGCCTGCCGCAGATGCCAGAAGAAAATGCTAAGCAAATCTAATATACATATAGTCTCTTTCAATAAGTTGGTTGTATCTTGCCTATTATCTCAATGTGGTTATAATATTTTGAAATCGATTCCTCCTACAAGTGTGGAACCAGAGAGGGTGTTTTCAGTATCTGCAAATTTGTATCAAACTAAGATCACGATTAAGTGATAAATCCATTGATAACTTATGCTTTCTACGTGCACATTTCAATTACATTTAAAAAACATGTTTCCAGGATTTTTACAAATAACTTTTCATTTTTGTATTGTTAATGAATTATATACATTTTTTTATTTTTAAGTAAATATTATATTTTCTATAATTATAAACATGAAAAAAATTGAACTATTTTGACAAGGAATAATTTTCAAAAATAATTTCTTTTTAAAACCGATTAAAAATCGAAAAATTCGGTTTGTACTTTTACAATATTTTTTGCAAGCACTAGTCTGTCTCCGCCTAAAGCTCATTGCCAAGCTTCATGGCCTTTCCAACGACTGCTCAATCAGCCCCGTACGCCTCTCCTCTAAGGTGTTTTGGAGGTCTAAACTCGAAATTTCGGATTTTCTTACCTTTTTTTTTTTTTTTTTTTTTAATTTGAAGTCGTTAACATAACTTTTTTTTCATAAAAACTGTAAACTGTAGGCTCTCCACTTTAATTTGACCTATGTGCTATCTCTAGCCGTTAAAGAGTTATCAGCTCTTAAGTTATTCTCAAACTTATTCTTAAAGATAATTTGTTTGTCCCTTAATGACTTAAAACCACGTAATTAAAAAAAAAATTAGGTCTAATTCGGTATGACCTGAATATGTTGTGAACTAATAACTCTTTAACGGCTGCGAATAGCACATAAGGTGTAATAGGGAAAATTAAAGAGGAAAGCCTACACAGAATTATAAAAAAAAGTTATGTTAACCACCGTTTTGTAAAAGAAAAAGAGTTAAAAAAAAAACAGGTTAAGAAACTCCGAAATTTTTAGCTTAGGCCACCTTAATTCTTCAGGAGAAAAGAAGTATGTGGTTGACCAGTTGACCATGAAGTTCTGCATACACAATGAACTTAAGGTTGTGACCGTACACCCTATACTTTTAAGATACAGGATGTTTTGTGAAAAACTAGATTTTATTTCTTAATAAACCTGTAACCGTGAAAAGTTTGATACGGACCCCTTTCCTGCCACACACCTGCCACCACCTAGGAGTAAGCACCTTGTATTAATATTATTGGTCTAAAACAAAATATATATGTACATACCTAAAAACTAAAAAATTATAGTTAATGAAAATGCATATATTTTTCTTAATTTGGGAAGCAGTCGAAAAATTGAACATTTGAAAAATTTTATTACAGAAATTGTTTCATTCAGGCACACTAATTCCCCATAAACTGCACGCTTACATTATTGGTCTAATCTAAGCTTTCACATTATTGGTCTAATCTGATAAATTGCTGGTAAATATTATTGACTAGGTTTATACGATAACCAAAGTCGGCACTTTGGCCTAGAGTAGGACAAAGTCCGAAGTTTTTTTTGCCGTATAAACGTGCAAATCCGAAAGTTGGCATACCCCAATTGAATTGGGCCTAGGCCTGATTTATTTGAATGTGTGTGCAAATTTCCTAGTCCAATTTGTGCCGTTTATACGGGTAGCCCAGATTTTGGCCTACAACCGGTTTCTAGTCCTGATTTGCGACTGTGGCATAATCGTACTCATTGAGACTCTGACTACACTGTTACTTGCTTGTAAGACCTTGTACACATACATATCTTCTTACCATTAATATTCATTGGTCAGGAAAATGAAAAAAAAACCAAGTAAAGGGATTCGCTTTAATCTCTACTCTAAATTTTCGTATCTTCCTGCTCATATAGAAGAAAATAACACCACTAGGTATATGGGGCGATTTTTTTTTTCGTAAGTCGCCTGACTGTCCAAATCACCAGGTTGGCCCAATAATATAAACAAAGATGTTAATTACAATCTAATCAGTGTAATATATAATGAATTTTTGCGCCAGCATTCCTTAATAATTTTTTATGTTTTGAATTTAATAATTTAATCGGTGATGTTTTTCTACTGAAGGTGAAGAATAATCACCTAAAATATGGTTAGCACCCCCTACCCCCTCCCTTCTTTCCATTCAATTTCGACACATCACTTCATCATAACCAAATTCAGTTAGGATCTCCAGGGGATTGCTGTAACAAAACACCATCGTGGGGTGAAGAAACCGGCCTGTTTTTGGAAAGGTCGCAATATATTTTTTCGAATTCTATAGATTTAATGCATCTAAAATTGTTGGAGGCCCCAAACATCATAAGATGGGTGCTGTTAGAGTTATCCAACATGTTTTAGTTAGACCTCCAGTGAGTTCATTGTGACCCTTGATTTAATGGGATAACGTTTTTTTAAATAGCCCTAGATAAATCCTGCTTTCCTAAGAGAACTCAGGATACATCTCAGCTGTCAAACATATCCTAGCGGCTTCTCTTATAAACAAATAAACCCGGATGTCCACCAGACAGACCAGTCGAGTCTGTGTTTTGTATATTTAACTTTAATAACATGGAAAATGAGTGGAAAAAACGTGGAAAATGCAAACTAAGTTTGTTTTGATATTACCGCTTTCGACTGGGATACGAAAAACAAAATAAAAACAGTTGCAAAAAAAATGGAGTTTTCAAAAAGTTTAGAAAAATTGGCAGTTTAGTTGTTTTGCTTTTTCAAACAAAAAGATTCTGGTTTGTTTTTGGTTTGTCTGTTAGGTTGAAAATCGTCTTAAGAATGTCCTTTTATTTTCATTAGTTTTTTCGTTACTACGTCGCATCCGCATCAGTACCGTACCCTGGCCGTAAACATTTTTCATCATCAGTTGATTCCTGTCCTTTGTAACAAATTAACATTGAAGTCTCTCCAGCTAGAAGCACATTTTCTCTTCCTCTAAGAATTGCATTTCACAATTTACGTAAAATAATAAAAATCACTTACACAGGCTTACACTATAATAGTCCATAAAACAACTAATATTGACCACTTCAGCCTTTCTAACCTAACTAACGTCTAGTTTTAGTTTATGCAAATTTTGAAGGAATCTTAAAAAGGGGAAACTTTTAACTCTTTAAATCTAATACAGAAAGGGGCATGTAGATAACATTAAGGCAAAGCGGATTTAAATTTCCATTGGGCCGGATTCTGTAACACGGAGAGTTTAGGAGATGAGAATTTTCGTTTTCCCCGATTAAAACTCCCAAACTCTCCCTTCGCGATTCTCTAACTGGGGAGTTAAGGAAAACGTGAGAAGTGTCGCAATATTGAAGGCCGCGTAACTCTGTGTGGGAGGGTCGTAGTGCATTGGGGACTTAGGGTCTAAAGTACAAAAATATAGACGAAAAATTTTTGAGGGAGGGGCTTTTGGGGATGGGGTTCGTACCACCCCTCATTGGTGGTTACCCAAAATAAGTCTTGTTTGGTAGCAAATTAAAGAGGGAGAATCGGTTAATCGAAAGGTGTTGTTTTTTTTTTTTGATAATTTTAACTTCATAACTGAATTTACTGCCGAAAGACAGATTTTTTGCACTTTGGGTCATATACACCCCAGTTCCTTTATTTTGCATATACATAATTCTTCCGTTCTTTGTTTCACATCCATTGTGTTGTCAACATTTTTCTCATGAAGAGTAAATTTCCACGACTTACAAGTTCTTCATAATGACGAGTTGAAAATATGTCCATTTTTATACCAGAAAACGGCCATTTTTTCATCTTAAGAAGGACCTGATTCGCTTCTTTTGCAGTTATCTCCGAAACTATTTATCGAACTCAAAAACTAATTACATATCTAATTAGGGAACAAAACGTAGATGCGATTTCATCCTACGTACATACTTTCGCGTGATTTAAAATTTTTAGCGGGTACCTTGAGACACCAAAATCCATATTTCTCTGTAAGTATTGCAAGGATTTCCATAATTTGTTTTTTGTAAACATAGCCAGTATATGCGGTGAGCTCATAATTTAATTTGAAAATCGTAGTTACCTACCTGCATAAAACACAACAAAAGCAGACAGTACTGTCAGTTGAGAAATATTCTTCTTACTTCTCCACCACAGGTAACACAGCCGAGAATTTTGTCGACTGGAATAGAGAGTTTGGTAATTATCAATACAAATTCCCCGAGTTACAGAATTCCGAGTGGAGAGTTAAGTGTCAAAAGAACTCTCATCTTCACAACTCCACAACTCTCCGAGTTAGTGAATCCGACCTCTGTTGGGCTTGGAACACCTATGCCGACCCCCCCCCCCCCCGGGCAAATCTTGGGTGCGTTACTGGATTGTCATACAAAAATTTCGTTTTTCACTGTATATTTGTACAAGTCGTTTTTTCAAAATAGTAAATATAATTTTAATAATGGGCTTAATTGGGAAACCCTTTCTTAATGTTGCCATATAACAACAACGTATACCTACTGTGTAAACTATCAGTCCTAGACGTTTTTATTGTACTGAAAACTTCTTCAGAATATGATATCCTATGAAATTGGTTATAATCGTTTTTACTGAGTGCTTTCATTCCGAACGTTCAGAATGCACCAAAAGTGTAATTTATTCACTCGGAGCATTCCGTTTATTCTATATTGTGTTTCTTTATGGATATATAAATCGCTGCGGAAAAATGTCTCCACTTCATATTAGCGCCATCTGCATTCCATGATCTAAACATTGATTTTTTCTTTCGAACAGCATACTACTTTACGAAATCTCAAACCGAAATTTTCATGGCACTTTTCGCCCACAGTTTTTTTACATAGATTTTGTATAGGAAACGAAATTTTCGCTTGAACAGCGTAGATGAAAAAAAAAAAAAACAATATTTTATTTTCAAAACCTGACAGTTTGTATTAGATGGTCTCCATGGGGATATTAAGGATGTGTGTCAAACGAGCTACATAAATGCTAGCTAAATCTATTATTTTTTTTATTTAGTAAATTTTCGAGCTTGCTAATTCTTCTTCTTCCTTTTAAATGGCAAATTTGTCTGTGTTTACATTTGACAAGTTCGGTTGTTTTTTTTTTAATTTGAATGTTTTTTAAACGTATTTCTTGTGTATATTTGCAAAATGTATGAACAAAATCCAAGAGCATGTAAGTTATTTACCAATGTAAGTAAGTTTAATAAACGCCACACAATTATTTTGCTTAATAAAAATGAAAGTGACAGGTGAAAAATTGACTACATTTCATTTTAGTTTGACACAGCCCTGGAATTAATAGCTGGCTAAAATTCCAATGAAAACTGGAATTTAGCTCGTTTGGCACATATATCCTAAATAAATGCCGGATCCGGGCGAACAAATCGATATTTTTATATTTACTTGCCTTTTTCCGCAGTAAAATGTCGTGAATTTTCCACAAATAAGAAATTGGCATAAAACTTCCTGTGAAAATTTTAATAATACGAAAATCGGGAAAATCTTTTAGGGGTTGTTGGGCGTTAGTGTCGTCTATCTAATAAAAAAAAACTGCCGCGATTGCGTTAATCCTCGGGTCTCTGGAGATAATTTGCTTAGATGGGTATTTAAATACCCAACAGGCCAAAGTGTGAACAAAATACACATGAAAATTGAAAAACAACTCTTTTAAATACAAATCACAGAACTCAATATAGTTTAATTATATGAAAATAAAATATTATAAAATATAGAATATTATTTAGCCTTTTTGATTTTTTCCATATCACGAGGTACGTTATTGTGGTAGTCGATGAATCACTTGGGATGCAGAGTCACCTTGCATTTAGTGCAACCAAACTGAGTTTAAGTGCCGCATTGGCCACAAAGAGAACGTTTTACCATTTAATCTACAATATGGTCAATGCTATCCATACGCCTGGCTATTTGAAATGTATTGCTGACAAGTCGACCACTTGGACTACGAACCCCCCGCGGTGTTACCAGAGCTTCGACACAACATTCACACGAAAATCAAATTGGCTCATAGGTGTTGAACGTTCATACTTCGCGCAAAAGACATGCAATTTCCATGCATTTACCATGGCGGCATCAAGTATATTCGTAAGCAATGGCCAATACCACTTCTTGCCCCGTACTCTAATGCGGTAATTGCTCATGGCATTGTCAAAAAAGGTCAACGCCTCCCATTCTCTGATTATATTCATGAATAAGGAAGGGTTGCTCGATTGCTCCCATTTTGCGGTTCTTCCTGCCATAGCGCTTGGCTCGACACATTGGTGTATGTTTTAAACAGTTAGACAGTATAGTCACAACCTGAAATTGAACAATTAAATAATCAATGAAGTAAATCAATTGAAAGATTAAATGTGTACCGAGTTATTATTCCAGCGCACAGCGAGCAAGTTATTGTCCCTATCAAATCGAAAATCAGATGTGCCCCGCGGCTGCTTCTTCAGTTCCTTTACATTCATTAGAGGAGCACAGTTAGTGCGACCAACACGAACGTTCGCTCTTGAAGTCATAGTTGTTGCGATCACGCCAATTTGATTTTGATTTTCCTCGTCAATTTCCATTGGTACATCATTACAACGTGTTCGACAATGCACATTATCGTCGTTGTAATGATACTCGACCTCAAAATGGCCTGCTAATTCACGAGGCAGCTCGTTGTCATCGGTCAGCATCTGAAGATTATCGTCCAATTCTTCAATGTCACTTACATCATCAACCGTATCTGGTGGAGCACTGATAATATTTATTTCGTACGCATGATGGCCGCCTTCCTCATGGCTCCAACTTTCCACTTCTGCCTCCAATTCTGCGGCTGTCAGCATTTTTCGACGTCTAAACATATTTTAACACACGCACTCAAACTAAACAAAAATTGCGAAAAAGCAAACAACACACTAAACTTACAGTGGGCACGAAAGTACCTATATCTACTACACAATATATAAGTTTAACTTCCAAAATTACAAAATAACCAAGCGCGTCAACGGTATGCAAAATAATGAGAAAAATCTAAAATGTTGCTACCAGCTAATGTTAACTCACACGAAAGGGCAAATAGGTACATATGTCCGCCAATAATATTCCTTTATGGCAACTCTAAGCATGGTGCCGTATATACAAAAATTCATGGGAACTAGGAACTCATTAAAGCCTGTTGGGTATTTAAATACCCATTTCATATCTCAGGTATGCATGCAGGTAAAAATCTGAAAATTTTATGGTCAACTTCTATGACCTATATGAGCATTCCTATAAAATTTCATGGTAATCCTACGACGGAATCTATGGGCAGGCTTTAATGGGTTAATAAAACAATGCAATCTAGAAGAAATTGTAAACTTTTTTTTTTTGCGTCTAGATCCGGATAGTTTGAATTTGTATACTAGAAACCGAATTATCTGGATACCCGAATTTGATGAATCCGATCCTAATTATTCTGGATAATCTGGATACTTTCAGCTCTAATTCCTACCACACCGATTCAGCATCATTCAACATACATTGATGATCTGGTAAATAATAGATTTAGAGGGTATTCAGCCTGGCTTGAGAGGCTTGAAGCGTTGCCTAAAGAAGTCGTAGTTATGTTAAACAATGAAACAAATGAAAGTGACAGTCTAAAAACTGGCTAAATTCCATTTTAATTAATAGCTGGCTAAATTTCCAATGAAAACTGGAAATTAGCTCGTTTGGCACACATATCCTAAATAAATGCTTTCTTTGTTATTAAAATATATTTGACAGTTCAAAATAAAATTTAGTTTTTAATAATCATTTACAACAATCATGTTTAACTGCAATGGAATTTCGTGTGAGTTCCATTCCATCTATATATACACATAATAATATCTGAAAACCAAAGTAGGTAATTGTTTTGCATTCTGATGCACATCTGTCAAATTTTTAATCTTTTCTGTTTACTTAATAATTTCTGTTCCGAATATTCTTGTATACCACACAATCAGCATTTTATTTTTCCTATTCCTTCCACAGCAAAAATAAAGAAAATCACTTGCTGTCCAACGAACCGTTCTGGAAATATATGTTCAACAATCAGACTTTAATAAATTGACTATCAGAACCAGCTTAACACAAGCTCGTTGCATGGACACGTTTAATAAATAAACGGTTTTACTATTAGTATGTTACACTAAACTTAAACGAAACACCAGATGAAATTACATGCACAAAACATTAAACAAAATAGATTCAATATTATATATACGATTTTTTAAAACATGCTTAGAAACGTCGAGAACAAAATGCTCAGCCGTATTATTAACAGTTATACACATGCGATTAACAGGTTCATACTTGCTAAATTTAGATCTTGAGGAGCTAACATGCAACAAAGGTACCCTTCTTAAATTGTGGAGAATCAATATTCCCGTTTAAGAGTTGATTCACAAACGTTACATCGGCAACCATACGACGTCTCTCAACCGAGTGCAAAGTTTCAAGCGATCCTCATAGGGTGGAAGAATTAATGAATTATTCCAGGGTAAGTGCCTGCGAGCAAATCGTTCCGCTGAACAGACTCGATATGGTCGATGTGTATACCATAAAATGGAGACCAGACCTGGCTAGCGTATTCAAGAAGGGGTCTCACAAAGTCTGTACAAATGCAATGTAATGGTGGGATTCGAGAACTTTCGAGTCCAATGTTTTATAAAGCCCAGCATAGAATTACTCTTTGATACCATGAAGTTTATGTGGGAGACGAAATTCAATCTTTGGCCACATTTGACACCCAAGTCACAGATAGAACTAACACGGCGAATCGAGGAATTCGAGAATTCATAATAATAAGTGATTGGTTTCTGATTCCTGTGGAAAGTCATAACAACTCATTTGTCGATATTGAGTAAAAAATTATTGCTTTTACACCAGTCATCAAATTTGTAGAGGTCACCACCCTGTACATGTTCACAATCGTTAAAAGATTTAATCTGAGCTAAAAGTTTGATATCGTCAGCATAAATCAAGACTTTGTGCAGTGCTTCACAACAGATACAATGTCGTCAATAGATAGAATAAAGAGCAACGAGCCCATGTGACTCCCTTGAGGTACGCCGGACGAAGCTTGTAAGACTCTAGAGATGGAATGGCGGAAATAGATTTGGTATGTTCTGTTATCTAAATATGACTCCGTCCATTTTAGGAAAGTTAGCGGAAACCCATACTTTTCCATTTTAAACAATATCACGGAGTGAGATAACTTGTCGAAAACTTTACTAAAGTCAGTTTAAGTACAATCTGTCTGGAAGCCTTTTGCAAACCCCGCCAATGGTATCCGAGATGAATTCTAATAAGTTGGTGGTTGTAGACCTGCCCGAAATAAACCCATGTTGGTTTTAAGAAAGCAAATTCTTACATGACAAGTGAAAAAGCTAGAATTGGTCTAAGACCAATTCTTATGATATCCTAGATCAGGGGTGGCCAAACTTTCGAAGTACGGGGTCTACATTATAATTCAGAATATCATAGCGGTCTACCGTCAGCAAGGGATTTAAATAAAACGCAAAATCTTCTTCAAAAAATCTGTAGGTACTTTCGAATGCTCCAGATTTAAAAAAACTACTTATGTCGCACCAATCCATTAATTGGCCGATATTAGTATAGATACTCTGTAAATGTTAATGCCTTCGTTAAAAGGGAACACAATGATACTGAGGACTTCTTCCCGAGTTCCAAATACTTCGAACTCCTCGTGTAAATTCTCCAACTGTTTGGCGAAACTTTGGAATCCCCGATTTAAATTATGTGCCCTCTCGCTCCAAATTTTTGGTAATTCTTCAATCCGCCTAATCTTAGTTGGGATGCATGCACCAGAATCTTTTCTTTGAATGTTTTAACTAAGCTTTTCATATCAATCAAAGTTGTATTTCCTTGCAGACATAGCTGGCGCATGACAGTGTTTCATGGCAATGAAATGCCGTTGATTTACAAAAGAATTTCCTCTTTATTTTTACCATACCAATGTCGCTGCTTGTGATTTTGTGCCTGCCATTGTAAAAAAAGATGTGCTGTGCACATAAGCCAGTTTTTAATGCTTTTCGACATTTGTTTTTTTTTTTTTTAGTGCTACACCTGAGTTACAAATATCCTTGAACATACCGGTAAAGAGCACTCTAATATTATAACCTTTTTCCGCACTCGACAACATTGCCCGCTCATTTAAGCGGACTATACTGACTGAGAACACAAAGACTCGTTTTTTTATTATAGTACGGGGGATAAAGAGAGAGAGAGAGAGAGAGAGCTATCCGTTACTCACCCTACGTGAGGCGGCGCAATTATCTGAAAATGGCAATTTATTGTAATTTTTGTTCAATTGATTTTACTCTCGCGGGCTACCAAAAACGTCTACGCCATCCACCGGTCGACCGCGGTCGACGTCTTGGCCACCCCTGCCTATAGATGAATGCACGTCTGAAATTTCGTATGGTCACCCATTTGAGCAATTTTAATTTTTTGCATTGGTTTCTCGCATATATTTCTAGAACGCCTTGTCGGACAGAAAAAATGATTATAGCCAATTTTATAGGATTTCTTATTCTGAAGAAGTTTTTAGTACAATAAAAATGTCTAGGAGTAATCGTTTTCAAAGTATATGTAAAAAACCTAATTTTTTATATGGCAACACCGAGAAGGGTTTACCCGATTTAGTCTATTTTTGATATTTTATTTGCGATTGCTATGAAAACACAACTTATCAAATTTCAGCTTTCTATATCGACATGTTCTCGGGTAGTGTCCAAATATATCGTGGAAAACGAAATGTTTGTATGGCAACCCCACGAAGGCGTTGCCCGATTTGTCTCATTTTCGAACTTAATTTTACTTTTTTTTTTTAAAGTCCGTGTACAAAACTTCAGCTCTGCGCGTTCTCGAGTTATCGTGCGCACAGACGGACGGACGGACGGACGGACGGACGGACATGCAAAAATCAAAATAACTTTTAATATTATGCGTGGGTGTTCAATTCATTTTGCTCTACCATCATTATTTCGAGGTGTTACAAACGGAATGACAAACTTAGTATACACCCCTATAGATTTCATCTAGGGTATAAAAATGATAGCTGAGAGTAAATGATTGATTCGCATATTTTGGGCACACAAGATAATTTCGCAATAGGCCTATACTTAGAAATTTCACTTTTACTACTTGCATAGATTCATCACTAGAATATCATCATAAGAATTGGCCTTGGAGAAATTCTAGTTTTTTACTTGTTTATTTTTAAATTTAGAATCTCTTTTTCCTTCTACTTCAAAGAACCAAATGAATGCCTCGAAGAAAATTGTGTTCCAATTATTTCGACGTACCTATACCTAAGTATTTGTGAACCAAGAACATCTTTCCCTCGATTTGATGATTAACCATTGACCAAATATGGTTTTTGAATGGATTCCTAATAAGAACCTGACATTATAAATATCTCAGGCAAATGGCTTTGTTTTAAACAAACAAATCCAAATGCAAAAATAAAAGAATAAAAAATATGTAAGATAAAAAAAGAATCGAAACCAAAGCCATGGGTGGCCCAATAAGTTTTATCATTGTTTTGACAATCCTCATACCACCTACCTCTTTTTTCATAATAAATTAGCAGATGATAAAATTAACCTTCGACACGATATCTAGACCCTCAAAATCACCATACTCCTGTCCAAACGATCTAGTGACCGCTAAATACGATTAAAGGATTAATTTGATGATTTGCAGTTTGCACCAGACACAAAACTCAGGTAACTGACAATGAATTCAAGCTTCCTCCAGCCTGATTCTCTTTTTATCCTCACAACATGCATTGTATATACCTATGTCTGTTAGGTAGGTAGGTAGGTAGGTAGGTAGGTAGATAGGTGGTAGGTATTCTAGGTATAAATATCGTTTCCTTTCACTGATTGCCTGCATGTTCACACTTCTTGCCAGAAAGGAGCAAAAACGAAACCAAAGAAGAAGAAGAAAAAAAAACAAAAACGCAAGACTCGACAATTTTTTTTCTACTTGTTGTCTGTTTCCCTTGTGCTTCACATTTTTTGTATATAATTTTTTGTTTTTTTCATTCACGTCAATACGTGATCATGTTACAAAGTCCACACACGTTTCTATATATACTTCCATACATACATACCGTCAGAAGATATAATATCACCATCCATATATACATACATATACAACTGTATGTATTATATAGCATCTCTTACAAAAGAGCCTTAATATTTCCATCGTCTTCTTGAGCAGAGTTTTTTTTTTTTTTCTTCTTCTTATTCTGTATTTCTTTTAAAAAAGTTTTCTGTAGATACTCAGGCCGGGCCGGGAACTTCTTTTATTTTTTTTAGCTCTGCTTGCTTTATGCCTTTTTCATAACGTGCCACTTACAACACTCTCGGGTCTTCTCAGTCGACTAAAAATTCCTGAACTAAGCAAGAACAGACCGTGATGGAAAAAAGTTTTCTTCAAGACAAAAAATAAATTTCTTAAAAGTTTTTTTTTTTTTTTTTTGTTCTTAAAAAGAAGTAAAAAAGATGCTTAGCCGATGAGATGTTCTTCTTCTATTTTGTTGGCGAGGAGGCAGCAGAAGGAGGAGAGAAAACGAAAAAAAAAAAAAAAATATGGCCCCATGGGCGCTCCTCTTAAGAGAATTATTGCGACGCCATTAATTAATTAGAGGTCAACAGATTATTTATTGAATTTTTAGAAGCTGAGCTCTATCTAATAATTGAAGGGGGTGGTGGATGTGGCGGAGGAATGAACAATGAAAATGCTCACTGATTGACAAATTGTGGGAGAGCAAAAAAAGAGAGAGAAAAAAAAAAGAATTGGATATTTGTTGGACTCTGCTGAGCAGCAAATGGGATGGGAATCAAATTGAATGGAGTTTTTGTGAAATGAAATCATTTGAAGAAAGTGTGTATGGATCATTTAGAGATAATTACCGTTGGGAATATCGAGTCAGAAGAGCTTATGGGGGAGATGAAAAGTTTCGAACCAAAGTGAGTTATTATGGTGTTGTTTATCATAAATCCAGGATTTATATGGGATTTTTTTTTTTTTTTTTTTTTCACCCCCTTAGCTTTGGAACAATAAATCTTTGTCGTTTCTAAATTGTAAATGTTTTCTTCTACAGTTTCTCGATTGCTACCCTGAGGCTTGTTTATACGCGGAAAAGTTTTGATGTTATTCAAATATGAAATATAAGAGCCAATAAAATGTTAAATTTTAGACGTGTATTTGTTCAATTTTATTAAATCTTGCTTGTAAAAGTTAGATTAAATTTATAAGTTCTGTTAAACCAGAAAAAAAAACAGAGTCAGATCTTTTGTTACATTAGCTCTAAATGCCCTAGGGTGCCCATTCGAACTTAAGGTCTTATGAAGCCTATATGATGTTCTTGTGAGGAATTTTTGTTTTTTATATCTTCTGGAAGAATGAATGCCTTTCCTAACGGATTTTTCAAATTGAGTTTTCAAAAGTAAATAATTAAAAGACATAGAATTTGAATTGATACTGAAAGAGTTTTTATTTAGTTTTCAAATACAATGTTTGCCATTTACTATACTCGAAAAATGATATCTCCCATGTGATCACATCTTGCGTCTCTACAGTACCTGATACTTTTATCAAAAATTTTAATCACATTCTGGCATAGTTGCGGCTCTATCTCACCAATAACTCGAATAATTTCTGCTTTCAATACTTCAACGTTTCGAGGATTATCCTTGTAGACCTGTGCTTTCACATTGCCCCAGAGAAAAAAATCTAACGGTGTCAAATCACAGGATCTTGAAAGCCAATTCACGTCACCGAATCTGGAAATAATGCGGTCTGGAAACTTTGTATGAAGTAATTGGAAAGTTTCTCTGGCTGTATGAGACGTAGCCCCATCTTGTTGAAACCACATGTCTTTTTTAGTATCAATATTTTCCAGTTTTGGCCATAAAAAAGTTGTGATCATGTCGCGATATCTGGTACCGTTAACGGTTATTGCTCTTCCAGCATCATTTTCGAAAAAGTACGAACCAATAACACCACCACAATGCACACCAAATAGTTACTCTTTGTGGATGCGTTCGCCTCTCTTGGATCACGCGAGGGTTTTTCTCTCCCCAAATACGGCAGTTTTGTTTATTAACCTAGCCAACGATCTCGAAATGTGCTTCGTCCGAAAAGATGATTTTTTTTTTTTTGAAAAATCGTCGTATTGTTCCAGTATTCAATTGTCAAAATTCCGACGCATGGAATGATCTTGTGGCAGGAATTTGTAGGCTTTCAACGCTAAATCTGTGTGCATAATACGCCATACAGTTGACTCGGAAAGTACCAATTGTTGTGAACGTCGGGAAATTGACGTGTTGGGGTTAGCTGCAACACTATCACTCACAGCACGAATATTTTCTTCTGCACGACCGGCACAAGCATACTGACGTCTTTCTCGATCTTTTACTGCACCAGTTTCTTGTGCCGCCCATAAATATCGCGTAATTTGCGAAATACATTTCTCACAAAAGGACCATTTTCATAAAATAATTCAATAATACCAATACGTTGTTGTAATGTATACGACCCCATTTTTATAAATGGCAAACCTTCAACTGTCAAAATGACATATAATATGGCTGCGTTCGATTTTTTAAAGTATGTTACACAGTCGCGTACTTTTGAAAATTCAATTTGAAAGACCTTATAGATGTCTTAACCTTATACGGCACAGAACTTCACAGTTCCTGTATGACTGTGTATGTTCAGCGGTTCCATCGTCTACCATAAAGAAGCCACATGTCTCATCATCGACCTTACCCATCTTTTTAAGATGATATCTAGTGGGCAATTCCCACTAAATAGCCCGTTATGAGCCTTACTTCATTTCTGTTGATTGTGGGGAATGCTTTTGTACTCTGGGATATTTTCCAAGTGTGCCTTTTTAATTCTGTCCTCCCAAAGTCTGATCTGAAAGGTGACTTTTTGTGTGTCCACCAAACACAGACTCAAAGCCAATAAACAGTGAATTGGTTCCTTCTTTTGCAATGCGGTACGCAATCTCGTAGTCCTTTAGCCTTCATGTCCTGGTACAAAAATCAGCGTCACTCTGTTTGTTTCGGCCAGTTGCTTCAAGACAACATTCCCAAACCAGCTTAGACTCAAAGTGTTGCTTATTTGTCTGCCAATTATCCGATTCTTGAAATCAGATTCCGGATCTAAACTATTCGGATCTGTGCTATCCGGACCGGATCCATATTAAGCAAAAAGCTTCAAAATGTCTTCCAGATTGCATTGTTTAAAGAAGTCGTAGTTACGGTAAACAATACAACTGTTCATGTTGGCACGGTTAAAGATGGTGTTCGTTTTGACTCATTCTAAAGCGTTTAGAAACTATTAATTAAATGAGAGATGATTTGTCTTCAGGTACGTGAAATCGCTTGTGCGATGAGTGACATTTTGTGTATCCTCATTTGTGCAAATATTCGACTATATGGATATTGCTAAGCTGATTGAGGGTGTTCATAAGCACCGGGTGTATGGGATATGAAAAATAGTAATTATTCCTTCTGAGTTTTAGTAAAATGTACTCAAAAGTAGCCCTTCCCATCCGAAAAGAGCATAAAATCTCTCAGGGTGTTGTTTGAGTTAACTGAACATGTGATGAAATTCATCGACAATTGCCTTTCTTTTATTATTGATTGGATGCCAGTTTTTTTTTTTTTTAAATTTTAAATAAAAAATGTTCAATATATAAACCGGCATTGATCTTGACAAGGGCATCTTTAACGCTCGAAACCATTTCGAACTGAACAGAAATCAACGCATTACCGCTTGTACGTTTTTTTCTACTTGCACCTGCATCAGATAGGCATGTTTTCCAGAATTTTTCCCCATATCGTTCCATACATACATCTAGCACTGATACACGATACGCATAGCCTCACTCCCATTTTTATAGATACCCTCCTAGGTGAAATCTCATTAGAAATAATGCAGTAAAATGGATAGGACGGGCACGGATAATATTCAAAATTATTTTAATTTTTTTATGTCCGTCTGTCTGTTGTCCGCATGGTAACTGGAGCGCGGGTGTACTTGGGTAGTAATTTTGCACACGGCTTGAAAAAAAAATAGTAACTTTAAGCTCGAAAATGGAACAAATCGGACAAATCCTTCGTAGGGTTGCCATACGAAAATTTTGTTTTTCACTATATATTTAGGAACTGCCTGAGAACGCCTCAACGTAGAGGTCTGAAATTTGGTACATGGTGTTTTCATATCAATAGTAAATAAAATGTCAAAATAGTCTAAATCAGGCAAACCCTTTTTGGTGTAGCCATACAAAATGGTTTTTCACTATATATTTAGATACTGCCTGAGTATAGGCGTCAACGTAGAGAGCTAAAATTTTGTACATAGCGTTTTCATAAAAATAGTAAATAAAGCATCAAAAATACACTAAATCGGGCAACCCCTTCTTAATGTTGCCATATAAAACTTTCAGTTTTCACTTCATCTAGGTATAATATTATTATTTTAAGACCAATTATAGCTATTTCTCTCGTACTCTATTGCTAGTCTTTCGAAAAAACACTAACAAATAATTTCAGTGTAGAATTGAAGAAGAAATTTGAAACAATTCACTAAAAAGATTTTTTTTACTCAGCTCGCATTCGGTAACCATCTTGAATAAGTAGGTACCTAATATCCTAGGCACACGACGCGCTAGAATGATCATTGATCCAATTACGTAACTGATCGAATGATCATTGCTTGGTAAGGCAAGCACACGATATCTTAACGGTAATTCTATTTCACAGATGACAATTCTCAATTTTGTAAATTAAAAACTGTGAATCGTGAAGTAATTTGTGAAAAATTGTTTCGAGCCTTGTATTAAATATATAATGTGAAAATTTTTTTCAATAATTCGCTTTGGAAAATATTCAAAATTTACCTTGAAAAATGTATCAGCACATTACACAAATGACATTTGAGAGTGATGGCTGGAAAATCTGCTGATTTTTCCAATAACTTTCAGTTTCTCACCACTGAAAGCCAACTTATGATAAAAGGAATGACAAGTAATGAATAATTTCAAACGAATGAGCTTGTGGAAGCGTAATTGGTTCAATGACGAAACGAATGACCATTGCGCCAATGATGCAGTGACACACGAGCTATGCAATGATCATTGATATGTCTCGTGTGTCTAGGTTATAATATCTACTTTTATACGAATGGTTGATAATCACACGGCTAATTTGTCTTTTTTTTATAGATATAAGAATCTTCTTTCAATTTTGCCCGAATAATATCATCGTCTAAACTCGACTAATATAATTGGCAAATGCTTTACATGCCTATTCTTAAGTGCACCCTAACAGAATTCCTAGAATTATCACATGATTTTTTTTTTCTTATATGCAAATAAGCTGATGGCACAAAGAGAATTCTTTCCCATCGAAAAATCAAACAGAACACTTCCGATCAATCTCATACATATTTGGATACTACTTAAAAGTACTTAAAACATGTTAACATAAATAACTAAAGCTCTCTGTTGTCAAAATTGTAGTTTCAAGTTTGAAAATTTATTAAATTGGGCAACTCATTTTTAAGGTTGGCAATACACTAAATTCGATTTGTATTATACAGGGTGCTTCCACGTAGGTAGTCCTGGGTAGAGCAAGGGGTGATAGTACTCACCTCCTAGACAAACAAAGACAAGAAGGGGCATTTCAACAGTTTGGGTGTTACAGGGTGATTAAGAAAAAAATCTAGTTTATTGTATCTTAAAAGTATATGGTGTACGGTCACCATCAAGAGCTCATTGTATGCAGAACTTCATGGCCTTTCTAACGATTGCTCAGCTAGTTATGGCGGTCAAAACTAAAACTTTCGGATTTTCGTACCTTTTTTAGGGTTCCGTACCCAAATGGTAAAATCGGAAATGCTCTTACTAAGCCTCCGATGTCCGTCCGCCCGTCCGTAAGTCTGTCTGTCACCGGGCTGTATTTCAAGAACCGTAAAATGTTGACAGTTGAAATTTTCACAGGGTGTGTATTTCTATAGCGGCAATAAACAACAAACAATAAAAATAAAAATTAATACAAGAGCCGTGATTTTTTCGTCATGTTTTGCTCGTTTTCTTCTCATTCATTATTATCATAAGTAAGTATATTATTCTTTCAAATGACGCCTACTATCATTTGATAAAATAAATAACAATTTTTTACAAAAAGGTGGTTAACATAAATTTTTTTAGACTCTTCTCGTTAATTTGACCACCTACGTACTTTACTATTCTCAAAGATAATTTGCTCTCTTAGTAGCTGGAGTGAAACGTCTGGAAAGGCCTATATTTGCCATCACATCTGTGTTGGGAACTTGTGGGAAAAATCCCATTTTGTGGGAATTTCTGCCCTCTAATTCTTCACTGTGGGAAAAAGGGGAATTTATTTTATAGTAGAAAGAAAAGTTTTATCGACTTGTGGATGGATAGTTTGGTGCGAGATCTTCTGCTTGTACATTCCTGGTATTGTATATTTTGACACCGTAGAAATTTCCAACTAACACTGCTTTGGGTAAATATATAAATGAACAAAAGAAATTCCGCTTAATTTTTAAGTATGTTGGGCAATGTGCTTACGAACGAGATGGTTCTCCTTACAGCCATGCGTATCTAAAATACTAGAGAATAGCACTTCAACACTTTTTTTTGTTGGCATCTAACGAAACAAGAAAGGCAAGGCCAAGAAATATTGCAGATCAATTACTGTCAAAGAAAATGAGTCATACCTTTATTTCTTAAAATACGTGCTGCGGTTTTTTAATGAATTTAACCCTCTTTTGCAATGAAGAAAAGTTTTAATTCACATTTTAAGTAATGAGTCAGAATGAATTTTGAAAACTTTAGCACAAAATTTTATTGAATCCAACAAAAGTGATGATCTTAATATTTTCAAAAATCAGCAGTATATGAATTACGGTATGCCTACTGAAGAAACGTATTTGGGCTCGGAGTGCTTTGAATTTAATCAACAGAACTTATCCAAAGGAGATATTCTTGAAATAACTGAAAACTGTAGAAAATTCTACATAAAGGCCATGGATGAAATAGTAAAAATATTTCCGTTAACAGATCCATTTATTAAACAAATACAGTTCTTAAATCCCATGAGTGCCTTAGATATTTCGAAAAGGCTAAATTGTGATGATTTAAAGTTAATTTCGAGCAGAGTTCTGAATTCTAACATTCATGAACTAGAAACTAAATTGCGGAGCTTGCCGTTACTTTATCACCCGCAGAAAAGGAAAATTTTAGAAATATGGACGTCGAAGAATCTTGGAAGAGAATTTCGGAATTGAAAAAAAAAATAGATGGCTCGACACAGTTTTCGAATTTATTGAGGGTGGAAAAATACGCATTGACTTTCCCACATTCAAATGCTAAGAATATTTTCTTTAGTGACGGATATAAAAACCAAAAAAAGAAATTGGATGGGTGAAGAATGTTTGTCTACAATGTGTATGATTAGATCCAGTTTTGATTCGAATGGTGTTGATTTCACAAGTTTTATTCCTACGACTGAGCACAGAAACTTTGGACAAGTAGTAATGCCACAAATTACTAATTTACAAATATATCAATGAATTACTTTTAAGTTCTTACTTATTTAATTATATTTTTATTATGTTAATTCTTTTTTAATACATCTCTACATCTTACATCTCTACGCATCCTAACTTATTTACCTCCCAGAATTTAAGATTTTTTCAATCTCAAGGTGATATGTTTTGTGCAGTAAGTAATATATATTAATAAAAATGAAACCAAAATATATTAGAAAATATATACAATTGAAATGTATAATTTTTTATTTAAATTAATAAGTATATATATGGTGGGATTTTTGTGGTAATGTCAGCTTTTGAACTGTGGGAAATGTGAGAAAAATTTGAGTAATATGTGGGATTTTCGAGTTTGAAAAGTTCCCAACACTGCATCACATCACCCCGAAACAACCCATCTCCAGACTCCCCAATTACTAAAAAAACTCGAGCATATAATAGACCATTATACAGGGTGTTTCTCACTAGGAGGTCAATAGAGCGGGAGGTGTGGAGGTATAGTACTCACCTAGACGAACCAAAAATTGTATGGCAGGGGGGGAGGGGGGCATATCAACAGTTTAGGAGATATAAGGTGATTAAGAAAAAAAGCTAGTTTTTCACAATACATCCTGTATCTTAAAAACTACAGGGCGTACGGTCACAGTTAGGAGCTCATTCTATACAGAACTTCATGGCATTTCCAACAACTGCTCAATCAGCCCCATACCCATATCATATCAAGAACTATGGTTGTCTAAACTAAAAATTTCGGATTTTCTTACCTTTTTTTTTTTAATTTAACCTCTATTATTTTTGCAAAAAGGTCATTAACATAACTTTTTTTTATAAAAACTGTAAGCTGCAGACTCTCCTCTTTAATATGACCTATTACACCCAATGTCCTATCTGAAGCCCTTTAAGAGTTATTAGCTCTAAACCTATTCTAAAACCTATTTTCAAACCTATTATCAACGATAATTTGTTCCCTTAGCACGTCATTTTAAAAAAATATCGTCTAATTTCGGTGTGACCTGAATTAGGTTATGAGTTAATAACTGTTTAACGGCTACAGTTAACACATAGGGTGTAATTAGTCAACTTAAAGAGGAGAGTCTACAGTTTATAGTTTTTATAAAAAAAAAGTTATGTTAACGACCTTTTTTCAAAAATAATAGAGGTTAAATTTAAAAAAAAAGGTAAGAAAATCCGAAATTTTTAGTTTAGACAACAATAATTCTTGATGGGAGAGGGGTGTGTAGGTGGTTGAGCGGTCGTTGGAAAGGCTATGAAGTTCTGCATACAATGAGCTCTTAAGTGTGACCGTGTACCCTGTAGTTTATAAGATACAGGGTGTTTTGTGAAATCCTGGCTTTTTTTCTTAATCACCCTGTAACTCCTAAAAGGTTGATATGCCCCCCCCCCCCCTGCCATACAATTTTTGGTTCGTCTAAGTGAGTACTATCACCTCCCGCTCTACTGACCTCCTAGTTGGAAACACCCTGTATACATAGCTATTTGGATAATGGTTGAAAATCAGTTGACTTCTGGTGAATGCTTTTCAACAAAACTGAACTGAACTAGAAGCTGTCAGATCTACATCGAACTTAGTCCTCCTGTTCCGAACGGAAACAAACTGAAAAGAATGCAAAAAAGTAGAATACCCAAAAATGTTCGTCCTTTTATGATTTTAATAAAAAAATAAAGTACATTTAATAAAATATCCACACATCTACACTTTGATTAAAAAAAATTTTTGATATGATGTTTAGTTCCGAACCGTAATCACCACAAATTTTTATGGAACAAGAAAGTTTAAAACCGGTCCAGAAACTGAACATAGAGCAGCGTGAAAACAAGAAACATACATTCGGAACCAGTTCTGTGTCAGTGTAGTAAAGAAAACCCTGTTCAGGCTTAAGTGGGAAACACAATTGCACCGTTTCGATCCGATTCGTACAAATTTCAAATTTGCTTATATGAGACGTACGTGTAATTGGACACATTCGCCGAAATGGATCGAAACGGAGAAGTTGAGCAAATTTCAACTTTTACGGATAACATAACCTAGAAAAATTACCTGTACAATGTTTGTGTATAACTCAAGATGGATGAAGAAGTTTTTATTGAAGAAATTAAAAAATATGAAGAGCCTTATGACAAAGGCAACAAATTTTACATGGATGTAAAAAGAAAAGACAAAATCTGGAAAAATTTCAATGAGAAATTTAAAACTGATGGTAAGTTTGAACGGAACAATTGTTCTCATGCACGTAACGGATCGAATTGAATCGGAACGGCGGAATTGTGTTTGGCACTTTAGGAACCGAACGTGTTACGGTTCAGTTCAGGTGAAAAAAAAATTCACTATTAAAGAGTTGAAGTTTTGTAAAAATTGTTGTTCTGAATTCATTATGATGACCTTATCCCCATGCAATTAGGTTTAGGCTGGATGAATATCTTATGTATATACTCGTTGCGTCACTTCAAACAAGTTATGTATAGTAGAATTCCTAGAAAATTCTAACAAACCAAAATTCTGCATTCAATAAATTTTTCATCTTTATGCAAAAATATTAATCGCCTATAATAAATTTCACATTAACACTTAAACTAAACCCACAAAACCTGCATTTATCAGGACACAGTTGGTATTTAAGAATACAATTCATCTCCCTCCCCTCATTTATTACAAATTGTGGGTTAGTAGTTTTTAGCAAACTGCCTGAGTGGAATAGGACCCTCTGCTCTGGGCAAATATATCCATTTGTATCCGGCTCGCCTGTTTGCTTTTCGCTACTATACGAACTTACGTTTAGTGTATAGAGTGAATCGGGTGGAAACCAATTAAAATTGAAGTATATAACCTGAATAACGGGGTGCAGGGAAAACGGTATATTGGTGGTAAAGAGGTACTATCGCACCGCCAGCCATGTCGGCCGCAGGGCACACAAAACCTATAGGTTAGGTATACTCTGTGCACAAAATCGCCGTAATGCGCGCATATTGCTAACACAACAAACCAATCAAACGTAATTGATACGAGTGCTGCTGCTGCTGCTCGGGTCGGCTCGACTGGTTGTTGTTGTAGTACTTGCTCTCAATGGAAATGAGAAAAGTCGGCGGCGGCGGTAGTAGACATAATCAACTTGAAAAATGTCGACATTAAAAGGTCATAAAACCGTCACATGAACGTTTCCACACACGATTGTACCGGCAGGGCTCCTATGCTCCTATAATGTTTTTTTTTGGTGTTTTTTTTTCTCTCTCTATCTTCTTCTTCTTATTTTGAAACTGTATAAAACGAGGGGTGCATGCAATCAATAATAAAAATTGCTCCGTTTGGCAAGGGGCGTGCAGGGTGGAGGCATATAATATAGGGATGATTGTAGAGGCAAAGATAGATAGCGCAGCAGGGTAAAGGAAGAAAACTACATTTATTCCAGTTCACCCGCATGTTCCCATTTTCCCAATTTTCTATTTTCCACACAGTCACTATACACAGAATTCCCTATTTAGTGATGTGAACATGCTGTAGGGGAGACTGGGGAGAAGATATCCCATAAGAAGAGGAGGATTTTCACTACTTGTCGGTACTGTACCATATCAGAGAGTGTGGGGGGGAGGGGCTCAATATCGATTTTAGTGTCACTGCTGTATTTCAGCTTTTCAAGTTATTTTTTTTACCTTTTTTTTTTTCTTTAATTTTTTTTTTTTTTTTTGTGTAACCCAAGCACTAGAGCAATATCACAGAACTATACCAATAGCGATAGTTTACTGTAGATATATATTCTCTCTATGGACTGACTATGCTATACTATACGAACCTTCTGCATTAGGTATACACAGTTATATATACTTGGTCCTTGGTGTAAGCTTGTTGTATGCAGATGATATGTCTTCAGGCATAAGAGAATGTTTGCAAAATGTAAAATTATTACAGTGGACGACTAGGGTAAACACTGTGCTAAAGCGCTAGTTTAGAGATAGAGCTCTACTCCTTGCACACCTGAGAATTGTCTTTGTTTTATAAATTTCAGGGCGTTTTTGGATGGACACGGGCAGGACGAACGAACGAACGAACGAGCAAACGAACGGATATAGATAACATGGATGAAAGTTAGTTAGTTGCATACTAGAGCATATGCAAATGAAAAGCTTTAGCACGAAGGATGAAACTCTTGTGAAAACACTTCATGAATTTTTTATCCGGGAAGAATTTAAGACAGGATTACATTTTGAAAGTGGAAATATTTTGATCGTTTGTAACTTTTTCCAGTGGTACATTTAGCTTAAGTAGATTTTGAGAGGAATATTTTCAGTTATATAAAAAAAAAAAAAAAAAAATAGGTATGTATGTACATAGGTAGTATATGTTGGAAAATTGGTTACTATTATATGCATGAACAAAGATATTTAAAAAAAAAGCTCGAGGCAGTTGAAGTGTATGACTAGAGGAGTAATGTAGCTTTTTTTCCTTCATTAGCTTCTACTTCATATAGGTACTACACTGGCGGGTATGTGATATACAACAGAATTTTATTACAGTTAAGTATAAAATAAAAATAATTAGGGAAAGATAAGTTTTGAAATAGAGTTGCAAATATAAGTAGTGTGCTCGAAAAGTAATGCACGTGAATTAAAAAAAGAAAATCTTCTATCAGCGCCATCTATTATCGAGTAATAATGTTTTAGTTAACAGCTGTCAAAATTTCATGATTGTACAATTTAACGATATATACATAAAGTTTAACAAAGTATGGCTTTAGTATAATTGTCAGTCCTTCTAGGCATTTCAGTTCGTTCTGTGTTGGATATTTGCCTTGTTAGTAGGCCTTCTGGAACTAGAAATTTTGCTCTTTCGAAATAATTTAGGATCGTTGGGTGAATTTCAAGTTCGTCTTTCTCGAAAAAAAATCTTTTCCGACATTTTGCTCTGATTCGAATGTACATCAGCAGCTCCACTAAAAGGGTTTCAGATAGCACATTGCGTGTGATAGGTCAAATTAAAGAGGCGAGTCTACATTTTACAGTTTTTATTAAAAAAAGTTATGTTAACGATCTTTTTTCAAAAATAATAGAGGTTAAATTAAAAAAAAAAGGTAAAAAAAATCCGAAATTTTTAGTTTAGACAACAATAATTCTTGATAGGAGAGGGGTGTGGGGCTAACTGAGCAGTCGTTATAAAGGCCATGAAGTTCTGCATACAATGAGCTCTTAACTGTGACCGTACACCCTGTAGTTTTTAAGATACAGGGTGTTTTGTGAAAAGCTAGCTTTTTTTCTTAATCACCCTGTAACTCCTAAACGGTTGATATGGCCGCCCCCCCCCCTGCCATACAATTTTTGGTTCGTCTAGGTGAGTACTATCACCTCCCGCTCTATTGACCTCCTAGTGGGAAACATCCTGTATTTCGGGGGTTACGTTTCTGCTTATTTTTCTAAAATTATCTTTTATTTATTTATTTATTATCTTTTACGTTAGTAGTATTTCCATTAGTGTAAAAATTCTAGTATCGTACAGTTCTATTCATTATTAAATTCAATCTGTATCCTTATAATTGAAAATCGAATGACATCATTGTTGGGGGTTCTTAACCTTCTCTCTGTGCACACATATTTTAACATTAACCGTGTACAGGGGTGCATTTGCACCCCATACATTTTTATTGTAAAATCTATGTAAAAAACATTGTCTGCATAAATATTAATAAAATTTTCTTGATACAGTACCAATTTAAAAAACAAAATTAATTAAAATTAAAAAAATTTCTATGTTATAAGAATAGAAAGAAAACAAAAATTTTAGGATGCATCGTCTGAATCTACATATTTCTCTTACCCCATCATCAATTTCAATGTTGATGCATTCATTACAAGTATTTTTACTAGTTGGTTTTTCGCAAATGTGGTAGGTCAAGCTGGTCGTGATGTTATTAGAGCAAGGACATACATATGTAGCACCTGCATTGAAAAGATCAGACACGTTATAGCCGACTTGTTTCATGGCAATCTTTACGCTGGTTTTTAACTATTTTGAACTTGACAGGCGACTTTTCACAGCATTATCAACCAATTGCCTGGATAAATATTTTAGGAAATCTTTCCGTTCCTAAGATTGCTTCTGTATATGCAACTGTTGCCTTGATAGCCTATGTAAGATCAAAGTAGCAACTCCCGCCAAATCAATCATCTTGAGACAAAACAATGAATCATAAATCGTTTCAAAACGAATATCGTAACAAAGAAATAAATAGACATTTAGACACAATAAATGTGAAAAAAGTCAAACAGTAGAAAAAATACTAACGTAATTGCTTACAACATCCGGATTTCAATAAAAAATTTTATAACTAAATTTCGGGGTGCATATACACCCCTACACACAGTTAAAAGCTCAAGTGCATTTGTAGTTTCACTACTTCATCCATATTTACCAATTTCAATCCGTTTTTTTCTTCTTATAGTGTGTGAAACATATCACAGATAGAATTCCTGGAAGGATTTATTTAAGCCTTGATTAATTAATTTTTTATTTAGGTTTTTAACACGCTGGGGTGGATTTGCACCCCTGTACACAGAGAGAAGGTTAAGAGGCAGGCAAGTTTAGCTTTTTCTGGCAGAAAGTCGACAACCTTCAGCACAACATCACTTATAGTTGTCAATATTTTTAACCAATTTGTCAAAAGTTGTTTACATCAAGGATAACAACGAGGAATACTTAGTGAGCTTCTCAAATACTTAAAACAAACCTCTAAAAATCTATTTTTATAATAGAAAACAAAGAATTTGGAAAGCTATTCAAAGTTGCTAGGTATTTGTTAAAATTATAATTCCCACCCGAAAAAAAAGTGTGTAATTTCTCTTGGTTGTTTTGCAATAAATAAAATCCCACGAAAAATATAAATATTGGAGAAATAAAAAAAAATAAAAAAAAAAAACATTTAATATAAATAATTATCAAAACAATCAGCATCTATTGTTTGTTTTAATTTAATCCTAGGTAGGTAGATATATATATTTCTATGCTAATTTATTTACTCGAATTTTATCAAAAAGACGTAAAAACGTCACTTTTTTTTCACTCTTCAAAAATTTTGTTGTTTGCCTGTCGCTTATTTAATAATATTCAAAAGTTGACAAAAGAATTATTCCCGATGCGACAACATCGAATACAACAAACAACAACATGGCTCTATTCGTATATAGCCAATATTTTGTCATTCAATTTGAAAAAGTTAAAAAAAAAAAATGATGCGAAAATAGGAGCGGAAAAAAATGCTAATCATAGATTTAAGCTCATCATTATAAAAGTCGCACAGAACTTACGCCCGGTGTTAACAAATACCTTTCGGAATTAATTAGAAAGCTTCGGTGTTAATGGAGAACAAATAACGCGAACCAATTAATCTGTTTCCAGTGATAATTTATCATAGGTTGATAAATATATGTATGTATGTATGTATGTATGTAAGAAGTAGCGGACATCTTAGCTTAACTCTGTAATGATAAAACCACGACGACGACGACGACGACGAGGAATTCGACAATAATGACGATAAAGATGTATATAAAGCGACAAGTAAAAAACTAACAAGAAAACTACACTTAAGAACATCAGCAAAAGTAGCATCAGCGGGAAGAAAACAACAACAACAACAACAACTTGGCAGAGCAGCAGCTTACACAGCATCCTCATGAATCAAAACGAGTTAAATTCTACAAAAGTTTTTTTCTTCTCACTTTGGTCTTTTGCGCCTTTTAGGTGGTCTTCGCCTGTTTTATTTTCTACACAAATCTACAACGATGACGACGACGACGACGTTTTTTGTCGATTTCCTTTTCTTGTTAATTGTGGTCCGCCCACGGGATAGAAGTTTTTTTTTTTTTTTTTTTTCAATTCAATTTGAAAGGAAACAATAATTTTGGGGCCGATTTAACAAAACTAAAGTGGCTGATACCATGACCAATTAAGCCTTTATATAAACGTGGGTCTGGTTTTTAGAGCGCATGTGTTATTCAGGAAGTAGGTATTTATTTAGAAGCGTAAAGAAACAACCGGGAAAATAACAGTGGGATGAAGAGCTCTGACTGAATTTTGGACAGTATTAATTGATCAGGGCAGGGAGGACGGTCCGAAAAAGAAAGGGTTAACAAGAGAAGGGAATTGTTTTTTTTTTAATTTTTCTAACCCATTTTGTTTTTTGTTTTTGTTTTTTTTTTAATTTTTCTAACCCATTTTTGTTTGTTTTTTTTTTTTGTAATTTTTTTAAATTGTTCATATACAAAGTGCAAACACAAGTGAATGAGAAAAATAATTTTATTTTACTTAACTCCCCAGGAATTGGGGTTTTTAGATTTGTATTTAAATTTCATGGTTCCCCCCGTAATCGCGAACCATTTTATCCGGTTACAAATTGACTTGTACCCCGTGTCGATTTTCCGCAATTATTTTCTCCCAAAACTATAAAAAAAGTATAAAATTGCTACTTACAGCAGCTTCTAAGAAATTCTCGTTATAAATTCTATGAATGATCCAACACCGACGAAAACCAACATGAGAACAGTTTTTATCTCATCACACACACACACGGTGTCTAATTTTAGTTTTGAATTTTTTAAAACAAACACAGCTGAGCTGTCAGTACCATGTCAGTAATAATACTTAAAAAAAAAATAAAAAAAAAAAAAAAACTTCTGGAGTTGAAGATAGAATGGTCCACATAAGCAATTTCATCCGTTAAACAGAACAGCAGCAGCAGCAGCAACAACAACAACTACAACAACAGCGGCACAAAATATGCGTGTGCGGCGGCTCTATACTAAAATAGTATGAGGGCACGTCTCTAATCTTAATTTAGCGCGCGATTATTCGATTAATTTGTGTTCGGTTAGCAGCTTGCTATAGCTAATTTGTCTTGCTGACCTCTGATTTACACGTTTTTATACTTTCCTCATTCGTCCGCTGTCGCCCCCGACTCTGTCCGTTCGTTCTGATCGTTAATCGCTTGGCAATTTACGCCTTACTGTAAACTTTATGTATACATATAGTTAGGTACATATAATATATGTAATGTATTCACACAAGTTTATGCTTAGCTATAAGTTTAGACAGACTTTGGTATAGCTCTTTTGTATTTTACGCAATGACGAATGTGACAAATAATGTTTAAGGAAAAGAATAGCCCCATTCGCGACAATTGTGGCATAATTGAAAACATGGAAATAAGTCTTGAGAGTAGGTCATGCCGCATTAATAAATGATGGAATACATTTGAATTTATTGTTTTTTTTTTTTATATACTTTTCATACTATAATTAGTTATGTGGAAAATATTTTGGGAAATATTAAGGAAATTTTAAGCGTAATATTCCTAAATATATGGCATACATCAGCAGGTTATGAGATATGTAGATGATGATTTGGGATCCTTGGGAATCCTTGGAAAATGGTCTTTTGGATCTATTACATACCTATGTATGCCTACCATATTTGGAACATCGTTTTTTTTTTTAAGTTTTTTATTAATCTAGCATGATGTCGAGTTTGAAAGTCAGATTTTCAATTTAATTGGATGCACTAGCAGTAGTAGACAACAATATAAACACTGACTGAAAATATACTTACTATATAAAAAAAAAACAGAGTTGGTTAGAGAACAGAGCCCTAAGGGACACCGGATTATAAATGGATTAAGCAAAGATAAATTTAGATATGGGCAAAAAATTTTCAATCCAAGAATTATTTTTTTAGTTTAGTTGTGTAGTATTAAGCGGCCCACACACGATACAACTGTCGGTCCAACGACTGTTGACCAACCGTTGGACCAACAGTTGTATGGTAGTCCACACACGATACAACTGTTGGACCGATTTCTTCAGCAATAATTTCTTCCGAATTAATGTCATCGGTTGTCAAAAAAAAAAAAAAAAAATGTGCATTTGTTTTTCAGCTGTGATTATGTCTTTGAAAATTAATAATATATCAATAAACTCTTCCCAGAAGTCCTTATACTTAATTGACACCATTTTGGTTTGTTTTTTACAACGCATTTACAATAAAAAACTTGACAGATAATGAAATCGAATCAACGGTTGAACAACAAGCCCACACACCATACAACAGCGGTTTACCTGCATGCACATCCAACCATCCAACCGAGCTTGATTGTTGGATGCTTCGTACAATTGGCCCACACACCATACAACGGTTGTATGCCAACACAGATTGATACAACAGTTGGACCAACAGTTGTATCGTCTGTGGTCTGCTTATAGTATCAACCAATATCGGAAATATAGAAAAGCTACTGAGGTTGTGATTAGTTTTGCATCAAAATTAGATTGAAGTACATTGAACAAAATTTAAATAAGAGCAATAAATTGGTTCCCTCCAGCTCAAGGATTATGCAATGATTATGAAATGAATTTTAAATGTGGTAAGGTTGGTAATTAATTGTTTTTAGAAATTTGAAAAACTGTGCGAAATGCACAAAAAATGTCAAAAATACCCAAGTGTCTGTTTAGTTTTTCATGTTATTTCTCCTGGAAAAGGTGCAAAACAGGTAAAAAGGGCTGCATTTTTGGGTGCAGAATATAAGAAGTTCATTTTAGATGATCTTGGGTTTTAAAGTCAATTTGATAAATTATCGTTTATGCCGTATTGTTCGGAAAAAAAAAATTAAAAATCGGAAAAAATAATCTTTAAAGCCTCATCAATTCAAGGAGATCATTTTTCATTTTTAGGCAAGTGTAATAACATACTAGCCTTGACAAAGGAATAAGGGGTGGGGAAATGAGGAATATTGGGTTCAACCAAGGAGGTGACGATGCGCATTACGCTTGAATGTCTTCGGTTTATAGCGGGGCGGGGGGAAATGGTAAACTGTTCCACATTCGTACTGTTTTGCTTATGAAAGCTCGCAGAATGTCACGGTACGACCGAATTACACTTCAAGGGTGTAAGAATGAGCTCGCGTTATAATTCGTGTGGCGCGCAAATAAAGAATTCTACTACAGGCTAGAGATTTCGTCAGAGCAATAGCCATAAACGTAGCGATAAAAGATACACATTTTTGCAAAATTTTATTATTTTTTTTTAAATTCTTTTCGTTTATCATTTTTAGTTACTTTTTTAATTTAAAAAAACTGATTTGATTTGAATGTTTTATGAGGCCATTCCCTTTAACTCGTACACGAATTCGTCTGTCTGTATATTTCTTTTTTACTATTTTCGACACTCTCGTAAATCCACTTTTCGTCATCACAGCGAGCTGAAATTGGCACGCAGGCTCATGTCGCGTGACAATTGAATCTATCAATTGAACCGGAAATTTCCTTGGAAAATCCGGAAAATCGGGAAAAATCATTTGAAAATTTGGTACAAATTTGATTAGTGATAAATCCGTTTCAGGAAAAATGCAGAGTTTCCGATTTTTCCGAAAAATATTTCCGGAGTATTCTGACTTTTCCGAAAAATTTTCCGGTAAAAAAGTTTTCTAAATTATACAGGATCAAGGATCAACTGGCATCATTACATTCTCTCCAACAATGGTGAAAACTTGCAGAAAAAATCGAGGAAAATTCATGTAAAATGCTTTTCCGGAGTTTTTCACACCAAGGAAGCGTTTGAGCGTTTTGCAACCTAAGACAAAGTTGTAGAGCGAAATAAGTTGTATAACGTTTCTTTTGTGGAAAACCCGGAAAAGCGGGAAAATCATTGGACATATTTTCATCGATATGATTAGTGATAAATCTGTTTCAGGAAAAATGCAGATTTTTCCAATTTTTTTTGGAAAATTTTCCGAAAATAAAAGTTTTATAAGCTATGCGGAATCATTTTGTTTCCGTCCTACTGGCATCAATACTTTCTCTTCAACAATCATGAAAACTTGCATGAAAAATCAAGGAAAATTCATGTAAATTTTTAAAAAAAATTCATTCTGTGGAAAACATGGAAAATCGGGAAAATTCAGGTTATATGGGATCAAGTTGGAATACAGCTAAAAAGCGCTGTTTAAAACATAATTTGAATTTCAGAAAACCGTTGCAGTACATCAACGATTTGATACTCGAAAAATTTTTGTTTTCGGATCGGCACCAAACATGACTTAAAAATTGTTTTAAAATATCTCCATGCAGCACATAATAACAATTTAGTTAACGTGAAAAAGGCAGAAAATAAAATAAGTAAAAAACGAGTTTTCAAACAAAACTGAGGCCAAGCCGCATGTAGAAAATAAACTTTTTTTCACACACAGAGGTGGACTCAGATTTTATTCGCTGACAATCACCGATATATTTCAGTATGATCAACCAGAGGTAATAAGTGATTTGATTCATGAAGAAAAAGAATATTCAAGAGAAATGTCCCAATCAAAAAATCTGAGTCCACCTCTGTGTGTGAAGAAAAGTTTATTTTCTACTTTTTCATGCGGCTTGGCCTCAGTTTTGTTTGAAAGCTCGTTTTTTACTTATTTTATTTTTAGAACATAAACCGAAAAAAAATTATTTTATATAAACATAACACAAAATTTAATTTAGGCGGTTCGATCGGATCCCTATTATTAACATACACACTCGCCTGTTAAAATTGTCAATTGTCTTATAAAATTAGCAAATATATTCAAACATATGCATAAAATTTTAGCGCCATACTTTATTAAGAAATTTCCATTGAAATTGTACAAAATAAGAAACATAAATGTAATGTACATATTTACATATTTTATAACATTGTTTATATGCAAAAATTATAAGAATGTCTCTAAATTAAAGCGCTTTTATTACACATTCAAATAAGTAAACAAAAAATTCTCCAACTATACCTACATCGTACACATCATAATAGCACAAAATTATGCATTCAAATGAAATTGAAGCCTCTCCATAGTTGTGTAAATTTACATTTAAAATTAAATCATGCATACGTGAGTTTTACACAAAACTTTTGAAAACTATCCAAAGTGTATAAATTTACGCTCGAAAATAATGTTTTACGAAATCAAATGTGGAATAGATTAGGTTAACAGTAAGGACCCTGTGGACTGAAGGCAATCAATTCTGAGTGGTTAGACTAAATGTAGGCTTTTAAAGAGCTCCATTATTGCCTATGGAGTTAGTTTGCAAACCTTAAATGGAGTGATAAATGTTTTTGCAGTGATTTACAGTCTTAAGGGGTTTAATGCTTATAATTAATAAATTATTTTATTCAAAATTTTAAGCATATGAAAGAGCAACATTTAATGAATATTTTATAAAAATTTCGAAAATTCAGCCGGTAAGACCTGGTTTCCGAAGACCCCTCAGGTCAGGATAACTCATGACAGCTTTATCAGAAATTAAAAAGTACATTTTTTTTCTGTTAATAGATAAGTATAGCTCGTGACTGAACGAAGGATTTAAAAATAAATTGAAATTTGAATTTTTGGCAGAGTTGTACTTGTACCTATGCAAAAAAGTGCAATTTTTGATACAATTTACACTACGTGTATAGTCTTTGTAAAATTAGTTGTACTTAACCCTCTATCTGAAAAAATTATAGGAAGGTAAATCTGGAGTGTGGAATCCAAAACTGAAGTCAGAATTTCAGTCTAGTAATAGTTTTGTTTCCAGGTGACAAAAAGGGTAAACTGCCTAGAGGCGGGATTGCCTGGATATGGATAAAAAAATGAAAGATATATATTACTAATTGTCGTTGTATTTTATTTCAAAAAAATATTAAATGAAGATTTTTAAAAATATAATATGAATGCTTGTTTCGTATGGAACGAATGCAAATATTTCTTAGTGGCTGATAAACACAAGTTGAGATTGCATTTCATACAAATAACTTGCGTTTCAGAATTACATCCAGAAAACTTGCACCCGCGCTTGCCGCTTCTCTCTAAGAAGTCTGCCGTATGTTCAACGCCATCATATCGTACATCGGGGGGAGGATAATATGTCTTTTGCCACCTGAAGTACCCGCGGATTTCAATGAATGACAACAGGCTTCTGCAAGTTGTTTGCGGAAGTCAGGTAGCTTATAGGCTGTCTTTTTGTGTATACGTCGATGCAGTAAATAAGAATTAACGATCGCCATGTCGATGAAATGGTAAAATAGGCACAATGAAAAGCTTTTCGTTTTCAAATGAATATGATAACGCCATAGCAAACCATCCATCCGATGAACACCACCTATGTGGTAATTATACTCTTTGATAATATTCCGGCAGTCGATCTCAAGGAACTCTTTCTTTTTCCTATCATACCTCACAGCTTTCGCGGATTGAGATTTTGGATTAGCTGTGCGAAATGGAAACACACCAGCATACGTGGATGCCAATCGTACGTTTTTCGTATCTTTCCACGAAACCGTAGAAATATCGACACCGAATGCTGAGCCAACATACTAAACAGAGTAACCTCTTTTTTCCTCACCCAGCTGCTTATCTGTATCATTGGCCAGTTTATAGTTATTTATATGGTTGTAACAAACCGTTCCCAACGAATATATCCCTCGGCTGTGTAAATACACCAACAGTGATGTTCTGGTAAAGGAGACCGGGGTCGTTTCGGAGGTTTATGTTTCGTTCGAGCAACAGTTGATGGTAAACGTACCAATGATTTTTCTTGCTTCTGTTCATGCTGTATTTCTACTGTAACAGCTGAAGGTGGAGACAACGATGGTTCTGCTTGTGGCTGCTCTTACTGTATCCCAACTGCCCGCTTAACAGCTAAAGATGGAACCATAGTTTGTCTTACTTGAAACTCATCTTGCGGATCTGATAGTATGGGTATCTCTTTCGCTGCATTTGTTTTCTTTGTGCGAGTTGGCGGTGTAGATTGAAATGGAAATGAGAAATTGCTGACATTCAAGCTCATGTTAATGGCTTCATTGAGGAATTCAGTTGACGATGATCTTCCTAATTTAGAAACGAATTCGTCGATTTCCGCTTCTTCTACAAATGGAACTTGAAAATCTTGATCGCTCACACTGTCATCATCATCAAAATCTCCCCTCCAATCCTTATCTTCTTCAGATTCATCGGTAGAATTTGAATTCATCATTTCTCCTATTTCCTCATCAAACATTTTGGAAAAATTGAATATTTTTCTCCTTATCGGCGAATGGATAACAGGTACCTTTTTCTTCAGTGGCATATCTAATAAAAAAAGACATGTGAATTTCGTCATTCATAAATACTCGAAAAACTTCACTTACCTTGGCAAATTCGCCTTTAGACGGTGCGCGGTCGATTTTATCCACTATCACTACCAACTAATTTAGGTTTGTATGGACCCTACTAATAATATTTTCACTGCACAAAACAAATGCAAAATATATTTTTAAATTATTAAAAAAAAAAAAAAACAAATATTTTGAAATATATAGTTTTAGTACCTCTCTGTGCAAAAATTCAAAAAGAATTGAGCGTATCTAACAAAACTGTGATCCGACAACATTCAATTTCTATTATAATGTCGAGTCTATTCGTATGGATGTCATAAATGTCCAATACGTTACAAATTTTTTTTGCTATTTGAGCTACTGCGATCAACGTGCAGCCGGTCTATAGGCGGGCTTGCCTGCTAGAGGGTTAATCGAAAAAAAGAGAAAACCTTCGTTAAGTCACCAGTCAATCGTATTTTGAAGAAGTGTGTAAAATTTCAATAAGATCGGTGCTTTAGTTTTTGAGTTATCGTATCCACGGTGTTAAAAAATTGTGTTTTTAGAAAAAACCGATTAAAATTTAAAGTAGGACCCTTAGAAACTTAAAAAAAAAACAAGCGAGAGAGACAGACAAACAATAGCTAAGCAGCTGCCTCAATATACTTGCGTCGCTGAGAAGTCCAAAGTCTCTCTCTCTCCTAGACTTTTTACTCGGATTGACTTGAAACTTTAGGAAAATATTCTAGACTTATTGTACTTACCAATATCATAAAAAAAATAAAAAATAAATATGCTTTTTTTATACTTCGAAACCCATGTAACCCCTTAAAGCAGCAAGCGCGGAAAACTCCATATGTGTAATGCTTCGAAGTTAATAATGTGTAATATTACATCAGAAAAATAAAATTACAATTATTGATAGATAGTAAAATTCAATTCATTGTAAAAATTATGAAATACTAAAACATTTTTTTTCTTTTCCATTCATAAGCTACTTCTTTTTTATAAATCTCATTGATATTTCACAAAAGCTAACAATCTCTAAAACTAATTTACATTCCATATACATATATATAGGAAAGACAAAAATTAAGTCTCTTAACGACATGAAGCTTAATATATATCTTTGCATAATTCATATTCTATTCAAAATCTCTATACGAGAAACTTTTTCAAGAAAACATAATTTAAACAAGGCAGGGCAGCCGGGGGCGGCATCAGCGGATGGTGTGAACATTCCATAGACAATAATTATCATCTAAAGCAGGTTATTTATTTGCAAAATGAATTTCTTTGATATTTTCCACCTTCCTATCTTGGACGACTAAAATTCGATTTTTTTTTTCTTCAACCACCACTCAATTAGCGCAAGAGCTTAAAAAAAAACAAAAAAATAAAAAATAAAAAACGCCATAGAGAAAATGTTAATCACCGTCAAAACTCGTCCCATATCATTTCCATTGAGCGCATAGCTATTGGTCTACATCGTCGTTGTTTTTTTTTTTTTGTATACTTTTTCCTTTTATACGCGCAAAAACAGCAGGCAACAGCATTTTACACCTTTGTAACAGCGCGAACAAAGCAAAATCAGAGGCATTTAGTAGTAGCAGTATTACAGAAGAGCTAAAACCCAGCATCGAAAAACATTCTCATACCCACGGGGCTGGGGGAGTAGGTATTAAACAAAAGCGTTCACACGGGATGCCTGCCATGCCACGCCAGCACAACTAGTCTCCGTACATATACTTGCAGTGTAATGGCAGAACGTTTTTCTTTTTCCTTTTTTTTTTCCTGGTCTTTGCCTTTTGTTTTATTCTCACATCATTTCATGAAATGATGTCAACCTGACACCTTTTAACGAGAGCTGAGCTAGCCAAAAGTGTAAAGCATACGTTGGATAGTTTGCAAGGTGGAGTAAGATTAATGAGTCCCCAGAATGGAGGAGTTTGTGTAAATGGTTAGATGGCGGCAAATGATGCCTTTTCTGCATTTCTGGAGGCTTTTAAATGATTAATTGTGTAAAATTTATAATTTTTAGGGTAAAAACATGTATATAGGTACTGAGCAGGTTTTAGAGAAAAAAAAAAAAAAAACGTGGGGTCATGGTAAAAGGTTAATACGAACCTAATTAATCAGCAGCTAAATGGTATTGAGGTCAAGTGAGTGTATGTTGATATATAACGCGCAGACTCAGCTTACTTGAATTTAATCTACTTAGATCGAAAGGCGTTTTAGTAGTAAGAGTTAGCTTTAAGTGAGGCAGGTTGGTTATTTCTAGCGCGGCAACCCTCTTATCTAAGCTGACCTACCATCACTTTTCTATTGTTTAGAATATTATAACTACTAATCTACATATTTTGCCTGACAATAACGAACTAGATTCACTGGAAGTCAGTTAAAAACTCAGAATAAATTTAAATTGGATTTGTCTAGATGAGATGATAAATTAATTAACACTAAACCTATACCGATACTTCATGTAGTACTCCTATTCCTACCAAAGCGGGTCAAATGACCCGTCTTTAAAATGTTATATACAGGGTGTTTCCCACTAGGAGGTCAGTACAGCAGGAGGTGATAGTACTCACTTAGGCGAACCAAAAATTGTATGGCAGAGGGGGGGGGGCATATCAACCATTTAGGAGTTACAGGGTGATTAAGAAAAAAAGCCAGTATTTCACAAAACACCCTGTATCTTATAAACTAAAGGGTGTACGATCACACTTAAGCGCTCATTGTAGGCAGAACTTCATGGCCTTTCCAACGACTGCTCACACCCCTCTCCCATCCAGAATTATGGTTGTCTAAACTAAAAATTTCGGATTTTCTTACCCTTTTTTTTTTTAATTTAACCTCTATTATTTTTGCAAAAAGGTCGTTAGCATTACTTTTTTTTATAAAAACTGTAAACTGTAGACTCTCCTCTTTAATATGACCTATTTCACCCAATGTCCTATCTGAAGCCCTTTAAAAGTTATTAGCTCTAAACCTATTCTCAAACCTATTTTCAAACCTATTATCAACGATAATTTGTTCCCTTAGCACGTCATTTTAAAAAAATATCATCTAATTTCGGTGTGACCTGAATTAGGTTATGAGTTAATAACTGTTTAACGGCTACAGTTAACACATAGGGTGTAATAGGTCAACTTAAAGAGGAGAGTCTACAGTTTATAGTTTTTATAAAAAAAAGTAATGCTAATGACCTTTTTGCAAAAATAATAGAGGTTAAATTATTTAATGTTAATGTTAATGTTAAAAGTAGGGGCGAGTAGACCTCCAGGACCTTGCGGACACCGCGACCATAGTTGATCTATTGTGCCTTCCCCTATAGTGATTAGGCAAAATCGAGTCTTTTAACGAGCTCGATTATTGCTTTCGGAGTTAGATTGCAGACATTATCTGGAGAGATAAGTTCTCTTCCAGTGATTTGCATCCTTAGACCTGCAAGTGCTGGGCACTCGCATATAACGTGCATCGAGGTTTCATCTTCACCGTATTTAGTACTATTGTAAAATCTAATCGTTTCAGGTAAACGCTTGCCATGTGTTTCAATGCTTATAGATTTATGCTTGGAGGAGCTTAGTAGAAGCACTTTTTTGTTTGGCTTACTTTTATAAATGGTAAGTGAACAATGTGACTCGATTTATATAGTTTTGTGGAGAAGCGTGGCATACCATCTTTCGCTTGCTTGGCGAATTTTGGTAGTTCTCTTCTATTTGCGCGGATAGTTCCAACAATAGTAGTTCTTTTTTCTAGTAGTTTTGCAGCTAGTGATGCGTTCGTATCTGTACTGATGATTCTTCCGCATCCTGTGAACGGTTCCATTAGTTTGAGAACAACGAATTCCCCAAGCGGACGTGAAGCTCCTCTGTTTTCTTCCTTTCCCAAATATGGAAATCCATTTATGATGTATTTGATGCTGACATCAGATGCTAGCCAGAATTTGATACCAAACTTATCCGGTTTTTTCGGCATATATTGTGTTGTAAACTTACACCTCGCTTTTGTTGGGAAAAGCTGTTCATCGATAGTTACATGTTCCCCAGGCTTGTAACAATTTTTGCTGTTCTCGATGAATTTGTACCATACTTCAGATATTAGAGAAAATTTATCTCTTTGTAAACGCTGGCTTCGTTGACTTTTTTTTTATCAAACCTGATAAACCGCATGATTTCATAAAAATCACACCTGCTCATAGTTTTTGAAAAAAAAAAAAAAAGCGGGAGCCCATTTACTGTTCCATAGATATGAAATGTTCAAATTGTTTGACTGAAATGCACCACGTGCATATAGAAGAGCAATAAATGCATTTATTTTTGCAGGAGTAAGATTCCATCGAGTTCGCAATACTCGAGAGGCTTCTTCTTCTGTGCATTTTCTTATGTGCTCCATTACACGATTGTTAATAATCAAAGAAAATGCAGTTCTTACTTTACCCTTCATTATACTTCGTTTGGCATATGCTGTCGGGCCTACAACTTCCCTAAAAATATTATAAATTGGAGCTCGTCCAGGTGTTGAGCCTTGTTCAATTTCTTGCCAATATGTACCATCAGCCGCAATTTCAGTACATCGTTCTTCCACATCACTATCACTTTCTGAACTCGATAACGGTCTGTTTCTCTTTTGTCCTCTTCATATACATTCAAAATATTCTCGTCTGCACTTTCTTTACCTGAGGACTCAGATTCGTCCGTAGTGTCAAATGTTATCGACTTCACTTTCAGATAGTTCCTCTTCACTAAATTCCGAACACTCTTCATCTATAAAATTTATAATTTCCAATGATTTCAAATTTCTTGAATGTTTCGACATTTTTGGGATACGAATTATTAGTAAAATGATGAAATAAGAATTCTTGATTCTCAAAATAGCACTATAACTTGAAATTTTACTGTAATACTCGCTTAAAGTAGAGTGAAATTGGCTATTCATCCGTCAGCCAACAACCAATATAACACAATGCAGCAAAATATATCATGCAGTAGCAAAAATGTCCAATCTAGCGGTTTTTATCACAAGAAATATAAATCAAGATACAGAATCTTTGGACGGGTCAAATGACCCCTTGCGGTAGTTAGGGCAGATTACATATAATTCTCGGTAAAAAAATTAACAATTGAGGAGTAATTCTTGAATAATACTTAATAAAAGTCATAAAGTCAAATGACGATGAGATAATGTTATTTTCAAGAAATTCTGACAAAAAGTTTAAAATGGGTCGTATGACCCGTCATGGTAGGTTTAGTGAACTAACTTTCCGGGTCATATGACCCGTCATGGTAGGTATAGTGAACTAACTTTCCGTTTACAACGAGTGTTCTTTTTAAGTTAAGAATTCCGTGTGCTATAGTTATACTCGAAAATATCTTCTAATTTTGTCTGCAAAATTTAAGTAAAAATTTCAAAACTACCAAAATAGTTAAAATATTGACGAAGCAGGTACGAATCATGAACTCAGGTGTGTGTGAATACTGTCAACAAAATAAAAATGCATGACTCCACCAGAAATATGAGAATAAAAGAATTCACGAAATAATTTTCATGTCTTGCCTTCGTTTTTATCGAGGAGTTTTGTAAGATGTTAAAAATAATTGAGGTTAGGAGTTTCGAGTATTATTATTGGCATGCCAATTTATTTGGAAAAATGTCAGCTAAGAAGAAGATTTAGTCGTTTGTTCGCACACGTTTATAGGTAGATACTACACAAAAGTTTAATGACACCACTTTGAATATTTCGAAACGTTCGTCAAAATTTAAAATTGTTTTTTTTTTCACCATTGTTAGCATTAAATTGCACACGACAATGTTGACATGCTAAACTGATTTTCAGAAAATATTGGTGACAAAATAAGAAAATTATCTCACGGGGATGTGCAGACTGAGCAACAAAAATAATCATGAAAGTGGTAAAAGATTATTAGCAGCTCGGTAGTAAAAATGTAAAAAGAAAATAGAAACTATGACTTATAATGACATTAGTCGGGTAAAATGATACTTTCTGCGAAATCTAAATGTTCGACGCATGCTTAATCGTATTGGTCATGTTCTTCATTAGTTTTGCAGCCGACAACAAGAATTGTAGTGCATAAAACTATTTTGGAGCGAATTAGTGGAGAAGTGTGGCTGATTTTATTGAATATGTTGCCGAATTTCTCCTATTCTAAAGTAAGAATTGATGTAACATTCTGTATGTGTTAAATAATAATAATAACTGTGTTCTTTTGTGTCTACAAAACAGGGCAGAACAAAAGATACACAAAAGAACGTCTCATACAATTTCATAGAAGATTTATAAATGAAGCGAATAGTACAAATAGTTCTACAGAACAATTTGTTCTCTCCAGTATATGGGAGTTTTAGAATAAAGTATACCAAAGAACAAATCTAATATTATAAATATTCTATTTTGCTCTTTGGTCAAAGGATCTAAAGATTATGTTATATTCAGTGGTTGGGCAATAAAAAAGAAAAATGGCTAGACAGGCTTGGTAGGAGGAAAGCATGCATAATTTAATTTAAAAAAAAATTATATTTTCGTTTATTTCGATAAATAAATTAAATTTCTTTTGAATCACCATTATAATCCAGTCAATAGGGGTTTCGCCCTACAAAAGGTGGAGTAGTTGTGATTTTTATATATTATGAATGTTACTTAGTTCCTGGCTCCGATTAAAAATTCAAATTTTCACCCTTGGAGGGTATCTACGGGGTCCGTCACCTTGGATTAAAGGTACAAAAAATATGTTTTTTTTTTTTTCAAAATAATTGTCCAAAGGTTGATCCTACGACAAAAATGACTGATACAAATTTGAAAAAGATTAAATTCCCTACATTTTGTGTATTATAAGCCTGATGTGTAACGAGTTACAGAAGCGAAAACGTGAACGTTCTTCCAAAAAAAATTTATACGTATAGTTCCCCATGTTACAAGGTGTCCATGGTGGTCCATAGGACAGGAGGTGATAGTAGTCACCTAGTCAAACAAAAAAATTGTAAGGCAAAGGGGGGGGGGGCATCTTAACCGTTTCGGAGTTACAGGGTGATTAAGAAAATTTGTTAGTCTTTCACAAAATACCCTTGATCTTGAAAAGTTCAAGGTGTACGGTCACTTACGATGCCAGCTGAGAATGTGTAAAAATCTGAAAGTTCTCGTAAAATATCTTAAAAGCCTTGAATCATTATGAGAAAAATCTGAATAACGAACTACAATAAGAAGACAATGATTTTAAAAATGTTTTTTTTATTCATGAATTTAATTCAAATTTAATAAAAACAAAGGTACAATAACAAAAACAAACATAATATAATAAAAATAAAAATAAAAAATAATGATAAAAACGGAAGCAAAATAAAATTCAAATTCAATTATCAATGAAGCATGTCTTTGTACATAACGTGAAAAATTAATTAACATTTTCATTAGTATAGTATCGTATACATAGTTTTTGTGTCAAATCTATTTAGCAGGCTTGAATTAGCTTCTGAATTATGACAGGAATATCCATTTAATTTTAAGTAATCTTTTGTTCGTAGAATTCCATTCAGAGTATCTTCAGAGAGGCGGTTTCTCATTTTACTCTTGTTGATATTAATTTGAGAAAAAAGTTCTTTGGCAAATTGGCAAAGTGAGAATTTCGAAAACAAATTTTCCTAATTTTGGAAAAGCAATTTCACCTGATCTTCTTTCACTTTTGAAAATTGTTAGCCAAAAGCTTTGAACGTCTACCCCTTGCGGAAAAGAATAACAAGTGAAATCAATATTCCGTAATTCTCGCGATTCTACATCTATGTGCGGAATTTCAGACTCTGCAATTAAATTTGGAAAAAGACTGCAAAACGGTGCGATTGAAGGACATTTTTTGTTGCCATTACCAGTACTGGGTCTATACAAGAACATTTTTGAATAACAGCATCATTAAGATTAAATCTCTTTAAAAACTGCCGGATAAGTTCTAATCCATGTAGATCCAGATGTATTTATACTTGAGTCTGAAAGATTTATATTAACTATTGCACCTAAATACTTAAATATCCTTTAAAGGTAAAATAAAGTTTGGGTTATCGAATATTAGAATATTAGATATTGGTGTTTTGTCTACATATATATGATCTTATCATATAATTATTCAGAAGAGTAAGCAGAGTGCTTTCTATTGATTTTTGGAGTTTATGTATCTGCGGCGATTCACTCTGGAAAATTTTATTTAAGTTGTTTATCAAAGGCAAAGTATATGATAAAAATTGCAAATACAATTTATGTACGGGGTCCAGTAATTTTTTCAAAATATTTCCCGGAATTTCGAGGTCTACATTCACTGCAAAGCCAAAATATATTTTTAAACTGTCATAAAGTTTCAAAATTCTTAAAACAACTTGTTCTAGCGAAAGCCATCGTGTTTGAGCGGGATGTAATATTTTTTTTTTTTTGGTTTTAATTCTAAAATCTTCTGAATGTCAGCAAACTGTTCATTTCTTTTTGGGCTATTTGATATATAGTTACAAATATCACGAGTTAATTGTTCAACACTATTTGGCAGCTTTAAACAACCAGCCGATACTGCTAGATTAATGGAATGACCAAGCATTTTAAAACTATAAGATTGGGCACGTCGTTCTACAGAAGCTTGGCTACAGAGTGCCTTACGCTCGTCATCACTGCAGCATCATCTGCAGCAAATCCAATAAGGTTTATTTTATAATTTATATTGTTGTCAATAAAAATCTTTTTAATAGTATTGTATATATATGTAGATAGAAACCACGTCTGCTGATTTCACTCTTATAATTGTAAGAAAACAGTCCTTTATGACTAAAGAAAGCCGGGCTACTATATTTAATTATTTCGCGTTGCTGCGATCTGTTGATTTATCAATCCATATTGAAAACTTCACTTCTTGTAAGATTTTGCACAAATCAGAGAATTGTTGCATACCTAATACATATTTGATTATGGCTGAAGTTTTTGTTCTTTCGCATTTTAATTTTCAAATTACATCTGAAGAATAGCCTTTAAAATTTTTAATAGCATGATCTAGACAAGTAAATGGCAAGTTATGCTCCGTACAGAACGATGCTAGCTTTATCTCCGACTCCCTGGTTTTAAACGAAATATTTTTATTAGAAAAGGCAGAGGCAATATTTGGCTGCATTTCGATTACTTTATACGAGTTTTTGTGCTTAGCACTTTCGACATGCACAAGTAAATCTCTTTTTCCCCCCACTTGCCTTTAATTTAGTGTTGCAGACCTTACAATAAGCTGTGTTTTTGGGTTTTTCGATTAACCATGCCTTTAAAAGTGTGTCATCTAGCCATAACCTACTAAATGGATTTTCTCTGTTACTTTGGAATTTTGGTTCGACCGAATTTGCGTCCGTGCAAGCTTTATGTTCTGCACTTCTCTCTAAAAAGGTATTACTAAATTCACTTTCTTTTCTTAACGGCTAAGTGGTGACAATTAACTTACGTGCTAAATTAAAAGCTTTTTCATATTTTTATGAGTGAACGCGATATTTTTTCTGATTGTTCCTTAGAATATAGAGAGTACAGGAAGTGTGATAAGCCAAATTTGGTGTAGTCAAATTCTGGTTGTGTTAGTATCTGTTGCAGCTGTAGTGAAAGCTCAGTACAGGTGTGTAATATAAATCAACATAGAGAGGGGCATCAAAATAAATTAATTTGATTTTCATATTAAGTTTTGACTTAATTTTAACATTAATAGCAAGGAATATGTGAAATTTGAATGAATTAATATTTCTACTTAGTACCGAATATTGGTGTCATATTTCAGAAATCTTATATGTTAGATTAATTAAATCATACTATATTATAAAATTTGTGCTAAGGGTTGCGTATACTATACAGAATATTTAAGTTTATGTATTGTTACAGGTATATAAGTGACACAAGCACTAGCTATCTGTTGCATGTATACAGTAGGAGTTCATGAGCATTGGACTATTCAAATTTCTCGTACTTCTATTTTTCACTTCGAACAAATAATTGAGTACTAAGTTTCCTTACACCTTTAGCCACAACAAGATAAACGTTATCATGATATGTTTCCAGGGACGACCACGTGGAGGTAGGTGTAAAATAGTGAGTAGCTTGCATTGGCCTTTTGTCTATTTAATAAGTAGGTATACCGACAATTCGTATAATATAAATGACACGCCATGCAAACTCCTCACACGTCCCCATCCGTCATTATAGTATTTTGTATTTTTATTTTTTATTTAAAATCTTTTTTTAATTGGATTCTTGCTATTTCTGATGCGGATCAAGAACTTCTATTTACATACCTTGAAATATGACCATTTTATTATAGTGTTGACGCAGTGAAACTTTTTCAGATGCCTTCTTGGCGGTGAAATAGTACCTTGTGTAATGACTGCTGCACTTCATATGTTCTTGTTGATCGTCGAAGAGAGATCTATTCAAGAAGTGCTTTTGGACTTCAATTGAGATTTGTAAAAATACTTTTTTTCTAAGAACAGTATCGCCTTTTAAAAAATGCATTTTCAAACGCAAACTACTCTCAGTTTGTTTGCATATCTGTGTTACACTATCAGACGGTATTTGAAGCCTGCCCCTGGTTTTGTAGGCAATAAGTGTAAGTTCTGAATAACAATCTTGTAATGCAGACAAAAGCTCCGGGCATTTCAAAATCTTATTAAGTTTCTGCACAACAAATCCAGAAATATAGGTAACTACGTGGTGCACATATTCGGATAACTTTGCTGGATATGCCAAATAACAATGCTCTTCTAAGAACTGTTGATCTAATACCAAATTATCATCTATTACTTCTTCTTCATTTATAAGCTGGAACCGTTCTATGGAATTATTTATATCATCTGCAGGATCTGTGGAGACTATTTTCTTTTCAGGAACATTCAAAATAGTAATGCTTTCCAAAGGAACGCAGTTTCCGATGCCACCTTCTCTTATCTGACATCGCACAAGAAGTTTTTTATATGCCGCTATAAACTGCCTCACTGATCTGAGAAGCGAAGGTCTCACTTGCACCACCATCTCCCATGTCCACATATCCATATGACATATCTTTATCCCAGTCTATATGCTCTCTAATGTGGATTTCATCGAAAACCACATTTATAAATAATTTTTCTTTACTCTTCTTGGCCTCATCGCAAGCTAGTTTTATAGCCACAAAAGATTCTTTGGTAAAGCCTGGGCGGCAGCCAAGAACTTTATACCATTCCTTTATAGTCCTAGGGTGTGGTAAACTATTTTTAAATATATCCCTCACGTAGGTATAAGCTTTTGGTGACAAAAAATTCAAATTCAACGCAAAGGTACGAATATGCGGATTATATATCTTTGGCACAACATTGCCCCTTGCCTTAGCAAACATCCGGGATAAGACGTCCTTACAAGGTCCAGCAATTTGTGTCAACGTAGTCTGCACTTCATCTTCAATTAAACCCTTCTCTTTTAGCTCCTCTAGCAAATTTTGTATTTGATTTGTCTTTTTCTTCTGTCGAGTCATTTTTTGGTGCAATCTTTTCACAGTCTTGCTTCTATTTCGGACACATTTTCTTAATTTTCTTAATTTAGCTTTCATCCTTATAATTTTTTCAACTGGTAATTCTGAGCAGCTTTCATCTTCTGTTTCCATGCATTCTTTAATTGTAATATTTTTTTCTACTTCATCCTAACAAAATAGATATGTAGCTATAACTCAGTTTATCATTTAATTTTTTATAACTATCTGGATCAGCGCATGTTATGTCATGCCAAGAATCCTCAATCCGAAAGTCAGAAATGTAAGCAGAGGACAAGATGTATGTATGTATGTATGTATGTATGTATGTACGTGGAAACATAATTATTAATTGTCGGATGCAATTCTTATTAAGTACGTAACTTTATTCAAGTATTTAAATCTAGAGCTTCATAGATTATTTAAATCGCGTGAAATACCTATTGTGGCAACTGTACTTATGATTATATTGTGTGGAATCTTCAATATGCTCAAACTAAATATTGTTTACAACTTACCACTGACATTACCGAATTTTTTTCTTGATATGAAGAGGACTCCCCATGTTCAATTATAAAATCTTTCATTGTGTTATCCTGAAATTAGTACAGCTTTAGAGAACTTCAGATACAATGTACGTATGTATGTATATATTTAGTTGCGTGATACTTACATTTTGTTCAACTTCCATATCGTTCAAAGATATCGTCTTTACACAACAGGACTGACCATTTGCCTCGAAAACTTCACATACTCCAATAGGGTATACCACGAACCGATTCTATTAAAGGATTGAAGTTATTTATTGTGAAATTATAAAATCTATTTACTTTAACCTGAACTTGTTGGTTCTGAAATTTAATTCTAGGAGTAACATTTTCGTTAACAGCACTTTCCTCTTCCATACAATTCGGTGCGCCTGTACTCACAGTGTTACTTGTTGTTAAAAGATCATCTGTTTGTATTGCAGAATTATGTTCAGAGTTAACATTCACGCATGTTTGAGCATCCTTAAATGTAATGATTTAAATTGTAGCTCAAAATGATTCATGGCTCAGCAAAAAAGCACTATGAGAATATTAAAATTATATTTCAGAAGGTTAAATACTTACAATATCAATATTTAGAAAGGGTATCGCTCCTGGTTTCAATACACTTTTTGTTTGGAAACGATCTATATCCGTGCATAAAAAATGGTCATCACAAATCTGGTTTGTATATTTAGGATGAAATTCTGGCCGGCCTATTGCCTCCAACCATCGATTTTGCAAATCGGCGTCTTTTGGGAATCTACAAAACATATAATAAATTACAACATTTGTTAAGTATTTAACATTGAAAATTTATATTCTAATACATGTCAACCAATATAAAATAATAATAATGAAATATTATCACACATTTATTTCGAAGAAATTCTTTCCTTTTTAAGATAAACGTTTGAAAATATTACGTTTGCTCCCATCGAAAATATTCTTATTCACTGTCACTACGCCATCATACTCAGGGAATTTCGCAGCTGTCACAAACGTAAACAAATCTCGGTGGAGGAAGGATTTTTTCGATATTTCATCGCATTTCTTATGTATTTTTAATTTAATTTGACATACACCGGTGTGTAAAGTACACAAAATAATATTTTATAACTATACTTGCCTAAAAAATGATTTCCCACGTCGTTCTTTGGTGTTGTTGTGGCAATTTTTTACCGAACACTTCATTCTGAAATTACGTGAACATCACTTAGAAATTTATCACTATAATTTGAACAGATAATTACTTACACTATTTGCTTTGTTTAGCACTATTTTTAACACACTTTTCAGTTATATTTAAATTGATTTGAATTGTTGCAAATCTTTCGCTAATTAAACAAACTTCGTTTGACATGCAAACATAGATTTGTCTCTTTCTTGAATATAATGCTGAGCTACTTCAAAATACTCTGAAAAATCCATGCTCATGCACACGAATTTTACAGGTATCAACACTTCCTGTTGTCTCTATATTCTAAGGATTGTTCAACTAACTGCCACTTTATTTGTCATATCAATGTCAAATTGTCAATTCTCATAACACAGTATAGTTACTTGCAAAATTGAATTACAGTTGGAAACAAAACTTCACTCAAACTGAATTGAAGTTAGCTCTGCTTCTCTAGTTTTTTACATCTTTAAGTAATTCTAAGCCATTGACGTCATTACTTAGTTGATTTATTGAGTTTTATTTATTGTTTGATTCTAAAATACACCTCTAATCAAATATCTTGAAATTAAACGTTAAACTCTTGCAATCTTGAACGCGTATCAAATATCTTGAAATTCAAGATAAATCTTGAAAACTGACATCTGACAGCTCATTGTATGTAGAACGTCATGGTCTTTTCAACGACTGGGCGAGTTATGATCCGTTCCGATTTATATTTATATTAATGATGTAGGCTTGATTCTGACCAATTCCAATATACTCTGTTATGCTGATGATGCAAAAAAATTTCTCTTTGCTCTTCTAAATTCCGATTTACCCATTTTTCACGATTGATGTTCTACTAATCTTCTATATTTGAATATAAGTAGAAGTATACTAATATATCCTTTTCTAGCAGAAAGTGTCCCCCTGTATTTTGATTTACAGAACAAATGGAAATTTATTGATTAGACTTGACAAACCTAAAGATTTACGAGTCGTTTTTAACCCGAGTTTCTCTTTCAAGGATTATATTGACTCGATCGCGAGCAAAGCTAACGATATTTTAGATTTTGTGAAAAGATGGTCGAAAGAATTCGACGATTCTTATATCTCTCTACTGTGCCTTTATCAGATCTATATTTGGGGTACGCTTGTCATGCCTGGGGTCCGTTTTACGCGATATCTATTACTCGGATTGAGGCCGTTCAACGAAGATCCCTTAGGTTTGCTTTTCGTAATCTTCGTTGGAAGCGATCCCATTGTTCTGTCTCCATACATGCAAAGGGTTAATCTGATTTCTTTAGATACTTACTCTAGATAAAAAATGTTTAACTGTTCCAGAGTCGCTTTTACTTTGGATATTTTACAGGGCGTTATTAACTCCTCTCAACTTCTGGCGGGTCTTAGCATTTCAACTTCTTTCTCTCTGAGAAATTATATGAGCCAAAAAAATGTTTCTGCTTTAGTTATTAATGTGGAAAGTGTTATATTCGAAAAGATAGATTTAAAAATAAAATTGTTGAGGGGGTCCGAATCACTCCCATTAACAATTTTTCATAACTTTTGACTGTCGAAATAAGTGCGGGTTGCGGAGAAAAACCATTCGGCAAAATTTCAAATTACTGCGTCACGTCTTTTTTTCAAGAAAAACATCTGTAACAGACAGACGGACCGACGCAAAACTGATATTATAATTGATTATTTTCTTGTTGAGGTACGGAAACCTAAAAATGGCTAAATTTTTAATTTTGTGTTCAAATTTTTTTTACACTTCCCGCCAAAATGCCCATTAACATTTGCTTTTTAATCAAATTTTTAATTCTTCGAAATTTCACATTTAATTTGATACCACTACATAATGTATTTAAGTGCCTACAATACCTAATTGCAACCGTTTTGTGAAGTTTATGGTGAAATATTGTTTTTGCCTGCTCTTAATTAACCCCCTTTAATCCTGTACAATCTAAGAATAATAATCCCCTACAAGTCTGTGTTGGAAGGTTGTTATTGCAAGGAATTTAGGGGGATTATATATAAGTGCGGATTAAAAATATCACAGAACTTCTAAATGCCGTCTGGATGCCAAAGGTGTTTATTTGCGACGAATTTCCTGGAATCTTTTGTCTTATAATTCTTATTCCCTATTGGAAGCAGCTTGAGAAATTGAGTTCTGTTAGGTTGGTTTTATGTTATATAATTTTTTCATCAAATTATATGGATTTGAAATAGTAGAAGAAACAAAACTGAATACAAATCAAAAGCAGTTCAATTTTTTATCTAAACTTTTCGCTGGTGGATGGAATTCTTCATAAAAAAACTATGTTTGCTTTATCAAAAAACTCTTACAGAAATTATAACATAAAGTGAAAACTTCGCTTAAGCTAGATAAAACATTCGAAAAAGTAACGTGCCACGCAAAATTTATCTACTTCAAGTTTCCGTTGTAATGGAGTAGTGCGGCTTTGAGGCTGCTTGCTGTGTAAGTCAAATTTATTTTCAATTCTGGAAAAATATTGAAATTTAAAAAAACATTCTTTTTAATAAAATCTGGTGATTTTCCGTCGTAAATAATATGTCTACTGTCAAAAATAAAATTAATCGAGCTATTTGAGCGCCATCTATTATCAAAGTCACTGACCTATACTCAAAGAGTCTTCGTAAATCTTCGTAAGACTTTGAAATGAAAAACTCTCGTCGCACGGAATTTTTTAATGAGGGAAAAAAAAATTTTTTTTGTGTAATACCATGAGAAAATTATATTTTGGAATACCCTGTAGTCGGGTCAAATTCTTTCTGTTAATACGCTGTTTCGGACGGAAGCTAGATAAAACATTCGAAAAAGTAACGTGCCACGCAAAATTTATCTACTTCAAGTTTCCGTTGTAATGGAGTAGTGCGGCTTTGAGGCTGCTTGCTGTGTAAGTCAAACTTATTTTCAATTCCGGAAAAATATTGAAATTTAAAAAAACATTCTTTTTAATAAAATCTGGTGATTTTCCGTTGAAAATAAGATATCTACTGTCAAAAATAAAATTACTCGGGCTATTTGAGCGCCATCTATTATCAAAGTCACTGACCTATCAAAGAGTCTTCGTAAATCTTCGTAAGACTTTGAAATGAAAAACTCTCGTCGCATGGAATTTTTTAATGAGGTTTAGTCAGGGACAAAAAAAAATATGTGTAATAGAATTAGAAAATTATATTTTGGAATACCCTGTAGTCGGGTCAAATTCTTTCTGTTAATACGGTGTGTTAAGAAAAACAAAAAAATTATGATGAATTTGGGACGGATGGGTTTACTAGGTACAATGTGATGGAATGTTTTATGTTATAAACTTTTTTTTTTTTTATGTAGCACCCTGTACATACTAAGTTGTTCATGTAAGCAGCATTTTCTCATCGCCCCGGCCGCTAAAATTTTATGAATCTTTAATGTCTAGATTTATGTAAACATTATTCAATCCTTTAGTTCTTCACTACTTTTATTGTATACACTGCAGCCTATCCTTCTTGTAATTTATAACATAATATCTTGGCACAGGTTACCTACATCTTGTGAATATGTCCAACAAACAACAAATTATGCGAACTACAAGAGCATGGATTAATTTTTCATGCCTCAATGCTCCTCACTTGATATGTGTCTGTGTTTTTGATGTTTTCTTTCCTTAAAAACAAAGTAAATTAAAAAAGAAGAGTTTACCTACATAGTGCTGTATGTATAGGTATAATAGTTCTTCCCTATTTCTCGTCTTTCCCAGGTTGTTTTCTGTATATTTTTTTTGTGAAAAGCATAGGCCCCAAACTATTTATTTTCCATAAGAACTTCCATGGACGTTAACACCTCAATGAGCTTCTACAAGGCCTTACACATGGCTGAGTTTGTCGTCTGCTTACTTCGGTTGATTAACTTTTATTGCCTCCTCATCGTTGTGCTCACGCAGATACGACAAGATGAAGAAGTGTTGCTGGCTATAGTTGGGTAAGGTTTCCCCCATTCCCGTCTCACAGTTTTTATTCTCGACTCTTTGAAATTTTTTCCTTCAGTTGTTTTCTGCTGCGATTTTTTCGGTCCGATTTCACTTTATTGCTTTACTGCGATTACGTGGACAGGTGATGAAGATGATGATGATGATGACGACGTCCAAGGCGACGGCGACTATATACAACTACATAGTACTCTATAACACACAACAACAACTTGGCCGTCAGCCTTAATAAGACCCCGACAATTCAACAGCTTATTACAAATGGCATCGAACTGAATTTTTCATTACAGCAATCCGTTTATATTGATTTATTGACGCGTTTAATGTGATAACGAAAATGCCTTTTAATTGCGATGTTTTTGCTCGGCATGAGCATGTCAGCAATTTTCTTCGCCATGTTATCTGAGTGTACATACAAATTGGGAACTGTGGACAGAGGGGAAATATATGTATATATCTTTACAGATTATATATGTATATATACCTATATATATGCAATTCATCCAAATTAAGCTCATGCACAGGTTTACGATAAAATGCACGAATTTGGTTGGCATAAGTAAAATTGTGGTAGCGTTGAAAAAAAAAATTGGTGTCTTGTTAAGTAAGTAGCTATGTATATACCTTCGTATGTACATAGTATATATACTACTTAATTGTGCAGACAGCATTTAAGGAACTGAATAAATTATGACGGCAATTTGTCATTATGGTAACACATACAAGAGACGAGCTTACATTTATAATTAAGCTTCACAGTTATTCACATGTGCTTATTAGTAGCATTTCTAGTAGAGCTAAAACCATCTTCCTTTTTCTATTAAGCAGCTTTTTCTAGAAGATTCCTTTGCCTAAAAAATATAGGTAAAGATGTATACCCACACGGTTAGAAATTTTGGTGTAAATATTATACATGAATAATATATATATAAATAATCCTTACAAAAGTTCATATAAACTTTATACTTTAGCTTGTTATAGATTTCTATATCAATAGAGTATAAAATTGATACCATGAATTATAGGCCGAACTAATCCATTTTATATATTACTTTTATATGTAATTCCATATTATCTTCATTTATATTATGTTTCATATAAATTTTATAATAACTGAAATTGAAATAAATTATATATTTTGTATATAAAGTTTATACTATATATTGTATATAGTGAATTCATATTAATTGTATGTATAAATTAATAAAACATCATATTTTAGTGAAATTTTGAATATACTATATTTATTTCTGTATAAATGTACAAAAAAAAACTTGAATATCAATTAGTGATACTAACAGTAAGGTGTTACTTAACAACCATATATGTTTTGTTTGTTTTCCTCGAATTCGCGGAATCGCTTCCAAAATAGTGCTTCCAGTCTTGAGAGGTATGATATGCCCATCCAGTATAATCATATGTATATTGTGTTATATTCGACTTAGAAATCCTTTCAGCAGCTATATATGGTGCTCTGGCCCCTGTGCAATTTGTGTACTCCGCAGGTGTAAGCCCTAGCTAATAAATAAACTAAGTTTGAATATGTTACAATCAAAAGACAAAATAAATTAGAAACCTTTGTAAATATTACAATCCTTTCAACCGCCTGCTCATCCGTAAGTCTGCTTACTTTCTTTTTTCCATTTGCAGGCGGTGGAAGAAGAGGAGAAGACAATTTATAAATGATAAAGTGCAGCTATCCCAATCTGTTAAATTAATAATAAAATAAAACTATATCAGTGGAATTTTAAAATATTTACCATTTTCTATCTCAGCTTCAGTATATAAAATACGTTTTCCGGCATTCTTCACTGCTGAGAAAATATGATGCTGAAAGTTCTTCCATTTGTTTAGCAACAGATGAGCAGACTCCTTTTGAATCTGAACAATTTTTCTATTACTTGACGAGTATTCGCAAGTTATATATACACCGGAGTACATTTCTAATTATCTTTTTACTTGAGTAAAGATCTTTTCGGAACAGCGGTTAAAACTCTACGGACTGATGAGTTAACAACGAAATAGCATAAAGAATATATTTTCAAAGAAGAACCGTTATTTCTTTGAAAGATATGCTACGCACTTGTCAATTTTTGCCAAATATATACCCTAGGTAGTATAAAATTTATTCCAAAGATGTATGAAGAACACGTCAAAAACCTAACTAAATATGATATTTATAACACAATCATATAAAGTATATACCATCAAAATATAAATAAAGTAAGTTATATGCGTATTTGATAGAGTTTATAGTTTCGAATATAAATTCTATAACATTTTCGGATACATTTTATTTTATATGCGTATAGAAGCGGTTTTTATAGGAAATTTCGTATTAGCGTTAGACTGACATTGTATACAAATGATGTATATATGCGACTTTATCGTTTTCAATATGGAATTTGGAATAGAAAGACTTAATATTAAAAAGTATATACATTATTTTTATCTTTTACACCAAGATTTCTAACCGTGCAGGAAATAGCTACATATATGTCCATAAAAATATTTTCAATTTCTTCCAACATCAAAATAAATAGTCTTGAAATTAATTCTATTTTAGAATGATGACAAAAAAATAAATCAAAAAATAATTTTGTTTATTTTTTCGGTTTTTTTTTTTATTTTTAACAAAATCATCATTTTTACTAAAAGCGAAGGATATAATTATATGTGCATAGAAAAAAAAAAGATAAATTCAACATGTAGTTACAGAATCAAAAAATAAAATAAAATAAAATTTTAATGATTTGTGTGTTCTCCATTTTGATAATAACGTGACAATAAATTCTTTCCCATTCTTCTCGGATAGCTCTTTTTAGATCCTGCAAACTGTTAAATTGTCGCCCATTTTTATTTTCCATCGGGTTTAAATTTGGACTAACAGCGGGCCACTGCAATAACGGTATATTTCTAGACTCAATAAAGCTCTTAGTGCAGTATGTATAGGTGCATAGTCTTGCTGTTAAGTCCAGGTTTCACCATAGACATCTTCAGCATAATTGATCAGCACATTGTCCAATAAGTCCACATACAGCTGTGCGTCCATCTTGTGTGAAACGAAGCAAATTGGCGTCTTTCCCCGATACCCGAATGCAGCCCATTTCATAGGCGATCCTCCTTGAAAAATTAGCTCCTGGTCTTCTGGTTGTATCATAAAGTTCGGGATGTTTTAGGAAATTCCTGATAGTATTCATATGCCTAGTTATTTTTACAGCTATTTTACTAACTGGCATATCTGATTCCTTATACATAGGCTATAATGCAAGCCTGTTCATTTTCTGTCAATGTTGTACCTCGAGGCATTTTGGTCTAAACAATTGTGTTTGTGATTTATACATCAAATTATTTTATGAAAATAACAGTTTACTTACCCTTTAATATCTTTTATATGCTTTAGAAACTTTTATTTGAAAAAAAAAAAAAAAAACTCAAGAACCTCACTGTTAAATACACCAAACTGCACTGCACCCACCCTGCACATATAACTATTTCCTTCGACAAAAAATAGTTTGCAAAAAAGACCAAAAATACATTTCAATACAGTTATATTCAGGATGAATAGAATTTCTGGGTATTCAAATTTTAACTAAGATAGGACTTTTCCAATAAAAACACATAAACTGTTTTGCACATATAGCTATTTTGCTGGGTGTATGTAAAAGTAAATCAGAACTACAGTTTTTTTTGGATTTAATTACTACTGTGATTACGATTCCATCGGAAGTAGAAGTGTTCAATTAAAATAATGATTATTTCAATAATTGTAATTTATTTGTAATTAAAATTTTTTTTTTTTTGTAAAGGAATGATTAATTACTTGCTGATTATCAAAAATAATTGAATGCATCCATCGAATATCGTAATTATTTTCAAATTTTCAAAGTAATTATAAAAGTATGAATTACTTGGTGTCACAATCTTAATATACATATTTCTTCTTCATTTGTCTGCATAATCTAGATCACATAGCTGATAAATAAATCCCTTTTGTAGTTATATCACTTGGGTTTAGGATTACCACCTTTGAATATGTCCAAAAGCGTATACATATATGTTGAAGTAAAATAAATAAAAAAAAAATTTTTTTTTAGTCATATATTTTTATTCATTTTATATGAGCTAATTAGAAAAACGATAACAATATTAACAAAATAAAATTAATTAAAAAAAGTCTTACTTCAATTGACTTAATAACATAATTAAAATTTTTATAAAAAAATTAACAAAATAGAAATAGCCAAATACTTAATGTAAAGCTTTAAATTTATATTTTTTGTTCGATTTTGCTGCTTCGATCAATTTTTTGTTTGAATCGTTATTTTGCTTAATAAAATTTGCAAATTCAGTACAACTCATCTTATAATTAAAATGCATAAATAATTCTGATTTGACCATATCGGTATGAAGCCTATTGCGTTCGTTAGTCCATATATTTTCCATCACGCTAAAAATGCGTTCAACAAAACAATTATTAAATGGTACTGCAAAAACAAATTTGCAAAGCTTAATTATTAATTCAGGTGCGTTTGTGTTGATTTTAAAATATTCAATCCATTTTTCTGTGCAATTACTTCCTGTTAATAAGGGTAAAACTTCATTTAGAATACGTATTTCTGAAAATAACTGATCGCCGTTAAACACTATTCCAAATAAATTAGCTACTTTTTACAGGCTTGTTCTAGAGTTATTTGTTCATTAATGTTAAATGGGCTACAAATAAAATAAAATGAATTTTCGCTGAAATCGAACCATTTTTCTAAATATGATAACATTCTAGTATAGATTTGGACCCCTTCTTGTTCCAATATATAGGTACCTATCGGAGTAATTTAATTTTTTGATTTGTTGGTTTACTTCAAATCCGAAAAATAGTTTTTTCCTTACGATAAACTAATTCTTTTTTTAAATCATTAAATTTTTTTTAAATATTTGAGGCGATTGAATATTATAATTGCTTTCAACAGTTTTCATTACATTTTGAAAAAGATGCATGACGTTATGTACGAAAAAAATGTATAATTCTGCCAATGAATAATCATTTTGGATACCATCTTTATGATATTCTATAAATTTCCATATTCCCTTATTTACATATTCTTCATCTTTACTGATGAAATAACTTTTTAGGGCATTCCAGTTTTTTAAAAGTCTGTCAACTACTGCATATAATGACAAAAATCTGGTCGGTACATAACGAAGTATCGCGGAGTATTCACAATCTACAAATTCGCAAAACTCTTTTAAGTTTTCAACTTCCTTGGCTGATGACGAAAATACTGCATATACTTTTAACACTAAATTCTCTACATCGTAGCTAAGTAATGCGAATCCAAATTTAGCTGTGTTGTGAAGAATGTGGACATTGCAATGTCCAGCAATTAAGTTAGGCAAATTAAAATGATTTTTTATATGAACGAATACAGAATTTGCTTACCAAAATTTACGGCTGCATTATCTGCTCCGTATGATACTAATTGGTTCGATTTTATTCCAGAGTTTTGTATACACTTTATAATTTTATCAGCAATAGCACTTGATTGTTCGTTTGGATCTTTGTAAATATCCAAAATAGCATCTATAGTTCCCTTTTCTATGTCAAAGAATCTGATAGATATCGGAAACATCTTTCTGTTGCCTTTGTTGGAGGCGTCATTACAAATGGCATATGGACTATTTTGTAGCATTTTTAAAATTAGTTCTAAAAAATGTGACAAGAGCTTCTACCTTTGTTCGTCCGCATTTAACCTTTTTGGCATTATTTGAATCTTGATAAACTACCACAATCTTGCGACAAATAACTATGGTGATGTTTAACACCATGATTAGTCAATATTAACTCTGAAATAGTTACTTCATCATGGATTGCGCTCGAATTTATAAAAAAAAAACTTGACAAAACTTTGGAGGTTGAAGAGTTTTGCATGCGATTTTTATGTCGTTCACTCTGCATATGTGGTTTTTTACTGCATAAACACCTCTGTATTTAATTGTAAATTTTATATTGCAAATTCTACAAAGCACTCAGTCTGTTTCGTCCTTAAATTTAACAATCCAAAGTTTAAAATTTTCATCTTGAAGCCAAGAATCATTAAATTTGTATTTGTATTTTGTGTGTGTGTTTTTTTTTATCGATGTCTTGTTGCTTTCATATTCATTGCCATCAGTATCTGTGCTTCTTCTACGGACGCTAAAATTTTTATAATTTTCTTTGTCGAAAAATGTCATGTGTAGAGGGAATATCTATAAAAATATTGTTATACGTATGGTTAAATATAGTAACTAACAACAGATATTTTTTGCTTAAAAAACGCACCCAAAATTTAATGAATGCTAAATTATCATCCGATCGTTTCCAATCCAACAGAACTAAACTAATATAAATAATGTTCATCTAATTACTACATAACCATGTTAAACAACAACACAACAATGAATGAGTTGTCGTTGTCAATAACATGACATATTGCGTACAGAAATAATATTGGGGTTGGGGGTGGAAAAAAAATAATCGATTAAATATCGATCGGTTTTGTTTCTTATTTATTTTATACAATATTATTTGACGTTTAGAGGATTTTTATTACCGTAACTGCAATAGACAGAGATATTTATATAAAAAAAAAAACCTTTTATAACCAAAAAAGCGTATAATTTTGAATATTTATAAAAAACGTACGTATAGCGTATTCACAAATTTTTTTGATAGAAAAAACGTATTATACGCTCCAAAAACGTATAGGTGGGTGGCAAGTCTACTTGGGTTGTTATGTTATCTACTTTTTAGGATATCTTCAAAACCTGCCAGAAACACTAATGGTTTACAGTAGACATTGAACTTTAGAATCCATTTTGAAACTGTCAGACGACAATCTTCAATATTGTGGAGAGCTTTGCACCTTGACCAGTTCCATTTTTTTTTCTAGTCATATTTCGCTTAAGAGGAGTCAGTACCAAAATTTGCAAGTTTCATACATTTTTCAATGCGAATTTCTGGGAAACTATTTGTAGCAGAATAATGATTGATATCTTAAATTAAACGTAACGAAGAAGTCTAGTAAATAACGTCGGAAAAAGTAAAAACAAATTTATTTGAATTGAGATATTGACTCGGAAACTTGTAAAAAATGGTAAAAATTGAAATTTTTTAAATCAAATTCCTGTTAGTAGGAATTCTCATTTCTTTAGATTGTGAGTATTTTAGAAACACAAATCCTAGATCTAGCAAATAACGTCGAGTTTTTTCATTTTTTTTTAGTGGCGCGTTTTTTTTTTAATTATTCGACTCTAATTGTACTTGTTTTTTCTCCCGATATTTCACCCACTAGAAATTGCAATATTTCGTTGAAAGTTGTTGAAATACAAAGCAAAATAGTATAATTAACAATATATGAGGAATTATAGTATCCCTAAGTTTAATAATTAAAATGTAGCTGGAATGGGAAATTAAAACAACTTTTCTTCTTTTCACCAACGTTTCCCGTTGTATTTCAACGCTTCTTCAGGGCTATAAATATACATAACAAAGAATTCATTTACAACAGTAATACATTAAAATTATCTATCATTACCTCAAGAAATTATAAGTAAGAATTATAATAATTATTGTTAAAATTACACATTAAAAAAGAGTTAAACAAATTGTAAGGAGCATCCAAAAAATCTAAAATTTTTTTTTTTTTTTTTATTTTTACGTCTGTCAGATAGCATCCTAGATAAAAATACAGGAAAACAGATTATGCAAAAAAATTTAGGAAAGTTAATTCTCGTTAAAAATTTTCAATGTATTTGAATGTATTTGCAAATTTTCATTTTTCGTCTTAAATTGTCGCTTGTTGGGTTTCTGTCTTTTACGCTAGATGTCTCTAATGTTACTTGTGGTCTCGGTCTAGGCTATTTTTATATAAATTTGCTGTTTTTTACGGGCCAAAAACCTACGTATAGTAAATTTTATTGCCTGCAGGTTCGCTGATATCTAAATTGAAACTTTTGCTGAGTACCGACTCCCCTTAATCTAGAAATACAATTTTTAAGTCATCAATAATTATCTGGTGACTATGTAACTAATAAGAATGAAATTAGTAGAAATTATTTAAACTCTGTCGTCTTTTGTTTAATGATCTGTCAAGGAACGTTTACAATGATACCATAGTAGTATAGAGTGGAGTGAGTTTTAACCAGAGTAGCATGTATGCATAATAGAAAGTGAGCTTTATTCGTATTTTTCGAAAATTATATGATATGACAAAACTGTCATGTGTTTACATTTGAGAAGACAAAGTGAATTGAAAATTTTTACAGTGATGTAAAATTATTGTTTTTAATAAGTGTAAATATATGTACAAATAAAAATGGACGATTCAGCAATTTACACCTAATTAAAATCGTCCATAGTGTTCGTATGGTTGAAAAGGTCAGAAACCCTTGATTACATCTTACTCTCATATAATACCGTCGCTAGATGGGATTTGTAAGGCAAAGATAATAATGACAGTATTGCGTATACGACGGGGTAAAAGGAGAGAAAATGCAATCTGATGACTCCCCTCTACCTTGCCATTGTAAACGCTCCTTAAAGCATGCTTGACCTGAGCAAATGTGTTCACCTAAGTTATACCATAACTTGCTCAGTTATATTGTTGTAATCTGGCGTTTCATATCTTTCAGGAGTCCATCGAATTTGCGATTCGTGCATTCGAATAAAAATTCAAATTCATCGTTGTTAAATCGTTCCGATGAAATCTATAGGGTATACTAAGTTTGTCATTCCGTTTGTAACACCTCGTAATAATGATGGTAGAGCAAAATGGATTAGATACCCACGCGTAATATTAAAAGTTATTTTGATTTTTGCATGTCCGTCCGTCTGTCTGTCCGTCCGTCCGTCTTTGCGCACGATAACATGAGAACGCGTATACTTAGAGAGCTGAAATTTTGTACACGGACTTTAAAAAAAAAAGTTAAATTAAGTTCGAAAATGAGACAAATCGGGCAACTCCTGCATGGGGTTGCCATACAAAACTTTCGTTTTCCACTATATATTTGGACACTGCATGAGAACGCGTCCACCTACAGAACTGAAATTTGGTACATGGTGTTTTCATTGTACAAGCAAATAAACTTTCAAAAATGGACTAAATCGGGCAACTCCTTGGTGTTGCCATATAAAAATTTAGGTTTTTTACGTATACTGTGAAAACGATAAGTCCAAGACATTTTTTGTTGTACTAAAAACTTTTTCAGAATACAAAATCCTATAAAATTGGTTATAATAATTTTTCTGTCCGACAAACCGTTTTAGAAATATATGCGAAAAACCATTTCAAAAATCAAACTTGCATAGATTGGTGACCATACGAAATTTTATACGAGCATTCATCTAGGGTATCATAAGAATTGGTCTTAGACCAATTCTAGCTTTTTTATTTGTTTTTTAATAAGACAGTTTAGCTCTGTTTTCTGGCGTGGATCGCTTTGACCCTGCCAGTTAAACACTTCCGACTAGGATTTAGAACCTTCAGAAATTACTGATACTAACGAGATCTTTATTAGCATTTACCCTTCCAATTCTGTAAGTATTCCAAGAACTATAGTAGCTTCAAATATTTGAAGGATTCCAAGCTGCGAAAGATACGAATTAGGAAAAAGAAATGTGTAATTGAATGTTTGAAGTTTCGTACAGAATTCTAATTTCATACGAATGTCGCGTTTAATAATAACCAATGTCATCTGTTTATGGTGGCGAAGCGTTGGTGATAGTTTATATTTTATTACAAATTACAATTGAAATTCTTTTTGTGAAAATTTTTGAAATAATTATTATTAAATTATCACAAATTAATTATATGTACTTACTTACTTACACGGTAAATGCAAAATTTTAAACTATAAATAATAATAACTCCAATCGATTACGAAATTAAACTAAATCATTTGCAGTTGCTCTGCTACTGTGTTTTCCCGCAAAACGAGGCCTACTGTGTTTATCTTATAGAAAAGTAAGCGAAAAAATATTTGAAAAATATTATTACTAATTATAATTCTTTTTATTAACAACATATGTATGAATATCACTTTTTATTTTAAGTTATCAACTTATAAACCATGTCAAAAAAACTTAAAAGAAAACTGAATTAGGAAAACAGATCCTTTAATGAAGAATGGGAAATCCAATATTATCTTATTTCTATAAAAGATAAAATGTTTTGTTTACTATGCAATTCTGTACTAACAACATTAAAAAAATACAATGCAAATCAGCAGTATTTATCTCACAAAGACCACAAAAATGTCCAACTAGAAGGAGAAGCTCGAAAATCTACACTTCAAAAAATTAAAAAAGAAAGGCAGGATCAAACACAAGCTTTCAGTGCTTTCAGTAAGCAAGGAACCGCTGCAACTGATGTAACTTTCAAAATAGCGTATATATTTGGAAAAAGAGGAAAACCATTTTTAGTGGTGTGGAAATCATAGAGGAGTGCATTGTTGAAGCAGTAGGATGCTTAGATCCTGAGAAAGTTGATAAATGTAAACAACTAGCTCTTTCAAGGCGGACCATAACTGATCGACAACACGAATTAGCTTATTATGTGACAGAACAGCTTCGCACAATAATTCAAAATAAGGAGGTATATTTTTCAATAGCGCTGTATGAATCCGCTGATAAAACTGACTCGGCTCAAATATTATATTTTATTCGTGCTATAACTGAAGATTTTCAGTGTTATGAGGAACTACTGGCTTTGGGCTTTGGAACTCGCGGAATTGATATCCATGATAATTTTAAAGAAAAATGTCGTGAAGCAGAACTAAATCTTGATAATCTGGTGAGTGTATGCACAGATTGTGCACCTTAAATGAAAGGGAAAAGAGAAGGTTTCGTTTCATTATTAAAAAAGGACAATGCAAATTTAAAATCATTAATCTCATTTCATTGCATATTGCACCAACAAAATCTTTGTGCTAAATCAATAAGCAATACTCTAGAAAAAATTATTGTAATTTTATCAATTTCATCAGAGCAAATGCAACACGACATCGCCAATTTCAAAACCTACTTATGTCCGATGATGATACATACGTACAGTGTAGATTTGCCGTATCATTGCAAATTTCGATGGTTATCAAGAGGACATATTTTAGTGAAAGTTTTATCATTGCGAGAACAAATTTTTTAACAAGATTTTATGAGGAACAAAAACAACAATGCGAATTACTAGATGAAAATTTTTGCAGAAATACTGCAATTTTGTGTGATATTATGGTAAAGCAGAATGATTTAAATATTTCTTTGCAAGGTGAAACAAAACATATTTATGATATGTGGCAAAAAATTCAAATTACTTTTCGAAAAAAGTTATTATTTTTCAAAACTATTTTATCTCGATCGGAAATTTCTGAAGAGCATTTTCCGCAATAAGCAAAAGTATTAAATGAACAGAAATCTGGTAGTGCAACATTTCAAGATTATATTGCTGTTTTGGACTCATTAATTGAAGAATATACCGAACATAGTATCACAATGAAATTAGCATTTGAACCACATCTAGTTGATATCGCAAAGGCGCCTACCGAACTACAGATGGAATTGTTTGAGTTATGTGAAGATAATATTATAAAATCCCTTTTTGATGCAAAGAAAGATCCTATTGAAATATGGAAAAATTCAATACAGAATACCCATGTTTACGTCAACATGCTCGTCGACTGTTTTCTTGCTTTGGAACTACTTACTGTTGCGAATCAACTTTTTCATATCTAACACAAATTAAGACCGATTTAAGGACACAGATAACTGATGTTCATTTGGAAGACCAACTTAAATTATTATTACTAAGCTCGAACCTAATATCCAATTAGTTTCCAATAAAAAACAGGCACAAAAGTAGCATTAAATTGTGTTATCTTGGTCTTAGTTTATTTTATTTTAATATCATATCATTTTTTAAAAGTGGTAATATCATAATTTTATTTTATATTGCGGAATATACATGTTTTATTTTTAACTGAATAATGAGTGAATTATATAATAAAATTGCATTTAAAAAAAAAATTATTTTTATTTTTTGTACTAGTACCTACTAGAATAAGCTGGTAATATATTTTACGGAAAAGAATATGCTTATATGCGGCCTGCTTACTATTTTCGAAATTTAAATTGGCCTTCCATGGTGAAAAGGTTCCCCATCCCTGCTGGACTATCTATCCTCTTCATTTCTGTATAAGTTTTTCCATTTTCATTATAATTTCCTCGTTTATTGCCTTTCTGCATGTGGTTTTTGTCTTTTCACACTACTCTTTACATGTGAATTTTTAAGCGCATTAAGTTTTTAGAGATATTCCTCACCGAGATTTCATTCCATTGATCTTATCGTGTCTTTGTTGTTTGAGAATCAAAATAGTACGCAGTAGCTACGATAATTGTAGTGTTAGTCTACTAAGAAAAGCGAGCTTTGAATAACCATGATGACATTATTTACACAGACCATTTTTAGTTGACAAACATATAAACCATTAAAATCTCTGTAAACAGGTTTATGCAATCTGCTCTACTACTTTTGACGAAGCAAGTTAGTTACGCGTAAATAATTGTGCTCCGTCACATAAAAAGATCTATAGTAAACTATTATCGATTTAAGTCCTTCCAAAAAAACCGGGAAATACGGCTTTACTACCAATGTAGCCCTTTTCTCTGTATTCATTTGAGCCTATCATGACTCCCACTTGTTTGACTGTGTTAGAGAGCTCCCTTGATATACAATCAAAGCAGTGATTCGTTTTTTTTACAACGTCTATCATGAAAGGAGGTAATTCTTAACGATTGAAACTATTGTTAAACGTTTTTGGTTCCAAATTTCTCTCATAACGAATCTGTAATAAGAGTGACTCATATGCAAATTCTATGTCGAAAATTGCGCGTATAGACTCGACGACGGTGTCTTTTGAGCTCTCCACATCAGACATGCGGGTCTCATACTAGAGGTTATCAGGTTTATCAGGCAAAATCAGATTTCATTATGATTCAGCAAGAGCTAGCGAGTATAATTCCCCTATTTTATTATGGTGTCAATGATTATGCAATCGATAGGCGAATTGATTTAGTCATAGTGAAAAGCTATCTCATTTAGGACGCCAATATGTCATCAACCGACTTCAAATTGTCTAAACTTATACCATTAAACCACAATGAAAGAGAATAAATGAATACAGTTGAAACAGTCCATCAGCACGTTGTAGACGTTTGTGCCACCACTTGCACATTATAGAAAATTATAAGGACAATTGATGATAGAACAACCCTCCAAGATGAGAACGGCAGACGCAAACGAATAGTATATACTGGGGACTGAAACTGTGTGCTGCGGTGCGGAGAGATGTGAATAGAAAGATTATTCTTGATCCTGTCATGTAGAACTAATTTTTTGTCTTCGCACCTCATTCTTTCAGTTAATCTCAAATAATCCTGGCCGTCCCCATTGATTTAATTCATTCCTTCTCCGAACAACGACCCCCCCCCCCCCGCTATTCCGCACCAACTGACTGACTGACTGTGTGTGTTATTTAAGTGAGTTTCAGACTTTTTTTCTAGTTTGTCGGTGTGTTTGTTTTCATTTTCGTGTCGTTCCTTTCAGTTTTCTACTTTAAGTCAGTCACGTTCTTGGCAAACATTTACGTTTTCACTACGAAACGTTCTTCTTCAGGAAACTTTACCAACATACCATTCCGACCTCTCTCCACTTTTCCTTCATTCTGTCATGGATTTTCATATTCCTCTTAAGTCTTAACAACAATCCCCCCCCCCCCCCCCTCTCCCAACAGTACCCATATTTCGATCCAAATCCCAAGCAAACCCTGTAAGTATATTTCTTTTAGGGGTAAAGACACCCTTGTCATGCCACACCCCAAGGCTAAGTAGAAACATGGGTTTGTGGGCCTGTGCACATATATAATGGTAGTATGACGGAGTGGAGTGCGGAGGGGTATGATGATGATATATAGAACCGGTGAGTGTCGGGGGTAGTGAAGAAGGAAAAACGACGGCAAACTGAACATCCAGCAAATGGGCGAACAATGTGCTCAAGGAAAAGCAGTGAAAATTCGTTTTCTTTTCTGGCAGAGAGATGTGATGGTTTTCTTTATATCCGCCCCCCCCCCCACCATCCCATTCATATTTACCTCTTCTCATTCTTACCACTCTCATGTTCAATGCTTCTTTCTACGTCGGGGTTTTTCTTGTGTTACCGACTTGCCGAAAGTAGTTTAAGGGCTTCCTCATGAATAACTTTACCCTCGTCTTCTGTTATGTGTCCTTCCTTTCTCCCCACCACCCTCCTTTTCTATCACTTCCTCAGCTCCTTTTTAATATATTCTCTCGAATAGAAATCCAACGAACGACATGTTCGACGGGTGAGAGAGGGGATCTGAAAATGATGAGAAGCGAGTTTTATATTCACATTTTCTTTAATGTCGAGATATTGTTGAGATTTTCGTGATAAGATTAAATGATATCTGGACAGGGACGTGAAACGGCTGGGGCTGTTTTTTTTTTTTTTTATATTGTGTTCTTTACAAGGAGGACAAGGAGAGAGGGGACATATCGGAATTGTTACAAGCATGCAATTTTGGTGTTTTATTTATGTCTCATCGTTTATTATTATTTCTCTGTTAGATATCACTTGAGAAATTGTTTGTATTGCCATACTCAATGTTATGTTCGTTATCGCTCCATGTTTTATCGATGAGCATTGAGCGTTGTTGGGATTTATTTTCGTCGATAGTTAATTTTTGTAGCACATGAGTGATGGGGGTTGGGCTTTTTTTTGCCAATAACGCTTGAGGGCTTTTGAATTTTGATTTGATAAGGAATTTTATGATAACAGCTATTATTATAGGTGTGGAATTTAATTTCTAATGCCAACGCTAATGTTTACCGCAGCAATAATTCTTATCATAATGTTTGATTATAATATGAGGCACGTAATTTAGATTTGCACATACTAAATGGATTTCCATGTTGACCTACAACACGATTGACCATTATAAAAATTCCTGAAAACTTAACAAGGCCATATTATGCCGCCATATCAGTTACCTATTATTATTGACGTTATCAGTGTTCAAATGTCCGTAAAAATGACGAATTATACGAAAAGGCATGGCATGGATATTGGTATATGTGAATCGACCTTAAAATCGCACAAATACTTATAAAGGTAGGTACCTAATACAAATACGAACTGGCTGCCAACCGAATTTTATAATTGGCAAATAAATTGCTTGGTTAACGGACAGGGGGAGAGTATAGCTAAATAAGTGATGTTTTGGATATAACCGGCATTCCGGAATCCTAGGCCATAACTAATTTGATAATTTACAGTTTCGAGGAAAATTATGAAGGGTTTACAAAGGCGTACGTGCCATGAGATCATATATCACTTAGGATCGATTCCGATTCTCGGTAACCGTTCATGACGGGGGAACTTAACGTTTCCTGTTTGTAGCCTTTCAGGTCTTCATAGATTAGGTAAAGCGACCTGAATAGAATTTTTCTTTCTTGGGCCTATTAATGAGATGGTGAGCTCCTTGGTAATACACAACGCTGTTTGAGTATGAATTTGTAGTAGGTATATTTGAATATCAGTTCTTGATATATAAGTATATAAGTGTAAGTGTTCTTTTTTGCGTGCCTTCTTCTTCTTCAGTTCCATTAAATCTTTTATGGAAGAGATGGAAAAATTTATTTGTTTGTTGAGAAATCCTGTAATTGAATGTACAAATTTGAATGTACCTCGAATCATCGAATAAAATATCACCCTGTACTTTACTGCATCCCCATTATCTTAGAATTGAAAATTATTTTATGTGTCTGAAATGGGAAATGGATGCTTAGAAATTAGTATGGAACTATAACAGATTTGACTTAGATCCTTTAACTGGAATCTGCTATAAATGTTGCCAAATTTCAGTCATTTGAGAAGATGCTCGTAGGAGAAATCAACAGCTTTGGACGAACTTTAGAATTTTTCTCTCTTCCTAAACATGTCGAAAATGAGGTTCATGCATACTTTTTATACCCATTGTAATTCTCTTCTCAGGTTCTTAAAATATAGACTTTTATTGCTTGCACGACACAGCTAATTAAGTCTAGGCTACCGTTCATGACGATAAAAAATGTTATATTTTTTTTACATAATTTTCATCCTTAAAATGTTTAGAACACGTGGGTGGGTAAAAGGATATATTTTCATATTTACAGTATTTTAGAATTCATAGTCTGAGAGTGGAACCGTCCGCCGCGCCGGCTGGAAAACAGGTAGCTAAGGTGCTCGGAGCGTGCTTGCTGGTGAGACCTTTTCTCGTAACCTAAGGTATCCTAAAAAATTTCGTGAGAACGTTATAACAGAAACACATACAGGCCTCGAGGCTTCCTCGAGGTGTTGTCAAAATTTCTAACAAAGATCTTTAAATGATGCAACACAAAACCAAGCCAGCAGCTAGCCTCAAGTCCTAGCCGCAAAGCGCGCTTTACTCAATGTTGAAAATTTTTCTCTCTCAGGCCTACTTCTGTCAACAGATGTACTAGCAAAATTACAATGACAGCACCGAGCCCGGTGGTATCATTTTGTTTTCATTTCTCTGAGGCGAGCTGTGAGGAAGCGCAATTGAAAGAAAATTCAATTTGAGGGGCCGTCAGGAAGCTATTTACGTCAAGAATTGATTTTTTTGAAAACGAATGCCGATAAGGCTCCCAAATCTCATCTAGTTTAATAATTTTCAACCCTATTTGTTACGGAAGAGCTCTCAGAGTTGTAGAGTGATTCAGCTTGAGCCGCCATTTTGGATTTTTATATCTTTTATAAATAAAATTGAAATGTGCTTTTCATTGATAGAAGAATAAAATATGTTAAAACCTATTTCCATAAGTATCTATTTATTTTATGTAAAAAAGTCCATGCCTTTTTCATTCTTGTTGGACTACATCAACAAATTAGAATCGGTAATAACGTTTCAAGTTTGTTGTACTAACTGTGTGGTGTTCTTCAGGGGTCTGTTTTGGATCCTCTACTTTTCTGAATGACGTTAATGAATTGCTAGAAACTACTCGTGACTTTGAATATCATATGAATGTCGATTATGTTCAATCGATAGATCTTTTGGTTTGATGGAGAATCGTCTGGAGAGACTTAATATGGACTTAAAGGGTATATCGAAATGGGCAAGTCCATGGTTTATTTTTATTCTACAGAGTCACTTAAAACCTACTATTTCTTATGTTAAACGTCACTACAGATTACCAATAACGATCAATAACTAAATAATGTGACCATACTAAATATCGAGTTAACTTCGACTGTCGGAAGTTTGAGCCAAATACCAATGACGCCATAGAAATAAGTAATTTTTTATGAACCAATAAGATTTAATAACTGTAGATCAAGTACAAGTTTTGAATGTCGGCAGCTCTTTTTCTATATTAATTTCTCTTCTCAACTAATTTTGAGAACAAATACTAATGCCCACATCAACGTAACACCGTTATTGAGCTTAGGATTTAAGAATGTCATTCCCAAGATCATGGAACGTTCCGTAAACACTGACATTACCGTACTTCATATGTTCCAAATCATTTCTCCAGTCTAGGTATTAGGAATACTCTCGCAGAAATCTAAACGTTGGCTTCAATGACTATGTACATCTCATTTATCTATGGCTTTAATTAGATATTTAAGCATACATATGTCTCCTTTCCATGATTCTATCTTAATTTTCTACTTGGTTTCATCATATTCAGATTTGAGGGTTCTAATATTGTTCCACAAAATAATCTATGTAACACTCGTACTTTCGTGCTGGTTCTATTATTAGTACATATATACCACATTTTAGGTGTAACTTGTGTTCTTACGTCATTCATGCCCCCCCCCCCCCTCCTCTTAGAATGCCATGCCAGCTACATTACATATTCAAACATAAGCCATTTAAAAAAGTAAATAAAAACACTTGCGTTGTTCTAAAAAAATATATATTTATTCGCGTTTTACAAACAAAACCAACTCATTTTGCCCTACTAAGGCATCATCAGCTGAGATCACCTAGGTAGTTATTAACCTGATCATGCCTCAGTTGTGTGGAATGCGTCGTTTTGTTTGTAAAACGCGAATTGTTTTTTTTTTAGATTAACGCAAGTGTTTTTATTGACATTTTTAAATAGCTTATAATAAAATGTTTCAACAAGTGCCTTCAAAAACTTTACTTAATTATAATCAATCAACTCATTTAAGGAGAGGGAGACTCGTTGCCTTGATGATATCGTCCATTTTGGCAATTTTCATTACAGCATACTCAATTTAATTTAATTGGATTGTGAACAATCTGAAATGAACTATCAGTTTTTCCAAATAATCTGCCAAATAAATCATCGAAATAAAATTTTTTCTCTTGAAAAAAAGAGTTGCTTAAATGAAAAAACAACACTAGTTTTAGTACATCGAATTTCCACTCTACACAAGGCTTGAAAATGAGGAGACCATAAAATTAATTAATACCCCAGGCAAATTCAACATGAACAGGTATAACTTCTGGTATTCGGAGGCAGATACATATTTGATTTTATAGTAGAGCCGACCGGATCCAGTAGACCCATTTTTCATAATTAATTTTATAAAAATGTTACTTTAAAGTTTCTAGGCATAATAATAAATATGTTTTCGTTTTTATTACTTCAATGGGTTTCTGAATAGTTCTTTTTATTTTATTCACTATAATGTTTTCAAGTATTATTTGCCATTTTCAAAAATGTTACCCCGTGAGTCCATTTACACCAATCCTGGCGCTATTAACTCATAACCTATTCAAGTCACACCGACGATATACGATATTTTTTAAAATGACATGCTAAGGGAACAAATTATCGTCGAGAATAGGTATGTTAATGACCTTTTTGCAAAAATAATAGAGGTTAAATTAAAAAAAAAAGGTAAGAAAATCCGAAATTTTTAGTTAAGACAACCATAGTTCTTAATAGGAGAGGGGTATGGGGTTGATTGAGCAGTCGTCCCTGTAGTTTTTAAGATGCGGGGTGTTTTGTGAAAAACTATCTCCTAAACGGTTGATATGCTCCCCCTCCGCTGCCATACAATTTTTGATTCGTCTAGGTGAGTACTATCACCTCCCGCTCTATTGATCTCATGGTGGGAAACACCCTGTATAGTGGTCTATTATATGCTCGAGTTTATTAGTAATTGGGGAGTCTGGAGATGGGTTGTTTCGGGGTGCTGTAGAGGCAAATATAGGCCTTTCGAGACGTTTCACTCCAGCCACGGAGATCTTCAGCGGTGACTTTAAGCTTTGTCATAAATAACCTTTTTGCAGGAAACTGCATCCATCTTTCCGTTTTTTATTTGTGTGTCTTCATCTTTCTGAATGTAAGAAAAGCATTAATAGTCATCTGTAATTTAAGAGATTAGCACAATAAAAACAAAACATGGGATTAGTTGACTCATGACTGGTATAACCCCGCTACGCTGTGTGTCAATAAGCTCCAACCCGCCATTATCTTTTTGAAATACTCACGACATAAAGCTATTCCAATGACAGGAAAATCTAGTTAAGAACACCAATGCATACACATTCAATTAATACCACTAGACAACTCAACATCTTGAGCGTGTTAGCTATAATACAATTATTTAAATATCAAACAAAATTTTTACTGACGTGCTTGTAAAAGGTTTTTTTTCTCTTCTCTATAATTCCGCTGAGGTGGATACCTCGACTGGATATACAGTCAAATTCATACAATGTCAATGTTTGCTTAGTTAATACTAATGAGTCTACTTATAATAGAAGTTTTTAGAAAAGGCTGGTGGTGTCCTGGACTTCTTTGAAAGCATATGGTTTTGAGAACGCTTAAAGTTGAAGGTTTCTTGAAAAACATTTGGAGCTTGCTAGAGGAAACTTTGATTGTTTTTCTTCTAATTAGCTAGTCACCTTGGAACTGTTACCATGATCAGGGTCGTTTTCTTCAATATATTACAAATGTAGGTCAAGTAACCATCCAATATTTTAAGTGCACTTGACATCCTCCTCTTTAGAGTCAGCACACGAGTTGGAAGACATTCTTCTACTCATTGTTATTTCTTAGAAACCCAATTCCTCTTGTACCATGTTCGCCCCACCGCTGTGTATCGTATAATGTGTAAAATTATTTATCCACAAATATGATATCGCGTAAAAATAAACACGTAAATCGCGAAAACCTACTTCAAACGAAAATCGCGTAAAAGTGAGTGCGCGTAAACCGAGAAATTACTGTACCACATATGTATCTATGTACAAATGTAACGTTTAGATCAATTAACAGATACTTAAATTCGATATTTCATATTGATATTTTGAACAAATGAATACATCTCGTTTTATCTTTAAATTTGAACGCCACATAAAAGAAAAAAAAATCGTAATAACACACGACAAAGGTATTGAATTGAACATAAAGTTTTTTTAAGGACCTAGAAAAACATATACACATAACCCAAGAACAATACGAAAGATGCGGAGAATACTTTCATGTTTTGAAAGACCTTCAAAGGACGAAATTATTTTACTTTTATAGAAGGGAATTGCTCTTTTCAGATTTAAAGCTCCTTGAGTTCGTACAAAAATATTTTGAATTCATTCATTGAATGTGGGCATAATACGTCACAAATTGCCCTTAATCTTTTCATTCTTTGTTGAATTTTATTGCAAAAGTTTCTTAGAATTCGGGGGTTTTTTTTTTCTTTTCATAATTTTTTTATTATTTGTACTAAGTACTTACTTACGTTTTCTCTGGTGAATATATTTTGTCATCAAGGATTATTATTTACATGTACCTATACATAAGTCCTCCTCTGTAAGTCTTCATAATTAATTCTAAATTTTCTTTTTATATTTTCAGGTAAATTTCATTAATTATTCTCCATCTTTACGGATAGTAACCTCTGTGTGGCAAGTATATTTAAATTATTGTGCTTCATTTGGTGGGTGTATATATGTATATGTATGTATGTATGTATGTATATTTGTACAAAAATCATTTGTGTTAAATTAGTCAAATATGCGTTTCGAAAAATATTGTAACGCCATTGACATTTCGAAGAGGAAATAAGATTTTAATCGATATTCCAGTAATGATAATGCCTTCAACAAATCAAATCATCCTGAATGAAATACTTTCACTAACACTAGGGGTATTCACGTAATGTTGTATCAAAGAGTGTATCGTTGTAAAAGATGTATTTGATTACAATCCAGTAAAGTAATACAAGATCTATGCATATAAAATGCAATACAAAGGTCTTGTATTTTTACATTCACAAATTGGCAGTGTAAACCGACTTGTATAGTTGTACTTAGGAGGTCAGATTGAACGTCAAATGTCAGGGTATGCAGAGAGGGAGGGAGTGTCCTAGGAAAATTTCCAGTGTGCCAAATGAAAGATCGTTTTGAGGACTATCGACTGATGCACTTATATTTTTTCTAGGTGGTACTGGGTTGATTTAGCAGTGTGTTCATTTTACATCTACTCGCATCACGGTTTTCCCCCACAAAAAAAGGTATTGCAAATTTGTGAACCCAAAACACACGTAATGGCGCATCAAACAGCATGAAACTTTCTGGAAAACTTAATAAAACATCATCGATAAACAAATTGGTGTGATCGATTTACTTTTTCGCCTCTAAATTACTTAATAATAGCATTTGAAGTTCAGAAATGTGCTTTAATTATTTTCAACATTCGACCCTTTTTTGTGCGGAGAGGGAGGGGCCGGATCAAAGAATCAACTTTGGATTCGTCTTTAGTTCGATGAAGGGATTAAAGTTATGAAAAAAAGAGTTTGGTGGGGGTTGTTACCCCACCCCTCAAGCCCCAAATATGGCATGTGGCGTGTCTAATTAAAGCTCCCGCCGAGCTCTATCGAATGGCGTTTTTAAATTTTCAATCCGGTATACTTCGTAGTGTATTTTATCCACCCTCTTACATTTTACCTGAAAGCCACTATTTCACTTTGTCGGACCCTGCATCATAACGGATGCCCCTAGAGAAAAAAATTTACATTCAAATTAAAGGTAACAAAATTCTCTATCTACTAGACCTTTTCCTCCCGAAGTTCAAAGTTTTTCCTCATCTGGGTCCCATATACCCCATTGATACATATGAGTTATTTTTCATTTTTTTTTTTCGATCATAGGCATAAATGTTCGATTACAAAACTTTTTTATCTTTTCAAAAAAAAATCCTCAGAAGCAACGTTATTCCGTAAAGAGAAATTGTAAATTTTTACATCATCTCACGGCAAAAAGCCGCCGTAAAAGGATGTTGTTCTACTATTATTAAGTTTTCTCCCTAAACTATCAGCCCGAGCGGAAAACTAATTGGAAATAAACGTTCCAAACAAAACAGGCTTCATTTTATCCGCTGACATTATACTGAAAAAGTGTATAATTAAGTAGTAATTGTAGAAATAAAAACTTTGAAAACAACGAAAACGGTCAGGAAACTCCATGAAAAACCGGCATTTAAGCCGTTCTGTTGAGATACTTCTGTTTTTAGCTATTTTTAACTGGATCATCATAATTCTTTTTTTCTATAATAACTGTGACTCCTGGGAATCTTGAGGATTTTTTCAATTTTTTTTCGGGGCCGGGGAGAGCTCCTACGGGGCCCCTTTTTTCAACCTGTTACATTTCGAAGTAAGCTAAAGGGTGTGTTAACTCTTTTTTGTAAATTCTTGTTGTATTTTTACATCGGTTACACTGATACATTAAAGAGTGAATACCCCCTATTGTATCTATAGGGATATTTTACACAGTATGTATATTTATGCATCACAAATAGAAGATAATCATCGCATAACAGAGTGAATCGAAAAGTTTTCGGACTAACTGTTGCGACATTCACTAAGTATTTTGATAACAAAAAAAAAAAAAATAGTCATCAGTCGCAGTTTTCTTGAAATTTTAAAATGGATCAGAGCAGATAAACATTTTGGAAGATGCTTTGATTTCGACTTTGAAAAATGTTCGAAATAAGAACGAATACATATACTCCCAACAGTTAAATGGACCATGGGTTCTGATTTTGATATTTTGCGGGGCCTGGGGGCCTATTCTTGAATAACGAATGGTTTTAACGTATTCGTTATATAACGAATGGTTGATAACGAATCGTATACACCGCTCGTATTCTTGAACCTCATCGTTATGAAGTCGAAGTGGTGGAAAAGTTTTTCAACATAACGAGTGTGGTAAGATTAGATATGTCAATTTACAAATTGAATAATGTCAGCTGTTTCATGTTTTAAAGTATAATTTGTAAAAAATGGCTAGCTTCAGTGAGTTGTCATTGTTGTTTACGTCTGAAATCGTTAAAGAATCTATGGACTATCAATTACGTCGATCGTTAATCAATTCCTGCACCCTTAATTCAACGCTAAATAGAAAAATGTTGCAGGAGGATCTCCACCAGTGCCATGCAAATGTTTTTTATCCGCCACAGATTTTCCTTTCACCACACATTTTAAATCCTGCCAACTCTGGAAATTTTCTATTAGCTTTGCTTAATATAATATCATAATAAAACTTTTCTGGTTCTTTTGCGCTCCGGGTAAGGAATTTAATACTGATTTTATTTTGCCACAATTCCGTGGCATCTTTTGAACTGAAAAAGTTATCGTATTTACGAAATTTCAGTTTCAGGTTTTCCTCTAAAAACTCAATTAGTTTAGTTTTTTGAGCATATGAAATTTTCGCACATCTTTTATCTCCCATTATCACTCGTAAAGTAGCAGCTGATTCACTCTTCGTTTGGCATAACGAATGGTTGAACCCATTCGTTAAATAACGAAGGGTTTGCGTTCGGTATATAACGAATGCGGATTTCAAGAATACGATTCCGAATGGTTTTGACAGTATAACGAATACGGAATCTGTCTTCGTTATTCAAGAATAGGGCCCCTGGCCATTTTCAATTTTTGATCGAATCGGTCCAATAACTGACTGTAGTACTTCCCTGTTATCGTTCCTCCTCTCTCCAAGAAGTCAAAGTGAATTATTCCTTGGAATCGCAGCAGAAAATCGTATATCCATAACCCTGCCGGTCGATGAAACCACCTTTGCCTTCTTCGGAGCAGATTCGTCTGGAAATGTTCATTGTTTTGACTGCTGTTTGGTTTCTTGCGTATAATATAATGAATTCAGGTTTAATCGACGGTTACGACCCGACGCAAAAACTCGTGCAAATCTCGCTTGAAGAGATCCAAATACTGCTTTGAAGTATGCAGCCGTATCAAATTGTTGTTCAACGTGAGCAATGAAGGCAACCATCCGACAGCTTTTTCAACTTTTTCAACCCCAACTTTTCATGCAAAATATTAATTGCCGATCCGTAAGAAACGCCTACGGCTTCCGCTACTTCACGCACTTTCAATCGGTGATCAGCAAGAATCATATGAACTTTTCCCACGATTTCTTTATTCACCACATCTAATGGACGGCCTGGGCGCTCCTCATCAAAAACAGACGTGCGGCCACGTTTCGATTCCTTAAACCAATATATCTAACTGTTGTCATATATGGCGAAAGGTTCCCATAAACTGCATTTAACTTTGCTTTTATTTCTTCGCAAGTTTTCCCATCCAAAAATGAGAATCAAATCAAACGGTCGATACTGTTCTTTTTCCATTGCACCGTAAAATACCAAACACATTCAACACAAATGAATAGCTATCAAGTCAAAACTAAACTATGAGCTCATTGAAAACTCTTGTGTACTGTCATTTGACATGCTAACAACAACAACAACATTCCCCAGTAGCGCCATCTACCTTCAAACTCGGGTACTTATTGATCCATCCTGGTATATTTCAACATCTGAACTCATTCAACATTTGGATGATTTCCACATTAATCCTGTTTTAGATACTTGTTTTGTAACTCTCTTCAGGTAGCTTCATTCTTATTCCTATACATATATAGTTTGATGAACGTAATTATATAAATTTACCCTTTTCGACGGCGCCTATGTATATGCAGGAAATATGGATTACAATACTTACGAGTATGACAGAAGAGAAAGAATAACAAAATATTTTTCCTTTTGTGTCCTTAATTCTTTTGCCAACCACTCCAGTTCTCTCATTGAAATTTTGTTATGGGAAATTATAATACCCAACAGGCGGTGAACTTTAATCGCGTGCTTACCAACCATAAATCGCAACTAGCACCATACCTAAACTTCTCGTCATTCTCTCACAACGGAAGAAAAAGGGAATAAGGCAAATGAGAGAAAAAAATCCATCATTCTCTTGGGTTGTGTCTTTCAGTTACTGAAGCCACTAACACAGGGAAGGGGGGGGGGGTAAACAAGGAGTCACTCTATACTACTTGTCGTTAGATAAATTCCCGTTTCCTTTTAACATGTTGCCTCGACAGATGTAATCATTGTAAATTTCCTGCTGATCGTTGTGTAAACTTATACTAGCTACTATCACCCAGTTTCCTTTTTATTGCCGCCTCTAACTATAATCATCGCAAAAGATAACAATAATAATTACATTTAAACTCTTCCTGACACTCCTTCTTCAGGAGCACTTTGTAATTGAACCGCACAAAAGGAAGAACGTGGGAAATATGTGTGTATTGTATGTTGTTTTGCACAATCATTATTATGATGGTAGATATCGTGAAAACAGCTATTTACGCACCTGGCTCTTCTGGAGGAGCTCATATCATAAAAAAATACACAATTCAACGGTTCAATTTCCGTTGAGAATTGGATGGAGTGAACAGAAAACTGGTTTGTTATCATATCCCCATATAAGTTTTCTCTTTCTGTCTGCTTAAGTGAAAAAATTTAACAAAAGCAATCATTCACAAATGTTGAAAATTGTCACTTTTAACTCGTTACGTCACTTTGTATCTAGAATGAATTGAATGTTTCTTCCTTAATTTTTTCATAATTCTTTTTTAATCCTTCAAGAGAGCTTTTCAAGCCGCCCCGGTTCTTTGTTTTAGGCCTGAAATACAATTGGAGCTTTTCAGCCAGCTTGAGATTTGTTGACAATGTAAATCAATGTAGAAGAACACATATGGAGCTTGAACTTTTTTGCCAGCTTCAAGCTGGCTTGAAATTTGATCAAATTGCAAATTTCAAGCTCAATGACTGCCAACTTGAGGGAATTCTTAATGTTGCCAACTGTACGAATGTCGAATATCAGATGAGAATTGCTTCTGTTGACACATTTAAGAAGTAAACAGCTACCAAAAATATTAAAATGGAAGAAAACTTATATAGTGAGTAAAAAATAAGCATTTCCTGTGGGACATAAAAAAAACCTCAGTATTATTTTTACATATAATTGGTACATCTCGAAACTATCCAAAAAAGCATGAATTTATCGTCATTTTGGCAAATCGGATGCATTAACTGTCGTTCCTTAATAAAATTCTCAATGAAAACAAGTTAAGGCTGAAACACAGTGCGAGCGTGAGCGCAGCCGGCGTTTGACAGTTCCTGTAGAATACATGAGATGAAGTTGGGCATGTTCTAATGGTGAAGTCGGCTGCGCCCACTGCGCTGAGCAAACGCTGGGGTAGGAATAGTTTCTACTCCAGCGCAGCTTTTGGCATTTGATAACATGATTTTCGTTGTTTACAACCAGCAGCTGATTTGAGTCTAGTGAAACCGAGGAAATTTAAATGATTTAATAAATAAATAAAATGAATAAAAATAAAAATGTCGCAAGAAAAATTGGTTAGTTTGGTGCGAGATGCGGAGTTAATTTATATCTTAAAATGCCGGGATTATAGAAATCTAGAAAAAATTTATGAATTCTTCCAATTATTTAAATTGACAACACATAAAAGTCAGAAAATAAAAGTATCAAGCATTGTTTTAAAACGAAAGTTCACTACGCCGAAGTTATCAAACGCTTACACTGTGTTAAGCTAAAGTTCACTACGCCGAAGTCGTGTTCGCTCGCACTGTGTTTCAGCCTTTAAAGTTGCAAATGTCAAAAACGCCAGTTGTTTTCAGTTCGGCTTTTTCAGTCAGCTTTAGCAGAAAGCTGGCATAAAGCTGGCTGAAAGCTCCAATTGTGTTTCAGGCCTTATACTTGATCACTGGGGGGGGGGGGGGGGGCTATTTGCAAAATCTTGAAAGTCTACAGGGTCCCCAATAAGTCATAGTCTAAATACACAAAGCCAGGATATAGGGGGAGGTTATTTAACCCTACAGTCTACACCATACCCGCACCTTCTTTTTGATACACCAAAGGTACAAATGTACCTCCTTGTTATTGAGAATAAAAGGCGTGTGGAGTGAGATTTAATATAGAAAATAAGATGGAGAAAAAGGTATATAAAACGAAAAGAAGAGTGTTTAGGTTTATTTAACTATTTTTATTTTAAAATAAAGGAAATAAAGCTACTGAGGTACAAAAAAGTTACATAATACGATTTTTTTTTTATTTTTCTTAATTTTGTGCTTCAATTATATTTTCACAAACATGACAATTACAGCCTTTATTTACGCTATGAGGAACGCAAACTGGTTTCTTGCTAGTATAGCAACTCCTTCGTGTTTTTCGTTGCGGCTTCTTTTCCATGCTGCATATAAAACAAGAGCCCGTTTGGCCGAATGCATTTCTTGCGGTGGTGGAAGAAGTAGTAGCAGTAACAGCAGTTACTGGCACCGGATCTAAAGTCGGCAATTCAACGCCATTGTAGCGTCCGTGAATTGAACTGCTTCATTACTTGTGGATTTGTGGACCAGATTTCCATAAGTGGCTCCACTAAGCAGCCACTTAGTTCATGCAGAAATTTTCGACGAACCTCACTTTTATTATAAACAATTCCTTTTGAGTCCATTACCTCCTTTTGTATAATGTGAGCGACCAAAGCTGAGAGGTCTAAAATATTATAAAAAAAAGCCAAAGGCCAACGTTTGGTTTTACGTTTGCAGCTATAATTCATTAGCATCCTGTCCATAACATCAACGTCCCCCTTGTGCTTATTATAATCTAGTATAGCCTGAGGCTTGTTTTTTTTCCTGCAATAATATCTGGCGTATAATGCTCGCTCGACATCAAAATAACCGCCTTCATTTTTTTTTTGGTACGTAGGATATTAACCCGATTTCATCATTATGCCAAGCAAACACAGAACTTTCTACAGGTCTGCTTTTATGAGGAAGCATTTCAGTGGGAATATATGGCTTATTTTTCCGAATCGTACCAAGGAATGACAACTCATTTCGACAGAGAGTTTCACATCCATTTAGCGTTGTAAAAAAATTATCTGCGACCACTGTACGCCCAGTTCTTTTATATTGTTTTGTTATTTCGGCAAGCACCCGTTCTCCTTGCCCTATTTCCCTTGCAGCTCCAGTTTTTCCTGTGTACAAGATACCTCTTAACGGAAAATTCGTTTTCGCATCCGCCACCCACCAAACTTTAATTCCGTACTTGGCCGGCTTACTGGGGATATATTGAGTAAATTTGGTTCGACCGCGATATGGGTAGAGCTGCTCATCCACAGTTATGGTGTCGTGAGACTTGTACACATTGGAAAGTCGAGCGTTCAACATTTCCCAAATGTCTCGAATTGCTGCAGCTTTATCGCCTTTCTCTCTTTCAGCTCGGGAGTTTCGATTATCAAACCGCACAAAACGATTGATTGTCCAAAACCGTTGCAACGACATAGTAGCTCGGAAAATTGGAAGCGAGCGCGTCCCCCATAATTCTCTGGTATGCACAGAGCCACATCCGGATACTCCTGCTGCCAATAGTAGCCCCAGCCAAGCATTGAATTCCATAGCTGTTATCATTCATAATTCTTCTTTTTATCTGGATGTTGACTGTTGTACTTTTCGAAACTTTCTTTCATCTTCCGATTTGATTCCCTTATTATGATGTCACACATTTCATCCGTAAAAATTTCTTTGAATAAGGTGTGTGGTCTAGGAACTATGTCATAATGATGGTTTGGGCCTCCAGTTTGACGTACAAAGCAATGAGTACGTGTGCGGGTGGTGGGAGGTGGAACAGTACTCCATCGAGTACCATCTCGTGCTATTAGCACCGGTGTTTCATGCCGTGGTTGTGCTGCTGTGGATGGCGATGCTATTGCAGCTTCTGCTCTTTCCGCTGCTGCTACTGCTGCAGCTGCTGCTGATCGGTGTCTCATAATTAATTCCTCTTCCACCATCTGTTGTCTTTCATCTTCGTCCATACCCTCATCTTCCTCTTCCTCTTCGCACATTTCAAAAGAACCTTCATTTTCTGCATCGGATGCATCTCTATCATAAACGTAATCAGGATCATCTTCATCGCTGCTATAATCTCCAGCATCACTGTCTTCTTCGTCTACTGCAATTGAAGCAGCTAGACGTTCTGTGTATGCTATTTGCTGCTCTACAGTCATGCTGAAATAAGCGAAAGCAAAACAACAAGAATAATACTCACTATATTATAGTAAAAACACGTAGTAATCTGCAGCAATAACACTTACCGAGACTATCGTGATCCTGGCATCATATCCACTTCATCAATTCCAAATTCCATTTTGAATTGAATAAATTTAGAAAAATTCAACTTCTTTTACACAACAATATATTTATACTATCCAAAACTCAAAATGCAAGTGAAATAACAGCACTAGTAATCTGTATTTATATGGAAACCGAGATGATTTTCATACAAGAACATACACGCTAGCAGATTTCCCGCCCCGAGTTGAAGGTAAATCAGTCCATTAGAATCCATAAAAATCTTTGAGCGCGCTAGTATTTACCTACCTATGCGACTATATAAAACAATAGGGAACTAGAAAATTAAACCAGGTGAAACATCTTGAATCCTAATAAAATTCTCAAGAAATGATTTCTACATCTCGATCGAGTTCAGTTAGAAAATGAAAATATTTATGAGGATTGAAAATTATTTTTCCCTATTCCTTTATACTGTCGATGTATGAATATTGTCTCTGCTTCCATAATAAAGCCCCTGAATATACGTAGGTACAATTGTACCTTTGGTATGCATAATCCGACATGCAAGTACATATCGCTACATAAACAAGATAATAACATACACATCTTTCTGTTTACAACGTTAAAACCCAATAAAAGATATATTTGAGGCTATCATGGAATATGAACTTGCTGCGACAAATATTTCTATATAAAATTGCAATTGTTTTCTCAGCAAAGGTACATTTGTACCTTAGTGTAGACTATAGGGTTAAAATCAACGTAACGAAAATGTGGTTGGTTTTCAATTCTTGATGGTTGAAAAATTACAGGGTGATTAATAAATTCCAAGAAATATTCCATATTTTGAAAGAAAAAAAAAATTGGGTGTTCATCTCTTTTCAGATTATATGAACAACCTCAAGCTTTTCTAACCACCTCCACACCCCTCCTTCCTATTGTTATTATGACGATTCAAAATCAAAATTTTAACGGTATTCTTTGTAGATGCCGTTTTCTTTTAAATAAGGGAAATATAAAAAAAAAATTTTTACTTTTGGTGTGATTTTGGTTTCGTATGGAATGACTTCATATGGTAATGCTTTCTAGTTAACCAACTGGATGATACCATTAACATTTTCAGGGTCGCACACCGCTTCACGCAACTGTTCTTCTCTATGCGCTGCGCAGGTATCTCGCATATCATCTGTCGCCGGAACTACTTGCGGTGTCTTTCTTAGTGAAATTAAAATTTGGAAGAAAAACTTTTTTTTTTACTTTTAGCATATACCATAAAAATATCTAATTACTTTTGAACGGAAACACATATTGGGTTAATTATTTAAAGGGCTGTTCAAGGGCCACATTTTAAAAGAAAAAAAATTATATCCTTGGTGTAAAAATTTTATGCGATCAAGGATAATACAATAAATTTGATTTTTTTTTTTTTTGTAAGAATTCAATTTTAAGGCTCGATAACTGAAGGGAAAGGTCCTCTTTGGATGTTCAAGTTTGATTCTGCGATATCCTTGATAGGAGTTATGAGTATATAAGTGAGTATATTTCCGTAAAAATAACGAAACATTTTCAAACATGAATTTTTGGGGAATGGCGTGATGACACTTTAAGGAATTTTTTTGGCATATTCCATCGTACTTATTTGCCGTCTGTTGTTTTTTTTTTTTTTTTTTTGTAAGAATATTGTGCGCTGGAGGTGAATAAAAACGGGTTTTGTCTTGTTCAGAGCCAGTTGAGTGAGAAGTACTTTGTGTTGCGTTTGTATGAGTATAGAATAAACGTAGGTACATAATACAAAGTTTCTTGCTGTAGATGAAAGATAACAGATGGCGTTAATGTAATTTCAGATTTGATGTAGTATTTTATCAAAATCAACACAAATTCGGTAATTTTAATTGAAACTGGATTTAGTGAACAAAAAAAAAAAATTATTTTAAGAACAAATTGAGGTTAGAAAAAAACGAAAATTTTAATCCTTATAAACCACCCCCAACAAACATTGTCTGGTCAATACTACATACAATAGACCGTCCTTTGTACTGAAATTGAAAATATGGTCAAAATCAGAATTTGGTTAAATCGAACATCTTTTTGACGTCACACTGTCGACAATGTACCACCTAAAACACGTCTTCAGATGGAAATAAGGTCGTCATATTAGCCACCAAAATAACCTCCAAAATGAAACTGATTGAGTACATTTTGGTTGCCCAGAAGACGTCATTAAAAATAAAGACGTCAAATTAGTCACCAAAATAACCTCCAAAATGAAACTATGATTGAGTACATTTTGGTTGGCCAGAAGACGTCATTATAACACCTGAAATACGTCTTCAGACGAAAATAAAGTCGTCAAATTAGTCACCAATTAATTATTAATACAAAATGACCTCTAGTTAGCACATCGAAAGACAAAAACGCTTAATGAAAAAACTCTCACTTTTCCACCCTGGAACAATGAATATTTCCAATAGAAGTTAAACTAAAAGGTAGGGAAATTCTTATGTTTTTATTATTCGGGAAAAATTATTAATTTTTTACGGTGTTTATCGAGAAAATCATTTGTCAATGTTTTCGTTGAATTTTCGTTCACAATAACATTGAAATAACGCGATGTATGCAAAATGCATAACTTCAAAAAAACTGAATGTTATTTCGATTAAAAGTGCACAACTTCGTAACTAGCGCATAGTGCATTTTTGGAGATATGTACTTTTGACGAAACACCATAGAATTGTTGCCCATACTGTTGCTTGAACAAGACTAATGCAAGTCTTGAATGCCCGTCCTTCCACGAAGCTACGAAAATCGAGAAATGACGTGAAAAAGACGACAAGCAGCGCCACTTTCAAATCCAGTCATCAAATGACGAGAAATAGACAGCACGTTGTCTATGCAATAGCAAAAATGGCGACAAAAAGACTGCAACAGTAAAATATCAAAAAGAGTTTAAGAACAATAGAAACATTTCTTATATTAGGCTAGAGAGAGAGATATCCAGGCTTAAGTCTAAAAGACGGAAAAACGCTGTTAAATCTAGGGTCTATTTTGAGTAATTAAATGACGTTCTTTCATATATTTCTGTATAATACATGCATGGTCGGTCATTTTGTGATCAAATTCCGATTACATTATTTAAACTTGTACCAACTTGGACTCCTGAAAGACGCCATATGTTGACTAAAAAAACTACCAGTCAAAACGAAGTATATATTTGATGGAAACTAAACTCGATTGTCTTAAAATTACAAATTTTGACGTAAAAAGGACACCGCTGGAAAGGGAAAACTTACGTCTAAATGACTTCGAAATGAGCAAGGAATTCATAATCTATTTTCAGTTAAAAAATGATGTTCTACAGATCAGACAAGTCTTAAAATGTTTGCTGGGCACCTTTGCGATAATCTCTAGAAAGTAATTTTCAGAAAAATTCAATCTGCCCGGTCGCTTAGGGGCAATGGTAGACAGCCGTTTTCCATATGTATTTGTTACACACAAATTTCATAAATACCGTTATTTATTTCAAAAACTTTTGTGTGTAAAAAAATCAAAATTTTTGGAAATATTTGTGAATAATTTAAATTTGCTTAATTTAAAAATTCAGAGTAATACACTTTGCGACAGCTACTATTCTTGGGTATTTAATAAGCCAACAATAACCAAAATATATAGGGTGGTTCAAAAGTTATATTCATTTATTCCCATCAGGGTTCACAAATATTGGCGAAATCTTCAACTGGCCATAACTCATAAAAGAAGGTTTCTAGGGTGGTTTGTGGAACAATTTTTTGATCAGTTTACCTCAAAGAATCGTGTGGTAGTATACAGGAAGGTATCTTGATCTGAGTCACCCTGTACATAAAAAATAACATACATAAATCTTTTCTCAATTTTAATAAGAATTAACATATACAAATCCAAAATAACTATAACATAAGGAGCAAATTAATTTAGCCTCATAAAAAATTATATTAATTGTGAATCCTTTTTTTTTAACGGCTTAATATTAAGAAGTAGATATGTTCTCCTTGCTGTTTGATAACCTCAAATATCCTGTTAGGCATCGAATCGATTAATTTTCGGAGGAATTGGAATTGCTTTCCGTTTTCGTATAGTTTACGAGAAATTATTCCCCATATGTTTTCTATGAGGTTTAAGTCTAGGCTACAAGCTGGCCAATCTAGAACGTAAATTTTTCTTTCAGCAAGCCAAGCCTTTGTCAGTTTGGAGCTATGTTTTGCAGCATTATCATGCTGAAATACACAATCTTCGCCCATAAGTTCCTCAGCTTGCTCAATTAAACTGTATTCGAGCATTTCCACGAAGTCTTCATATTTCATTTTTGTCGAAATCCAAGCTAGAGGAATCGTACCCTGATTTGAAAATGCCCTCCCAGACTATAACAGATCCACAACCAAATTTGTAGCTAAGACACACATCGGGTTCCTTTCTTAGGTCATGCCAATATCATTGCCAAACTGGATGAAGTTTTGTTCATCTGAGAAAAGTACATTCTTCCAATCATTTGTTTAAGACATGTACTTTTTCGCAAAATTTATGGTGTTTAATGTGTCTCGTAGTTATGTAGTTTAGGATTTGATGTCTTCTTTCTCCATTCTATTTCTGCCTGACATATCGCTTAATCACTGATAATTTCAGATCAGCACGAATTTGCGAAGCTGTCATATGTTTTTGTACTGCACGGTGAAATGTAGCGCAGTCCTAACATCTATTTTGCTTTTTCGTCCCATTTTATTCTTTGTGCCTAACTCACCAAAATTTCAAAAAATACTCCTGAAATGCAAACACCTATAATAAGTATTTATTGATTTTTAATCACTGAGGCTATTCAAATTTCCTCTTCGAAGACTACGAGAAATCGATTGTTTAACCATGGGTTTCTCCAAAACAAGCCTTCGTTCCTACTTCCAAGCCAGGAGTGACATTAAAGAAAGTTTTATTGTGTATTCGCGGTGGTGCATATCTGGTGAATTATTAAAACCCTAAGAGGCATGTTCAGAAAGTAAGTGTACTAGATTTTTATATTTTTTTAGAAAAAGTGTATTTGAAAAAAAATGACAGGAAATTGTTGATACACTTATTGACTATTTTTCCACATAATCGCAATCCTGTTCAATGCATATGGTGAGCCGTGGCACAAGCTTATTTATGCCCTCCTCGAAGAACTCTCCCGCCAGCTGCTTCCCCCACTTCAGAACCTCCTTCTGCACCTGCTTAACGGTTGAAAATTTAATTCCACCCATGTGTGCTTTCAGGGAAGTGAAAAGATGATAATCTGAAGGCGCCAAGTCAGGAGAATACGGGCGGTGGTTCAAAACATCCAAACCAAATGAGTCCAAGAGCGCCTTGGTGGATAAGGCTGCGTGAGGACGGGCGTTATCGTCCAACAAGCATACTCCTCTCGTCAGCATTCCCCTCCTTTTGTTTTGAATGCTCCTTTTGATTTTTTTTTAGAGTCTCACAATATCGTTGTGCATTGATAGTCTCCCCTTGAGGCTGAAATTCGACCAAAATAATGCGTTTTCGGTCCCAAAACACTGAAGCCATGATTTTTTTGCCCGAAATTGTGCTTTTGAATTTGTTGGCAGATGGGGAATCGGTGTGGCGCCACTGTGATGACTGTATTTTTTTGTCTCAGGCGTATAATGAGCCACCCACGTTTGATCTCCAGTCACAATAGAACTGAGAAAAAATCCGCACCTACCAATTCAAGTCGCTCAAGAAACTCGCGGGCGCTATTGACCCGGCGGGATTTCTTACCGACATCTTTCACGCAACTGGACACTACAACGTGAGTTTACGTACTACCGTGTTTCTGCGATGCTCGCTCTAGTCAGGGGAGCCCCCTCTATCGCTCAGTGTTGCCAACCCTAAAAAACAAGAAACCACGGCCCGTTATGGTCACAGTACACTTATTTTCTGAACATGCCTCGTATTACGGCCAACAATTAAAAATATTGAAGAAGAAATTTAAAGAAAACCGATCAAGTTTTGATCAAACAAACAAATACAAGTTATCCTTTATTACGATAATGCAAAACCACATAGTGATCGACGTGCAACAGTTTTTAAGCTAAGAATTTTGTAGTCATCCTCCTTATTGACTTGACCTCTTTAGGTCATTGAAACATTTCATTGCAAAGCAAAATATTTTCAAAATTCAGACATTTCAAGACATTTTTTTAGTTCAAAATTTGTAAAGTGAATTTGATCACAAGATGGAAAATTGTCCTAAGGAATGAGGGGAGATTATATTATTTTAGATTGAAATATAAATTTTTTTAAGAATTAATAAAGCAGAAATAATTGATTCTATTCGAGTCCATTAAATACTCTGTGCCTATCGTAGTATAATAATTAAGGGCGAAAGTACAGCGAAAAAAAAACTTTATTCTTTAACGACATAAAAAGTTACGAAGTATAATTTTGTCAAAAACAACCATTTAAAAAAATTTTCTGCAAAGTTGCCTTACATACATACACCCCCCCCCCCCCCCTCCCCCTCGTATTTCTAGTACGCTGTTGTATTATATTCCAATGTCACCCATTTAACAAAGTTGAAAAGTGCAATTTATTAAGAACTCCACAGTAATTTATAAATAATTGCAAAAAACTCAAGAACAGAAACACTAGGGAAAATGTTGGAAAATTTCCCCGGGATTTTAATTAACTGCAGCTTTCTTCGAGAGCGTGTAGCCGAAAAAAGGAGAAGCTTATCATCAGTTAAAAGCACTAAAAGCAGGAAGAAAAAGCAACATCCAGACCCTATATCCAGGCGGTCATGATGGAGAGACAGCTCAAGTGGAAAACTCGTAAGTCGTATACAAAACCAAGACTCTCCTTGTGTTGCTACTACACTGCTACTGCTCCTGTTATGTAAGTCCTGTAGTTACAGAACTATGTATAGTAGTAACTATATATGTGTGTAGTAGAGTCGTCTGATGCATTTTATATGGAAAAAGGATTGCTACTGGTACGTTTCTTTTTTGCTAGAACTAGGTGTGGGTAGAGATGGGTTTAGTCCTTGCAGTTTATTCACAAACGGACCGAAAAAGCAGAGCAATCTAAATTTAGTTTTCGGTGGTGCGGGAACATTTATACACCGCTGCACTACTACCAAAGCGCCGTTATTCGTTGTAATTTTTTTTTTCATCTTTTATTTGATTTACTTTTTTATTTTTTTTTATTTTTTTTTTTATTTTTTGTTAGCTTAAAAGGACTTCTGCGATTCTGGTTCTGGTTCTAGTGATGATGCTGTGCTTTTTTCTCTTGGTTTTTTTCTTTTTCTTTAGATTGCATATAGACACAAGGAAATTGTGAACACAGGACCCACTTAAATGAAAATTTGTGGGTGGTTTTTTTTCAGCACTAGAAACACCATTTTCACTACCACCACCATCATCATCATCATCATCATAGCCATAGCCATAGCCCAGTGTCGTCAAATGCTGCGCTTCGGGGAGCAGCTCTCTTTTTTGTTTTTGTTTTAGGGCTGCAGCTATCCAACTTTTGCTTTGGACTGGGGCATAACGACGGTAAGCTCTGTTGAGTTGTTGTATCTCTATGTATACATGCGCATATTATATTTATATACTTATAATTCATACATAGCTATGTACGTCAGTAGATATTATATACTAAGCTTGTCTGTTCAGATAGAAACTTTTCGATTGACTATCCTCTGCGGGAAGATTGCTTTTGCACTTCATATAACATTTGAAAATCTCTGCAGTTTGAAATTCAATCAGAAAAAAAAAAAAAAAAAAAAAGGAAAAATGTTTCAAGAATTTTATTGAAATCTGAAACTCTGTGAAAACTTTTAACCTTTTTTTTTAAATCCGGGAATTTTCAGAGATTGAGAACATACAAGATTTATGACCTTTGAACTTTTGATGCGATCATTTTTATATTTGTTGCAGGTTTTGTTGCGGTAAGCTGAAAGTAATTGATTTAATTTCATGGAGAAATTTAGAAAATTCTTGTCGTGCAGATCTGTGGAAAGGGTAATTTTTTTGAAATTTTTTATTTTCGGTTGTACAAATGGTTGGGTGGAGGTTTAACGGATCACAAAAATCATGGAGGTCGAGTCCTATATGTGCGAATCACTCGGCCTTATCTACTTAAATAGTTTAATAGTCGTTAACAAATTAATATCTTCCCTATACCTTTCGAAGATGGCGCGCAAATCACAGTCTGAGCGACTGTCTGCTAAGTCCAATAAATTGTCGCGTCTGGAGAAGAGAAGGGTTGAAGAATTTCTTCGTCTGCCTCATACCGGGCGCGCTACACCAAAGGAGATCTAGTTGCCTGTTTTCCCGCTAGGGGGTCCTCTAGTTTCTCGGGTCGAATTTTTTTTTTTTTTTTTTTCATAAATCACATTTACAACATATGTTGAAAATGTGTGCCAAAGGATAAGTTACGGCCCTGGAACGGAGCAGGTATACGGAGCGCGAATTAGGCCCGAGTAGGGGTGAGGCGTATTTATCGTAACAGATAAAAACAACAAGTATATTTACACATGGAAGATAACAACTGTTACTCACAACTTAAATACCTGTTATAAGAAATACTAGGCTTACAAACCGCTGTTACGGATAATACGAAATGGTAACCTGTTGTAAGACGGTGAGATGAAATTTTTAGTATAAATCACATGCGCGAACTTTCAAACGCGTTTTTCTCGAAACACCATTTTTCGAAACGGTGACCACAATATTTCAGAAACTACTGCACCGATCTTGTTCAAATAAATACAGCATCATAGTTATAATCCAGCGATTGAACTAGGATTATCATGATTGCTTCGATAGTTTTTTTTCTACGAGCGAAAAACTTAAGAAAAAATGATTAAAAAATAGAATGTAATTTTCAAAAGTGTATAAAAAAGTCAATTTTTGTAATTTAGAAGTCGCTCTAGTTCAATTGCTAGTCTTAAATATGAAGATTAAAATGCCGTCGTTTGGTTTTTTGATATCAGATAAGCAGAACAGCCGCAATCTTGGTCACCGTCAAGCACCTCTTTTACTTGATGTCTTCCTGTCGGCCACTATAACTTTTATTCTATTATATATTTTGACTTCAAAAAATTTGTAAAGCTTATTTAAATGTTAATAAAGATTATGCAAATACAATGAGATTGATTACTTCGATGGTTTGCCCGTAAAAAATTAGTGAAAAAGCAGTAAAACAGCCGAGAAACTAGAGGACCCCATTAAGCAGTTTCTCCCTTTTTAGTAGGCCAAATGTCTGGTAGGCCCCAGTATACGAACATTCAGCTCCGGTTTTGGCCAGTTGGTCCGCTTTTTCATTACCGTCCACTCCTTGGTGCGCAGGAACCCAAACCAAAGTTGGAGTTTCGAGTAGCTTCAGACTAGTTTTGACTCAAACACTTGAGAGGAAAGAGCTAGGAGCACAGCTTGGCTGTCTGAACATATGCCGATGTTGGAGTTCTTGCAGCCCTTTTTTAGGCTTTCCTGAGCTCCAACCTCTATAGCATTGAGGTGAGGAACCAAGGAGAATGGTTAGTTCCACTTCTAGATCAAACATCCTTGCGCCAGATTTGCGTCCGTTGCGGAAACTGGAGCCCTCTGTTTAGTATGTGGCTTCTTCCATTAATGGTTACCTGGTAGTTTCTTACAAAGAAAAGTCTTTTGGCCATAGTATCTGTTGTTAGTATCTACAGTATCGTGCAAAACATTAGCAACGCATGAAAAGAGAAAACAAAGACAAAAAAAAGCAAACATTTTATTTCAACAATCTTTTTTTTTCGTTTTCCAATAAATTGCAGTGAATTTAATTAAATTCATTTCAAAAATAATTTTTTTTCCTTCCAAAAATTAATTTTTTTTTTAAAAGATTTGTAATATATTTATTTTGCGTGGTGCAAAACAAGAGCAACGTTCAATTTGATTTTAATATTTTGTGAAATATCCTTTTGCTTTGATGACTTGGTCACAGCGATTTGGCATGGACTCGATTAATTTCTTAATTATCCCAGAGGAAATATTCTCCCATTCATATTTGAGGCTTTCCATTAATGAGGCCTTATTAGGAAATCTCCGGCCCCTAATTTTTTGTTTCAGAATCCCCCACAGATTTTCGATGGGGTTCAAATCAGGTGATTGGGCCGGCCAATCCATGACTTGAATCCCATTTTGCTGAAACCATTCCTGAACCACTTTCGATGTGTGTTTCGGATCATTATCCTGTTGAAACACACATCGAAGTGGCATCTCTTCTTCTGCGTGCGGCAACATGATAGTCTCCAGAATATTTTTATAGCGGAACCGATCCATAATTCCATCAATTTGGTACAAAGGACCAACTCCACTGTTCGAAAAGCACCCCACACCATCACACTTCCACCCCCATGCTTAACTGTAGGGGTACAATATCGACGATCAATTCCTTTTCCTCGGGGTCTTCTAACAAAGTGAACGCCGTCTGAGCAAAATAGATTAAATTTTCTCTCGTCACTAAATAAGACGGTTTTCCATTTTGAAATAGGCCACTTTACATGATCTAAGGCATATTTTAATCTAAAACCCGAGTATTTCACAAAATAATACTATAAAACAAAGTTACAAAAACATACCTCCTTTTGACATGCCTTTTTGTCAACAAGGGCTTTTTGCTAGGGCGATAAGTTCTTAAATTATTTTTTATAGCCCGCCTTCTTATAGTGCTCGGATTAACTTTTAAGTTAAGCTGCCGGATGATTTCAGGTGCAGACGTAAACGGGTGGTTTCTAACTATTGAAAGCATTTTTCTATCCTCTCTCTCTCTGTTGTTGCCCTTGGACGTCCACCCGAATGAACCGTCTCCGTATGCCCTGTTTCTCGGAATTTCGCAAGTAATCGACTTAAAATTGATCGGTTAATTCCATATTTCTTTGCAACACTATATGGTGTATTTCCTGCAAGCACTTCTTGAATTAATTTAAATTTAAATTCACCACTGTATTTTGTTGGTGTCATTTTTTGAAATCTCGTAATTTGACCAATCTTAGCCATGAATTAGTGCAAACTGAACTAGTTTCTCTAGTTCTTAGCGCAGATCAATGTATAAAGCAATAAAAAGGCATATAATTCTAGGAAGTCAAGTTATATAAGCTAAAATGATTTAAGCGTTGCTATTGTTTTGCATGCCCGCACCATCTCTGGTTTACTAATTCTTGGAAAAATTAGTAGTGTTTGTAAAGAGCGACATATTGTTTCATATATATTGAATGAACTTTACTATGCTTAGCAGGAATATAAAAAAAGAATTTGTGAAAATACAAAAATTCTTCCTTTCTTTGAGTTTTTTGTTTTTACATATAAGACGTTGCTATTGTTTTGCACGATACCGTTGTTAATGTTGACCTAATCGAAGATATTGAGATGACTCACACTGGAGGAAGTGTGATCTTCTGACCTTTCCTTTCGGAGCATGCTAGTCGCTGCTTCCCTCTTTTTCTAGAATACATTTTTTTATTATATATTATGAGCAAATGGCTACATAAAACTACGCAAATTCGTTCTGTTTGTATTTACATTTTTATTTCAACATAAAAAAAGACTTTTATTCTGGTAAAAAAAAAAAATTAAGAAATTATAGTATGTAGGTATAACATTCAAAAAAGAACTACTTATTCAGCGTTATTACATTGCATGCACATATTAGGAAAATTCGTGCACTGCTCGTGTAGCCAACGCAAACACTTAATTACAACGTATCCAATGTTCTTTTCGTTTCGTCGCAAAATAACTTTCCAGACAACCAACTCATTCATTCTCATCAAAATCGTTTTTTTTTGTCATCGCTTTCCAGAACCACGTCAATTTCCGACTTTGAACTCGAACTGACTTTCCTTGCTTTCTTGCATGATTTTTTTGGTAGCTTTTCCTTTTGGACTTGCTTCTTGGGTAACATTTTGTTTTTTTTTAAGCGTCCTTTCTCGCAATTCGTTAATGGTCTCGGATGATGTTAAAACAATTCCAAGATTCTTTGAACTCCTTTTAATTTTATCAGGGTGTGTATGAATCGGAGAAATCTGTTCTAGGAGATTTCCTAGATTGGCATCTGCCTTAGAAGCAGTGTTGGGCAAAATGTAATCTGATTAACGATTAACAATTGCAATTAGCCATGTAATCTGTACTCAGATTACTTTGTAACAGATTACTAATGTAATCCATTTCCATAATTACATAATGTAATCGATTAACGTGTAATGTGATTACAAGTTAATCTGATTACATATTAATCGATTACATGTTAATTCCATTACATGTTAATCTAATTAATGTGATTACATTTAAGATATTTAAGATATTTGTATTATAATGCTTCATAAAACTCCATAAAACTAATTTCGTACGAGAACAATACTATTTTCTTTCAATTTATTTCATTATATTATTAATTACTTTTAAGTAATCTACAAACTAATCTGTTACAATGTAATTAGATTACAAAATAATCGAATTATATTGTAACAGATTACACATTTGATAGATTACATATTCTCTCATAAGTAATCTGAATGAAATGTAATCAAATACAATTTAATTAGACTACTTAGTAATTTGACTAATTTGTAATGGAATTATTAATTAAATTACACTGGAATCAGATTACGCCCAACACTGCTTAGAAGTACCTACTTGGGTGTGTTGACACTTCTCCACAACCAACATTATTTAGGAATTTTGCGGATCCTAATATCAGTGATGATGGGGACATTTGATTTTTGAACTACCATAGCACTCGTAGAAGGTTGAGGCTCGAAAGAAGCCTGATTACTTGGTGTTGAAGTTTGTGAGCTTTCCACAATTGCATCCGAAACTAAAAACGCATGGTCGGAAATCGCATCAGGGTTAAACGGGAAAATTCCAGTTGCTTTAAATCCTGACACAGCATTAAATACCGTGCATAATTTCCCCAACTTTGCGTGAGCATTTGACCGAATTGAAGTCGGATTAACTTTCTTCCAGCATTAGCACGAACCCACTGTTCACATGACAAGCACTATAGAAATATGACTTCAAAGATTTGAACACTGCTCTATTGAGTGGTTGTAGGTAGTGTGAGTCGTGTGGCTAGGAAGACACAGCAAGACAACATCATTATCCCGAGCCATTTCAAGTAATTCCACAGTGCTAGAGTGCGATGCATGCCCATCCAAGATCAATAGCACCTCACCCGCTGGCTTTCTAGGGATAAAATGATCTCTCAACCATTCGATAAAAATTGTTGTGTTGACTTAAGCCGACTTTTGTGACATAAAAATAACGGATCCGGGTGGCATACCATCTTGGTATTCTTCCTTTTTATATTTCGTCTTGAAAATGCAAGCTGGTGGGAGAAATGTGCCTTCTGCATTGCAGCAGTATCTGATGCACGATATTGTTTCTCCTTTTTCTGAGCACGTAGTCATAGATACATTTTTAGAACCTTTTTCAACAACTACAACACCCGTTTTATTGTTCAGTTGTAGGCCAGTCTCATCGGTATTTTAAATACAGTCTGGTTTGTTCACCAAATTATTTTTTTCAAGAGTTTTCTGAAGAAGTTGGAAATAGTTTTCAATCTCTACTCTATTCATTCCTTGACTTCATGCAATAGAGACACCTTCTGCTTCTCTGACGGATAGATTTGGATGTCGGCGTAGAAATGAGTTAAACCAGTCGTATCCTGCTCTCTGCTTTTCCTTATTGAATCTGTTCGGTATTTTGAGTTGTTCTGCGAAAAAAAATGCTACTCAACGCACATCATCAATACTCATAGGAAATACGGAGCTTTGCATTCGTTTCAAATGATTTCCAAGAGTTAATTCGTTTTTTTCTCCTAAAACAGACTCAGGACCCATACGTCCTTTAGAAGAATCATTTTTCTTAAGTCTTCTTTCTAATGTTTTTCTAGGGATTCCATATTTCCTAGCTGTAGCATTAATCAAAGAGCCATTACTGACAGCCAGCATAGCACTACTTAAATCCTCTGTAGTCCATGAGCCCCTACCTGATGTTGCTTTACGCTTATAGTGGGTAGGCATTTTTACTAAAAGAAAAAAATTACATAATTTAAATTTTGCTCATCTGTACCGCAAATATTTTGGCCATCTCTTCCAATTATACGGGAGAGATGTCCACCAGAGTATAAGCAATCAAAAGGATAGCAAAGCAATGAATTTGAGGCTATTTATGAATTTTCATCTATTTTTAACTCACCTAATGTAAAACACCAAATTAAACGTAATTTACAGAAAAAACTGCAGTAGAAATTATTGAACACTACGAATTTGTGGCAATGTACAATTTCTATTTTGACAAGAAAACTCACTTATTTAAACAAAGTAAGCGTGTCTATCCTTATTGCTCTAAAATTCGGCTGCTACTGACATAATGTACAAGTAAATGCAATCGTGCACGTACAGGTCACAGATTTATTGACCTTGGCAATCTCACCCGTATGGTCATCTCACCCGGACTTACCCTAAGCCAAGAATGGCTTCAAGTGCTCGTTGAGGATACGTGGTAGTGCCTAAACATGCCATCCTTTGCACCATACAAGGGTTCTCCTGGTGGTTGTCTGCAATATTTTAGGCCACCAGACGTTTGCCCCGTAAGAAAATATGGGCCTGACTACGCCCTGGATGATCCATAAGGTCATTTTTGCTTTCAAACCCAACTTTTTCCCAAAAAAACTTGTGGCATGAGCTTTGTTAGTTATCATTTTAATGTGGGGAGGGGATTCCAGGTAAGCTTGCTATCTGGGATTACTCCTAGATATTTTGCTGTTTGGAATATTCTATTGCAATTCAATTTAACTTACGAGATGTGATCTGGAGACTCCTTTTCCTAGTAAAAAGAACTAGCACTGGCTCACCTGGGTTTATTGATAGTCCCATGCTCTGGCTTCATCTGGTAAACGATGTTGAAGGTAGTTAGCATAAGCTCGGGTAAAGCTGGTTCAAACTTTCATTTAACACAAATAACAATGTCATCAGCGTATCCTTGCTTCTTAAGGCCGGCCTCTTGCAGTAATTTTAATAGCTCATCCACAACTAAGATTCATAAAAGTGGTGATAAAGTATCCCTCTGTGAGCAGACTCTAGTGGTCATGATTGTTGTGGATTCGTCATTTATGGTAGCTGTTATGCCGCGTTTCTCAAGCATATTGCCAATCCATCTAACGATACAGGTTTCTATGCTTCTCTCTTCCATTAGTAGAATATCAAATGATAGGCAGTAGGTGCGCACTCGTCCGACTCGTTATCTCACAGGCGCTAATCAGCGTAGGCGGACAATAAAGAACGAATTTGGTGGGTATAACTTAGGATAAATCGCAGATTTACATGAAAAAGACCGATAATTGCTACTATAGAAGAAGGATAAAATGATCATAGCAAGGAGCAGAGCTGGGCAAGTACCAAAGATAAAGTACTTAAGTACGAGTACAATTACCGATGGCCTGAGTACTTTAGCGTAAGTACAAGTACCGCATGTATGAAAAGTATTTGTAACTAAGTACTAAGTCTATAAAAAGTACTGAGTACTTTTTGAAGTATTTTTTAAAGTACTTTTTTAGAATCATTATACGTTGGCAGTAATATAATGAGGTTTATAGAGATCAGATAATAGATATTAATAAATAAATACCTTTTGAAAACTACAATATGTATAGTAACCAGTGGCTACTATCTATAGTTTTTTTTATAATTTTCGGAGCTGCAGGTAGAGTAAAACTTTCGCCTCTCATTGCTACACTCATAAAAACTATTAGAAGTCCGCCCAAGCACCCATTATCGCCTCCAATAATGCATAACAATTCTAAGGAAAAAATTTACAGTAAATTTCTAACCAATAGACCTTCCCTACATCAGGTCGAGGCATCGTTGATTTTGTATTGGAGCGAGGCATTGCTTGCTTACCCTTGGTTATGTCGACTGGCGTATATAATATGGTGTGCTTACTTTTCTTCTAAAGGGTTTTCCAATAAGAGGTGTTATTTTGATATTCAAAGAAAAATTCCATTTTTTGAGATAAATGATCGGATCTTTATTTCATTATAAAGAGGAAGGTATGCCGTTAATAATGGAAAATAACAAATGACCAACACGACCACGCCTACAGGACCATATCCTTTTCATGAAATTTTCCATAACCAAATCGCAAAGTGGCTGCCCTATGTCCTCGATAGCCTCACGAATTCCATCTTTGAGGTCTTGAATTGACGTTGGGCTGTTGGCGTAGACCTTCTCTTTCACGTGGCCCCAAAGAAAGAAGTCGCAAGTTCGAGAGATAACACGGTCCGGAAACTTTTCCCGTAAAAGATCAATGGTTTCTTTGCTTGTATGGCAAGTAGCGCCGTCTTGTTAAAAGTAAACGTTGTCCAGATCAATACCATCCAATTCCGGCCATCAAAAATCATTAATCATCTGTCGATAGCCCAATCCATTCACCGTAACTGTTGCTCCAGCCTCATTTTCGAAAAAGTAAGGTCCAATATGACCCCGCGGGACCATAAACTGCACCAAAAAGTCACACGTTGAGGATAGAGAGGCTTTTCAACAATAACTCTTGGGTTTTCCGAGCCCCAGATGCGACAATTTTGCTTGTTGACGAAGCCATCGAGGTGGAAATGGGCCTCATCACTCAAGATGAGTTTTCGATGGAATTCCGGATCATTTTCATGCATTTCAAGGACCCAATCAGCAAAGACTCGACGTTGTTGATGATCGGCCGGCTTGAGTTCTTGTGTTAAATGAACTTTATAAGCCTTAAGACCCAAATCTTTATGCAAAATACGGTGTAATGACGTTTGTGGAATGCCTAATTCCAAAGAACGACGAGGAAGGGACAAACCTAGAACTTTCGGCTACAGCAGCTATATTCTCGGCTGTTCTTGAGCGACGTGCACGGGTTTTATTCTTCACATTACTAACTTGTCCCGACAGCTCGATTTTTCTTCCAATTTCTGTATTGCGGTCCGACAAGGTGCTTCACGACGACCCAAAAATGTTCCAGTTTTACGAACCGTCTCTGCCACATTTTCACCATTTTTATAGTGAATTTTAATAATTTCAATGCGTTGTTGAATCGTGTTTCGTTCCATTTTTATTAATGGCGTAGTTTCTACTTGTCAAATGCCAAAAAATGACAGCTCCAAAAGTGACATCTACCGAAATAGCGGGCTAATTAAAATAACATCTCTTATTGGAAAACCCTTTATTTCACGTGGACACAATTGTTTGTGTCAAAAAGAGTTCTTACGTCGATGCCAACATTGAAAAAAATCATTGGCGGGAAGTTGAAAAGGTGAGCACGCAACTCGGAAAGTGATTTTAATAAAACAATTAGAATTTCTTCTGCGTGTATCTAATGAATCTTTGGTAAAACAGTTTCTATCAGTAATAACCCTGAATATTAATTTAGAAACATTTATTTCGACGAATCCACTAATTTACTTGTTGATTTCAGTTCTCTCTCAGTTGGTACTTGGTGCTTATACCGAAAGTGTTAGCAATATAGATAGCAGTGAGCCCACGTTCTGCAGTACATACATTTCTATGAACATAGTCAGTACATATTATACAGGGTGGGCCAACTTGGACTGACTGATTTGAAATGCTTATAATTATTTTATTTTTAAAGTTTTTTATTTTATTTATTTTTATAATGTTATCATACTCAGTGCAAGAATGTGTAAACATTGTTGAATTTTATTATGCTTCCGGACGATCAATTGTTACAGCACAAAGAAAATACCGTTAGTATTTTAATACTGCGGCAGCCCCCACTGTAAACATGATAAGAAGCTTAATGACCCGTTTTGAGAAATGGGGTTCAGTAGGTGATGAACCACGAAGAAATGTTGTTCGACCTGTTCGCACTGAACAAGCTGTAGATGCTGTACGAGATAGTGTTAACACGGATCCAACTGTGTCTACTCGTCGACGTGCTACTAAAATGGGCATCTCCAGAACATCGCTACGACATATTCTAAAAGTTGATCTGAGGATGTTTCCCTATAAAATTCAATTGGCCCAAGAATTATTGCCGAGGGATGCACCACAACGGCTACAATATGCCAATGTCAGTCTAAGTTGGCCCACCCTGTACATGTCAGTGGTTATGTCATCAAGTCGAGGCATCGTCGATTTTATATTCGAGCGAGAGGTTACTGGTTTTTGTTCTACTTGCCCAGTCTTCTTTCTATATTATTAGTTTGTCTCAGTGTTGGACAAAATGTAATCTGATTAATGATTAACAATTACAATTAACCATGTAATCTGTAATCAGATTACTAATGTAATCCATTTCCATAATTACATAATGTAATCGATTAACGTGTAATGTGATCACAAGTTAATCTGATTACACATTAATCGATTACAAGTTAATCCCACTACATGTTAATCTAATTAATGTGATTACATTTAAGACGTTTAAGATATTTAAGATATTTGTATTCTAATTCTTCATAACACTCCCTAAAACTAATTTCGTACGAGAACAATACCATTTTCTTTCGATTCATTTCATTATATTATTAATTACTTTTAAGTAATCTACAAAGTAATCTGTTACAATGTAATTAGATTACAAAATAATCTAATTATATTGTAACAGATTACACATTTGATAAATTACATATTCTCTCATAAGTAATCTGATTGATATGTAATCGAATACAATTTAATTAGATTACTTTGTAATTTGACTAAATTGTAATGGAATTATTAATTAAATTACACTGCAATCAGATTACGCCCAACACTGGTTTGTCTGAGGTTCTGCCTTGACGCGTGAGTGCGGCACATGCTTTGACAGTTCTCTCCGTGCTTTAGAGTTAGATATTTGTAGGTACTTAATAGACTCTGAAATACTTAAGTAAAAATCTTGGTACTTAAGTACAAAACTAAGTCTTAAGTGCAAGTAAATAGAAGCAAGTACTAAGTAGGGGCATTTCAAAAGTATTGAGTAATAAGTCTTAAGTAACGAAAATGTACTTTAAGTAGTACTTAAGTATTTTTTTAACTTAAGTATTGCCCAGCTCTGGCAAGGGGGCATACAAAGATATTTATTGCAATGTTAGATTTGCATGAGTAGAGCTGAAGTTGTCTGTTGAGGACATACATATGTATATCTCTAAACTAAGCTAATCCAGTAGTATCTGGGTTAATAACTTTTCACCCATTTCTTGTGTTCCGAGGAGAAACATTTTTCATCCCTACATATTATTTTTTAGTGTAGTCTTTTCGGGTCGATGAACGCTCACTAATTTTTTTCCTCAAAATAATCAAGATATCAACTTGACGGATAAAACCAAGAAAAAAAAACAAATATTTGAAAAGAGAAAATAAATTAAAACTTCCTCAAATTACAACTCAATCCGCATCGAAAACAAGCAACTTCTGTTTTCCTCGTCGGCGAACGTCATGATCATGAATGAAAGTAGGTCTTGTTGTTCTCAGTCATCATACATAATATAAAAGAGCTCCAAGCTTATCTAAACATCTGCAGTGTGTGCTAATTACCAACAAGAAAGCACACAAGGCGCATAATTAATGGCGGAATATATCTTTTGATGCTTTAATCACACCATACACGGCATACAGCCGCAGTCGTCTTGGTCATTTCAACGATGTCAAGGAGAGATTCTCTAGTGGTGCTTGTGTTGTGTCTATACTGGTGATGTGATGCTGCAAAAGCCGCATATTCCATTCTATCCTATCCCCTATCCTATCCTCTTCCAATGGCTTATCATCGTCCTCAGAAACATTGTACATACATACATACATAGGGTAACTAGTCTATAGGATGCATATACGACATACAGTACATTGTATAGCTATAGATGATCCCCTTTCTGTACTGTCTAACCGCATCCATCTGTAAACTGGTTCCCGACTTCATAAATTAATGTTTTATAGGTAAATATGTTTGTATGTATGTCGCTACATTGCATGGCCGGATGCTTAAATAAAATGCATTCAACTTAATGCATTTTGAATGAGTCGGTAAGTCCAAGTGCACCTTTAGCCATATTTGTTATACGGAGGTTTCGCATAAACCCTAATGTTACCTGGAATCCAACATTCATGTCGATGGACTCTTTGAGGCTATTACACACTTTATAACAAGAAACTTGAACCTAAATACGATTTTCATCCTATATTTCTACCTATCTACCTACCTACCTACCTACCTACCTACCTACCTAGCTACATTTATCTCTAGTCCATTTTCCCTTCAGTAGTAAACTAACTATGGTGAGTTGTGACTACATAAGCTGGGATTTAGTCAAAGAGGGGGCAACTAATGTGGGCAGGGAAGTATGAAGAACATTGCATGCGGGTTAAGTGAATACAACTCTTTTTGGCCTCATTCCTTTTAGAAGTTGTCTTCTTTATATTGCATGTGGATGCTCTGTGCCTGCTACCTACATAGAACACTAAGTAGTAACAAGCAGCTTCCATTGGCAACAGAACTCATAGTGGTTGTTAAGATCTTATCCTTATATTTTTCATTCGCTGTTGCCTTTCATGTCTGTTGTATAAATGCACTCCTTGAGACGAGGATTGCACCAACCCAGAGTGTTATCATGCTCCTTTTTGGCATTCATGCAATCTTCAAACTTGTGTCACAAAAGCTTCCTTTCTTTTGTTGTTGTGCTTCCGAGAGAATCTCCTTGTATTTGTTAGCCTGCGGGAAAATTTTCTCATCTATCGTTAATATTTTTCTTGGTAGCTTTTTTTTTTTTTTTTTTTTTTGATAACGTTGAGGGTTTATTTTAGAATTTTTATTATTTTTTTGCTAGTTTAAAAATTATTATCTGTTTGACACAAGAATGAAATTCTATTTGTAAAATTGAGTCGATGAAAGCACACAGACAATAAATAAAAATGTTTAGCGTGTAGAATGCATAGGTACAATTGCACCTGTAGTGGATTTTTTTTTTTTTTTTATGGAAGAAGATTCATATCTTACATGCCAATAGCAAGTGCTGTAGAACAGTTTTGAAAAGTGTTCGAATTAGAACAGATTTAGATATGAAAGACTTCGTTTGGTTCGTCTATAAATATGACCTCACAATTTGTTATTTATGTAACCACGTTCAGTAGAATCTTGAGTGCGCTAAAAACTTAACCAGATATTTTAAGTGTTATACTAAATACATACAGCCATTCCACACGAAAACGATCAAAAAGTGCTTAACGATCAAAAAGTGCTTGTTTTGAGCCCAATCATCTGCTTCGCTCAGAAAACTCAGATACCTAAATTCTTTGTTTTGCAGCTTGCCCGGACTTGAAAAGAAGTAGCTACCCAGTAGCATACTTCTTTTATTCATCAGAGCGGAGCATTCGCAAACCTCTGAGTCCTTACAGCTCCTGCAGAAATTGTTCGCCGCTATCCCTAGTCTTCTAGCATGGTCACCTATGGCCCAGTGACCCGTAAGGACCCCTACTAGATTCCTGGTGTTTGTTCTGCTGCCATCAAGCAGCTCCCTTGTCCTTTTCCTGTCATATGCAGGCCACAATTTCCCTCGCAATACGGCAGGTATCCGTGTTTGTCCACCGAAGGCCTGCCTTTTGATAGGCGCCCCTGATGATTTCCTCTTTTATATCTCGTTGCCTGAGATATTCCAGCATAAGGTCACCCTGTGCCTTGTGGCCAAAACCTCAATGCTAGTCTTGCATAACTGCTCCAATTTTGATTTTACCATCACAGCATCCAGCGCCTTGATGGCTGCCTGGCTATCAGCATATATGCATATGTACCGTGAAGGCGCTCTGCATTTGTCAGGCAGTCTATAAGACTCGTACCACTGTAGATCACTGGAGCACACTCCAGCCCCTGTGCCCACACTTGTCTTGGAACCATCCGTAAAATAGAAAGATTGGTTGCTACGACCAACTCTTTCCAGACACTCTTGGTGGGCATCATTGCATTGAAACCCCCACCAAAAGTCAGGATTGGTACTTGGTAGTCTGTTTCTTCCCTGTAATCACTACAGTCTATCTTCTGGTGTATATAGGAGTGCCCAACACACCTCTCTATGCACCAATCCCCCGCCCTCAGCCTGACAGCATTAATAGCCGCCACACCTCTGCAATATAGGTCCAGCGGTAGTAAGTCAGTGCTGCCGTAGGTGTGTTGCGCAGACAACCAGTTATTCCCATACAAGCAGCCCTCTGGTTTTTTGACAGCACCTCATCAGTGCCGTCCACCAGACCGTGGAGCCGTGGCAGTGGCTGGCCCGAACTATGGCTGTGTACATCCACCGTACCACTTTGGGTTTTAATTCCCAATATTCTCTTGCACGTGTAGAAGGCCACACTGGCCTTCTTCACACCTTCTTCTAGATTAACCTTCCATCTTAGCTTGGAATCGAGTATGACTCCCAAATACTTTGCTTCACTGGAGAGAGTAAGACCCTCTCCACCCCAACATTGGAAGTCTGAAACTTTGTACTCGCCTTTTTCTTGTAAAAAGAACCACCTTCGTCTTCGAGGGGTTTACCCTCAGTCCACTATTATTGGCCCAGTTATCCAGCTTAAGCAGCGCATACTCGAGCCTTTCACTAATAGTAGAGAGAAATTTTCCAGTTACCAGGATGCATATGTCATCCGCGTAGGCAACTGTCTTAAATCCCTTTCTCTCCAATTTGATGAGAATTTCATCCATTACCAGTAGCAACAGGAGTGGTGATAGCACACTCCCCCCCCCCCCCCCCCCCGCGGTGAACCTCTATAGACTGCTCTTCTCAGAATAGCGTCACCTGAGCAGGAGCCAATCTTTCTACTGAGGAGCATTGAGTTGATCCAGTCACATAGACCCTTATCAACTCCCTTCCTTATACCTCCCACCCTACAACCTCCTTTTTCACGTTATTGAAAGCCCCCTCCCTCAATATCCAGGAAGGCACCTAGAGTGTACTCCTCATATTCTCGGGATTTCTCAACAACGGAAACCACTGTATGCAGTTCCGACTCTACCGATTTCCCTTTTGTATAGGCATTCTGGCTAGCGCTGCCGTCCTGCCATACACTAAAATCGATATGGGGGACATTTGCCACTAAATTTTCCGACGACAAACAGTTGGCTTGTTGGGATAGGTACTATATGGCGCCCGCTGTAGAAAATACTCCTTCTGACGCTACAGAACTTGCTGTAATACACAGGTACTTCTTTGCTAGCTATGCTAACTAGGAGAGCTTCTCTTCCCGAGACTTCCACCACTGAAAATGGTCCATATTAATTTCAATTTGAGGCTCAGTGAGTGAGGTAGTGCTCGAGTTGCAAGCTCGCATTGGGAGTGCATGTTCATCTTGAGGTTTCTTGAAAAGAAAAATCAGGGAACTTTTAAACGGGATCTAAAATTCGGTTGTGTTTGAAGAAGAGAACATGGTTTCTTCTTTTATTTGTGTTCTGATAGCGCTCTTCATATATTCTGAGAATTCCGCCCTGAGTTCCTTAAATCGCGGATCTGAAAGTAAAAGACTTCTGAGCAAGGGAAACACATAAGGTAATTCCATGCGAAGTCGATCCCATTCGGATTGCAAATCAAATAGATGAAATCGCCTTCCCTGAGTTCGCTTCAGAAACCAGTGGCGAAAGGGTTATTCACAAGCCAAAAAAAGCCCTGGATCAAACACGTAATACCCGACAGATTCTATCAGGGTACAATAAGAATGTAAATAATACCTGTGAATTAAGTTTTAATATTTTATTAAATTTTTTAACTAGAGCCCAATTTAATTATTTTTCAAATAAATTTATCCAATTAAACCATTGTAAATTTGGAAAAAAAGTTTACAGCTTTCAATTATTTATTATGGATTATGGATTTTGCCCAAAGGTTGATATATCGGGGAAAAAGTAACTGCGCTATTCAACATTGTGATGCAAAGCTTCATACATTTGAATTCTCTCGAATTCTTCATCATACTTCGGTTATTGGTAAACCGTTCTTGCCTTCGAAGGGCTCAACTTCCAAGCCCTAGACGATTTCATATCCTGTGAGGTCGAATACTTAAGCAAAACTTATTTTTCCTTTAGTACAATTTGCAACCTAATAAATCCCATATATATCGATAGTCAAATTGGGCAATAAATGATACAATTTTTCATACAACTTGGCGTCGCCATCTTTAAATTCTAAATTTTGACCAAATATTCGTTATATAGGACCTCGACAATCCAAAGATATTGATTTTAAGTCAAGTCGGGCACAATATTATATAAAAGTTTTAGCTCAATGGTTCAACGGGAAGTGAGTCAAATTAGCATTACAAATTTTGAGCCACAGTCGCATGATAGCTCCGAAGCTTCGAATTACTGACGTTCGAAGGTACTTTTTATTTATTTTTTCAAATGAGAATAGGCGTCATGTGAAAAAATAATGCTGTCATTTAAAAAAAAAAAATGGCTACTTATGATAAGAATAATGAATGAGAATAAAACGAGAAAAAAATTGCCGAAAAAATCACGTTTCTTAATTTAATTTTATTTTTATTTTTTGTTATTATATTGCCGCTAAAAACACAGTCTGTGAAAATTTCAACTGTCTACCTATTACGGCTCATGAGATACAACCTGGTTACGGACGGACGGACAGCGAAGTCTTAGTAATAGGGTTCCCGTTGTTACCCTTTGGGTACGGAACCCTAAAAATGATGGGAAATATAAGCGGGGTACGAAAACGCTGTCATTCACATTTAAAATGTGATGATAACATAAATTTCTCGCAATTTTAACAAATTGTACTCAAAAGTTATCACCTTGTAGCTCAAGTATACATCATTTTGTACATTTTCATCCAACCTTAAGGCATTTGTAAAAATAAAGTGAAAAACATTAAAACAACCTAATTAAATTCATGTGAGATGTAGAAATATTTTTATTACTTTTGAATGTGCAATCGGGGTAAAAGTAAGAAGAATGTAAAACAGAAAGAAGACGGAAGTTACATCGCAACAAGTTCTTAAGTGATCATCTTATTTACTTGAGAGATTTTCCCTTCTGTAAATACCAAAGGAGATGGAGATGGGTTCATATAAAACAGCCAACAGGTTTCCAAGTAAGGAATTTCAACGTAGAACTCCTCATCATAATTTCCCACTATAAATATAAATGTCTTCACTTTGTTGATTTGATGCGCCTGAATCATATTTAATTTTAGCATCCGAACAGAGTAGGAAACTGAATGCATGTTGCCCCTCGTTTAAGCAGAACTTGATGAATTTCTGTAATTAATTACTAAAGGGAAGGAGAGGTAACAAACTTTACATTGTATGTACACAGTCGTGTTTGCAAAAATATCAGCGAGAAGATTTTTGTTTTTGTTTTTAATTTTCAACTAAAATGTAGCAACTCAAATGGAACAATTTTTTTAATGTTTTCTTTTAATTATAAATTATAAAAACTTATATTATTTGAATAAAAAAAATTTTATTTCATTTTCGAATACATGGGAAACCAGGGACAATAGCGGTTATGAATGTTTTCAAAAAATAAAATCGTTTGTAAAAAATTATTATTTTATTTTAAAAATCAGAGAAAATGATTTCCATTTCCCGTTTTCAGTTCTAGTATTAGCTGAGAGCGGAACCCGGATATCCGAATCTGCGAGCTATCCTGAAATCTGGATTCGGGTCCAAGATATCCGGATCCAGACTAAGCAAAAAAGATCACATTGTTTCATTGGGAAAAGGGAAAGTTATTGAATTTATATTTTCCCAATGGAAACAATGCAATCTGGAGCAAATTTTGAGCATTTTTTTTTCATATGCTGGATCTGGATAGTTCGTATCCAGATTATCCGAATGTCCGGGATTTAAGGAATCGAATCCTAACTATTCCGGTTACTTTCAGCTCTAGTTAATATCTCGTGATGGGGAAAAGGGGGTAGAGGTGTTTCAAGAGTATTTGGAAGGGATAAAGGTATCCTCTATCAGGTTTTCTATTGGATTTGGTCTGGACTTTGAGCTGGCCAATTTTCCAATATTTGAATTGTTTTTTTGCCGCATCCAGGCTTACTGCTTTATGTTATGAAGCATTGTCCTGTTGGATTTTATAAAACCTTGAACACGGCAAGTAGAAGCAAAATTTTATTATACTCTGCTGCATTTATTCTGTCGCCCATTTGAATTTTGTGAATTATTATATAATACCTTCCGCCATAAAGCATCCCCATACCATAACATCTTCGAATACAGCTCCCAGGAAGATCGGATAATAAACCAAATCGTGATTCATCCAACCAAATTATTTTCGACCAATCCTCATTTTGATGCATTTTCCAATCTAGCTGCGATGTTCTTCTTTGTTATGCGTGGTACTTTTCGGCAACGATATCTCTTAAAATCCCCTTTTTTCTCAGATATCTGTTATCTCTCTCTCTCTCTCTCTCCCTCTCTCCCTCCCTCTCTCTCTCTCTCCCTCTCTCTCACCCTCTCTCTCCCTCTCCCTCTCCCTCTCTCTCTCTCTCTCTCTCTCTCTCCCTCCCTCCCTCTCTCTCTCTCCCTCCCTCCCTCTCTCTCTCTCCCTACCTCCCTCTCTCTCTCTCTCTCTCTCTCTCTCTCTCTCTCTCTCTCTTCCTCTGTGTGTGTGCGTGTGTGCGTGTGTGTGGCGTGCTGAACTTTTCTCTTACTGCGGAAGTTAATTCAGTTCAGTAAAAGTTTTTTTATGCTTTTGCGGAATTCGTTGTTTCAAAGCGCGTACATTTCTTTCATGAGTTTATGTCGACCTTGACTGACACATTTTGTCCTGCTTTATGCAGTGAGAATATCCTCTGAACCCAAGTTTTGCTCACACAAATTTACATTATTTTAATGGTATCCATAACTTCTTTGCTTCACTTAATCCAAATACCACTCCCTTTTGCTAATTCATCTGCTGAGGCAATTGCAAAGATGATGACACAGAAGTAAGCATTGAAGGAAGTATTCCTGTTAAATTTACATATAAAAATAATGAACTGAGTTGGAACTGCATGCTTTTAAATTGGAAAATATCGGACAGAACTATTTTAATCACTTATTTTCCATCAAAAAGTACCAATCAAATTTTAGAAATAATAATAAAACGTAACGCTTTCTACCAGACAATTTCCTCACTTTGTATACAAGATCACAAATATTTAATTAATTATTCTTCATTTGTAGTATATATCACTATTATAGACGCTTTCACTCTAAAGATCTCTAGCAAACTAGTAACTAACAAAGAGATACAGCATCATTTTAAATATTTTCTCCTATCAAATATCATTAGCAGCTACTACCCACCCGAGTGATAGAAGTCATAAATGAGATTTTTGAGAATGATCAGTTTTCCGTACACGGGTGTGCAGATTCAATGAGTCGACGTCATCTACAGTAACAAATAGTAGGTATCTATCTCCAAGCTCTTTCAACAACTATCCACAAATCTCGTAACATTTCTAGAATTTTCGTTATGCTATCCCATTTATTACGTCAATCAATCCAGATGTGCGCGATTGGGTGTAGATCTGGTGATTGTGGTGATCAAACCAAAACCTCTACCCCATTTTCCTGGAGCCACTTTTTAACGTTACGCGAAGTAGGTACCTGAAGGATTTTCTTTCATCAACCCGCGAAGATGGAGATATCTCAGGCTATTCAAGAAAACGTGAAACTGGTTCATTATAACAAAAAGAAACTCGTTGCTGGATCAGCTTTCAACTTTCAGCACTTGACAACAAAAGGGCTATGAAAATACTTACTTGTTTTGGAAATAAGAAATTCTGAGCAGTATCACAAATTATCATCAACTATCACAAATAATAACAAACGCTACGCATCGCATTAGGTTGATGTATAGGGATTTCTAGGACATAACAACTTGTGTAAAATTTTACGTGATCAGGGATAATATAACAAAGTTGTATGTAATTTCTTTCAAGAATTCAATTTTAATGCCGCATTCACAATGCAGAGTGGAGAACAGATTGAGCTTTGAGAGTGCAGAGCGAAGCTGTTCACAATACAGCGGAGAGTGAAATTCGAACTTTGATATTAAACGTAAAAAATCGCCATAGGAACGCCAAATCAATATGCTTGTCATTGTCAAAATAATAAATTCGACTTCTTGTTTTTTATTAGAATTTACAAAAAATATTAAATCTGAAAATACCACTGAAACATGTTAGCTATGATAAAAAGAAGTATGGAGCTTTTTCCACGCCATCTACATGCTAGTAGCTCGAAATTCCAGTTTGTAAGCTTTCGGAAATGCCAGCGTGAAATTAGAATAGAACCTATTTTCATGCAATTTCACTCTGCGCTACTCTGAGCCAAACAGAGATAGCTATATGCACTACTGCGTGCGAAAAAAGGATGACAGTTGTCACTCAACGCTACTCTACTTCACTCTTGCATTGTGAATGCGGCGGCATAAGGCTCGATAACTGAATCATTTGAATAGCGTTAAAAAGGATGAAGTGGTCAAGTTTGATCCTGCGATTTCCTTGAACGGACTTTGGAGTTATGAGCATTTAAATGACTCCAATTCAGGGAGAGAAGTGTTTAAAGTTGGGGTGGATTGGGGGGGGGGGGGCTGGTCTAAAATTAAAATGATCAGGATACTCTAAGGAATCTATTGGCATACACCAACCCCTACTTTCCTATTTATTTACAAAACACCCTCACTGGAATTTATACCGGAATTTATAGTAGGTATTACAGGATTCTGTAACAAGAGATTTTGGAATAAGGGCTAATGTACCCAACCCCTTTCCTTTGTCTATTTTAACTAAGAAAAAAATCTAGTAAACATACTTTGATATATAGAAATAGAGTTATAAAATATGTATTATACCTACAATTAACTAAAACCTATTTTTAATTTTAATATTTCACCAACAAATTCATGAATCAACTGAAAACTGCTATTTTAAAACGAGCACTTGTAACTGATGCTCAAAGATGACTGACGGAATAAACATTTCCTGAGAAATGTAATAAATTTTCATTCAGGCTTGCCAATGATCATTGATTAGAGATTACCGCATAAACAATGCACTGAAATTACGGTAATATATTTTCCAAAGAAATTAAGAGGAGTCCCCAGTACTCAGCAAAAGTTTCAATTTAGATATCAGCGAGCCTGTAGGCAATAAAATTTACTATACGTTGGATTGTGTCCTGAAAGTGAGAAAATTTCATATAAAATTAGCCTAGACCTAGACCACAAGTCACATTAGCGGAAAAGACAGAAACCCAACATGCGTCAAATTAAGACGAAAAATGAAAATTTGTAGTTCAAAGAAATTGAAATTTTTTGAACGAAAAGTAACTCTCCTAAAGAAGTTTCCGAGTTAATATCTCCATTCCATCATTATTCTGCTACAGATAGTTTGCCAGAAATTCGCATTGAAAAATGTATGAAACTTGCAAATCTTGGTACTGACACTCCTGTGTGAAAATACTAAATTTTATTACCGACTGCTACCGCGTAGTTGTAATCTAAAAATTTAAATATTCAAAAATTTATAAATAAATGAAGTGACGAAAACACTCAATCGACAGAAGTGTAATTTTTATTTCACCAATTTCTGATAATTAAATTTTTCCAATTATTTTAATTTACGATAAACAGAAAGAAAAATTTTTTCGATGAAAGAAAGTAGGGAAAAAAAAAAGTTTTTTTATTTTTCTGTTTATTTGTTGTGCACTTTTTTTTTTTACATACATTTACTCACGTGTTGAGATTTTGCAATTCAATCAGTCTGCATTTTTGTGTGCCCATTTTTTGTGTGTGTTATTTTTTTATGCAGAATACGTGTAATATGAACCACTTGAGCTGATTAAGGTAAACAACCAACTCGACTTGTTTACAACGCTACCGCGCTCCGTGCGGTTCTTCAAAGTGAAAAACATAAACAGCAAATTTCGTTTTTTACGACTTTTCTTTCAATTTTCGTAATATGAAAATCGTTGAATTTTTGTTTCTGGATTTACGTCGGTTTTCTGTCTCTGTTCATTTTTATTTGCTGAATTATGTATGGGGTAGTGAAAAGTTCATACTTTAGGTAGATATTTACCAAATCAAATCATATAAAATTCCACTCTTATTTTAACTCTAATTTATTTATACCTATTTCGACCTAAAGGTTTTATTTTACACCTTTCCCCCGATTGTAAATAAAAATTTTTTTCTTATCTAATACCTATCACATTTTTTACAAATGCATAATTTCTGTACTAAGCAATTTTTTGCACTTGTAACAGATTCTAGTTGCTCTGTTACCTGAGCAATACTTTACTTTTTATAAAGAAAATGATTTTGCCTGAGACTGCGTGCTCTCTCTTTCCGTTCTTTATACAGTGGGTGATCAATTAGAAGAAAACACTTGGAATTTTTGTAAAATCTGGGCAGATTTGTGGGATTTTGGGAAAGTAAATGAATAAAATAATTAAAAAACGAGTTTTCAAACAAAACTGAGGCCAAGCCGCATGAAAAAGTAGAAAATAAACTTTTCTTCACTCACAGAGTTGGACTCAGATTTTTTGATTGGTACGTTTCTCTTGAATATTCTTTCTCTTCATGAATCAAATCACTTATTACCTCTGATTGATCATACTGAAATATATCGGTGATTGTCAGCGATTATTTTCTACTTTTTCATGCGACTTGGCCTCAGTTTTGTTTGAAAACTCGTTTTTTACTTATTTTATTTTCTGCCTTTTTCACGTTAACTAAATTGTTATTATGTGCTGCATGGAGATATTTTAAAACACTTTTTAAGTCATGTTTGGTGCCGATCCGAAAACAAAGATTTTTCGAGTATCAAACTGTTGAAGTACTGCAACGATTTTCTGAAATTCAAATTATGTTTTAAACAGCGCTTTTTAGCTGTATTCCAACTTGATCCCATATAACATGAATTTTCCCGATTTTCCATGTTTTCCACAGACTTATCCTATTACTATGATTTTTTTTTTTAAATTTACATGAATTTTCCTCGATTTTTCATGCAAGTTTTCATGATTGTTGAAGAGAAAGTATTGATGCCAGTAGGATGGAAAAAAAAATTATTCCGCATAGCTTATAAAACTTTTTTGTCGGAAAATTGGAAAATTCTGCATTTTTCCTGAAACAGATTTTTCACTAATCATATCGATGAAAATTTGTCCGATGATCATTCCGGGTTTTCCACGAAGTTTTCCACAAAAGCAACTTTATGTAACTCATTTCGGCCTACAACTTTGCCTTAGGTTGCATAACGCTCAAACGCTTCCTTGGTCTGAAAAACTCCGGAAAAGCGTTTTACATGAATTTTCCTCGATTTTTGCTGCAAGTTTTGTCGGCGAGAAAGTAATGATGCCAGTTGATAAGGTACTTGATCCTGCATAATTTAGAAAACTTTTTTACCAGAAAATTTTCCGGAAAAGTCGGAAATTTTTTTTCGGAAAACTTGGAAACTGCATTTTTCCTGAAACGGAGTTATCACTAATCAAATTTGTACCAAATTTTCAAATGATTTTTCCCGATTATCCGGGTTTTCCATGGACATTTTCGGTTCAAATTTTGATAGATTCAATTGTCACGCGACATAAACTTGTGTGGCAAATTTCAGCTCACTGTGATGACGAAAAGTGGGTCTACGAGAGTACCGAAAACAGTAAAAAAGAAATATATAAATAAATAGACACAAGTTCGTGTACGAGTTCGTGTAAAGTTAAAATGCGCATTTGTATTACATAGTTTAATTTAAATTAGCACAAAGTTAAATTTTTTAATGTTTTGTTGTTCCAGCCGTAAGTTTAATGACCATTTTTTTAATGCATCTTATCTTATTATTATTTTTTTTATTTGTTGAGGATAATTACTTTTTGCGATTCTCCGGTACAACAGCAAAAGTGAAAAAAAAAGTTTATATGAGATGAGATCAGTTTGATCTTTTTTTCAAGCGTTTATGGCAGGCGAACCAAACCGTCTGTCGTAAGAGGCCGTTGGTTTTTTTCAGCCCACTACGGCCTTACACACAGGTTTAATTCATTCGAATAAAATCTGATTTTTAGAAAAATATTAAATTTTTTTATATTTCTTACCATTTTTATACCCTAGCTAGGGTATACATACTAAGTTTGTCAGTCCGTTTGTAACGCACAGAAGAAATGCTGGTAGAGCAATGTGGATTGGACACCCACGCATAACATTCAAAGTTATTTTGATTTTTGTATGTCCGTCCGTCAGTCCTCACTATAACTCCAGAACGCTATCAGTTAGAGAGCTGAAATTTTGCACATGGGCTTTAAAAAAAAAAGTAAAATTAAGTTCGTAGAGTTGCCATACAAAAATTTAATTTTCCACTACATATTTGGACACTGCCTGCCTAAGAACGAGTAAACATATAATTTAAAAAATTGGCTAAATCGAGCAAACCTTTCTTGGATATATGGATTAAAAGAAGGTTGAGTCCGTGAGTGGAGGGGCTAAGACGTAGGACACTACAAGGCACCTCAGGAGCCATGAGTAAGTTCATAGGTCCGAACCCGACGCTCTTACAAACCATAAGATTAGCTCCCAACTCTCCTTACCATCTTCATGCAATTCATCTAGGAGGTGTGAGCCAAGGAATCTATAACGTTTTCCAGATAGAGCCGGACAATGACAAGGAAAGTGAGTCACCGTTTCGGATTCCTCTCCGCATCCTCTGCATGTAGGGTTATCAACCAGTCCTATTCTATGTATGTGACCCTGGTGGGGTACAGTAAGAATAGACACCAGAATTCTCAGTCCTAGCAACTTTTTTGTGAATCTTGGGTTAGGTTTGCCCCACAGTTCCTTTATTGTTCTACCCGAAGGGTCGTCTAACCAAAGACAAATTTGTTGGAAATCGGCCCAAGTCACAATTGTAGAGAGGTAAAAGTGTCCCGGTGCAATCCCAATTATGGAGGGAGGTACCTCCGGGGCCGCCCCAAGACGCGCCAGCTCGTTCGCTTTTTCGTTTCTGTGACCAGGCACCCAAAGGACGAGTACCCTCTTACACTGAGAGATGGAATTCAGGGTGGTTTTACACTCCCGTACTAAGTTGTACTAAGAGGTTGTGAAAGGTTTTGACAAGACCTTGACGACCGCTTGGCTGTCCGAGCAGATGGCAATCACCTTATGCTCATTGTCTCAGCCAAGGAGGTTCCTTCCAGCTTCAAGTACGGCCATGTGTATGGCAAGCTCCAAATGAGGCCCGCTCCGATGTTATCTTCAGATCTGGAGCCGTCTATATAAATTATAGTGGCTATCAATGGGTGTGCTGCCCATTCCTCCCCAGATGGGATTTTCGTTTTAAACTTCCTAATCAGTATGATCTGGATGAGGTGGTCACTCTCCCTGTTGGTGTCAGGTGCGATGGACCGCACAAAATCAAGAATGGACTAGTGTGGAACTATCGGTTCCGAATGGATCCAGCTCTGATTCAGGTGCAGCCTCCGCGCTGCGATAGCGACCCGTATCTGCACGGGGTATATATTGAGGATAACCTCAAGAGCCCGATTGCTGGTAGACTTGAATACGCTGGTTACACTGAGTAGGCACAATCCTTGAATCTTTTTCAATATCTAACGATGTTTGGCATACTCCGGCGCTTTCCGCCATACCATAGAGCCGTAGGTTAACCCCTTCTTGGTGTTGCCATAAAAAATTTAGGATTTTTACTTATATTGTGAAAACGATCAATCCTAGACGTTTTTATTGTACAGAAAACTTCTTCAGAATATGAAAATTTATAAAATTGGTTATAATCATATTTTCTATCCGACGAACCTTTCTAGAAATATATGCCAAAATCCACTTGAACAATCAAACTTGCACTGATAGGTGACTATTGACCACGAAATTACATACGGGTATTCATCTAGGCCCTAGGGTATCATAAGAATTGGTCTTAAACCAATTCTAGCTTTTTTACTTACTTACTTACTTACTTACTTACTTTTATTAAATTATCACTTTAAAAGGAATCACATTTTTCGATTAGCTTTCCGATGAGTTACCGGTACCAAGATAAAACTGAGTTTTTCTCGAATCAAAAAAACCTTTTTCCTTTTTTTCTAGATTTTGCAGTATGACCCGGTACATTATCTTACATAAATGAAGTTATCGTCTCCCAGATAACTCCAAAAACTGTTAAAAAGTTGTATGTAGGACAGGTTTAATTGATCTTGGCATATTGTAATTCCACATAACTTCACCTTTTTGTTTTCGTCAGAGCGTCGCCATATAAAAGTTGCCGCCACAAAATGCGATTCGTCATTGAAGAAAATCTGGAAAAATTTGAAGAAAAAATATTTATCAATTATGAAAAAATGGAAAAAAAACAATTAAAGTGTAACAATATTTTTTCTTCTAATTTTTATCAGTGAAGTACCGATGACTCTTCAAACACAAAGCTCAGCTGTCATATACTGCCTACGATTTGAGAATTTTTCGTCAAACGTCGTCGCCTACATTTGCAAAAGAAGGATCGATAGTCCTGTGAGATATTTCAACGTCTCTCACCGATATTCTGGGAACCTGATATTTGAAGCAAAGACTGTCGAAACGTTTTTATCATGTACTTTCCCGGTGTACTCTTTGAATGTCGTTTTGGACGACGAGTCGCAAGCAACTTCGTGATGATTTTTGACGTTTTCCATTGACTTCTGTCAAATCTGAAATTTCTCTGTAAACATGGTCGTAATTCTTTAAAACCCATGCCTAAATATTTCTATTAAATTGATTTTAACCGTCTCGGTACGGAATAGCTAAATGCAAAAACGCTTTGTATGACCGGAGCAAAAGTAGAAGTAACATGTCGCTGCGGACGGCCAATTTTACGTGCATTTCTTGTGGAATGTAAGACTCAACTAGTCTTATATAATGAAGGTGTAGGGGGACGTGTGTCATATAAAAAAATGGGAACTCAAGGCGGATGTGATAAGGGAAGAAATTTGGTTTGCTGGGTGCGGGGGGTGCCAAAGCTCAGGATCTAGAGGTCCAATCGAACAACTGAGAAATTACTTTGTCCGTTTGGTATGTACTTATGTGTGGGTGCAATAGGCTATATTTTATTTCTATTAATGGGCATTTACAGATTTGGGAGGCTTTAACGGTAATTTGTGTTTTCACAATATTTGCGAAGGCATAACTCTCCGTGGAAGGGGAAGGGTTGTGTTGTAGAGCAATGCAGTTTTTCAGTTAATTTGTGGTCGCGGGGAGAAAAAGTACAGTGAATAAAAATTGTTGTTGGGTGTGGGGGGGGGGGGTGTTATATCAACTCCAATAGGGGTTGTTCAAAATATGGCATGTTGGGTATCAAATTAAGAATGTGGTTGAGTAGTGGGTGATTTTTTTTATCCATAAGTCTAAGTAAAGATTTTTTTTCGTTCCTTATTTTACCACCTTTTTTCTTTAAAATTATCTATAATCTGTCATCTTTCATATAAAAAAAAACAACCACAAGTCATTATTCGAAGTCGTTTAGGAATAATTTACAATTGCATGGTTCGCTATAATTTTTCGCCACAAATTTCCACTCTGAAAATTTCGTTCTATTAAATGACATTTATTCAAGTTTTTTTTTTCTAGATAAGTGGGATCATAAAATTATTGCCTATACCAAATTCTTAAATCATAAAACGAAAGGATAGGCTACCTTGTATAAAATGCGTGTACGTGTGATAAGCAATTTTTTTATAGACACGGGGGGGGGGGGAATGACAAGAGGGCTGGGCTTTTAGTTTTTGTCAGTTCGATATTTCTGACATTTCTCATTTGTCATTTCTTAGATCTTACAATTGAATTGTCATCGGGTCTCTTGTTTAATGTCAGTCATGCAAAGGCAACGACAAGAAATATTATCAGCAAATAAATGGGGCACTAGGAAAACTCTTAAAAATGTAATAAGTTATAAAAGAATTATAAAATTATAAACTGAAAAAATGACAGGAAATTATAAAACTTGTTCAATATTTGATTATCTTTCAACCACTAAATTATGTGCCCGCTCAGAAAATATCGTAGTTTACGACTTCCATGACTAAACAAACACATCGATGCGATTCTACTACTTGAAGAAAAATGCTTAAGTTTTTCTTCCTCATAGCCTATCCTTTCGTTTTATGATCTAAGACCAAATTTCAGAACTCTCAAATTTCACTTTCCTATTAAAAAAAAATTGACATTTCCACTTGTTGCCATCTAGTGGTGGCCAATGAAACCGCACAGACCTGATATTTCCAGAAACGTCATTCCACATGTCTGTTTTATCGTACAAAAATTCCATATTCCATTTCCGTTTACTTTTCTTCGAATTCTATAAGCGTTTAAGTTCGACAAGTCTCAGAGTGCATGTATGCATGTATGTATATGTCCATAGGCCACAGTAAGTTTATTTCACGTCAATTACATAATTTGGGACCGCCAGATTTGCATACGTCAATATTGGGGCTCAATTAGGGCTAATTTAATGCCACTTCCACGAATTTAATGCTCTAGTACTTCTTAAAAAAAAAAATCCATGGATAATCCAACTTTATTAAAAGTTTGGATCACCACTACTGAGAATAGGTTTGTTACAATAATGTGCAATAGTGGCATTAATTTAGTCCTAATTGAGCCCTAAAATATTATACAGTGCACACTATTGTAACAATACTATTTAACCTATTCTCAGTGATGGTGTTCCTAACAAAGTTGGATTATCCATGGATTTTTTTAAAAAGTACTAGAGCTTAAAATTCGGGGAACTGGCATTAAATTAGCCCTAATTGAGCCCTAAAATATTATGGAGTGCACACTAGTGTGACAATACTATTTAACATATTCTCAGTAGTGGTGGTCCTAAGTTTTAATAAAGTTGGATTATCCATGGATTTTTTTGAAAAACAGAAGAGGATTAAATTCGTGGAAGTAGCATTAAATTAGCCCTAATTGAGCCTTAAATTTTGACGTATTCAAAACTTTTCTACCATGAAATGGCCGGTCCCAATTTAATTGACGTGTTTATTTCTCTGACCGCATATATGTGCTCATAGTGCTCAAAGGGCTAATGAGAAATACTTGCCTTTTCAGATGCTGACGATTTCGATGTAAAAAGAAAATCGAAATGCAAAAATTAAATTATTCTCAAAGATATAAAATTACGTTTCAAGGTTTAAAAAAAAAAGAAAAAAAAAACAAAAAACATCTTGGACGCAAATTATCTGCCATTATTATGGCAAATTTATGAACGTTTAGATGAATTCATTTATAGTTAATTGCCCACAGCTGACACAGCACTTGCAATATGTGTGTTCTCCACTGCATTCTGTCATAATTGAAATTAATAAACATTTTTTTTCTACGTGAGACCCAAGATGTTGTAGAGAAGTCATTTTGTAAGATTGAAATCAACAAAAATGAAGATTTTATCCAAGGAACAATATGGGATAGGGGAGGGGGCCGAGGGGACTAAATCAGTCGGGCAGGGTAGACTGTAGACCTTGCAATCTGCCAACTCTATTATTGGCCTCGTCTTGTTGAAATATATTCAATAAAACTTAGCGCAGTAGTTACCGCTGCCTGCTCTGTGCAGTCAAGATGATTTGCAGCTTTTCCTATTATGAGCAACAACAAACAGTAGCCATCGAGTTTTTCAAGTTAATCACATTAACTTCCACCATGTTTTCCATTTCCTCCATCTCCTCCTCCTCCTCCTTCTTCTCCTTTCTTACATTTTTGTAAAACTATGTACATACATGGACTTCTTAAGTTGGCTAACAAATAAAATTTAATCAAACCTGACAGCTGTTGATTTGTGGCGGGAAAATAGCTTGCCTGACTCAGTTGACATGTTTAGCAGCGCTAGTCCTTCATCTTTTATACGGTTTTATTACTTCATTGGAACTTTTTAAAGAAGAAAAAAAAAACAGAAAACCTGGACTATCTATGTACACTGTCGTAATTTGCTCGCTGCTTTACGACTAGCAATAAGCTAGCTAGCTAGCTTAGCTACGGTGTATAACTATTTACAATCAGTTTTATGATAGTGTAAAGTCACCGTCGACGATCGGTCTTAATAAATTTTGTAATGAACAAATTACGAGAGTATGGCATGCAATTTTCATACCAACAACAGTGGCGCTTTGATATGGTGCGGAATTAAGTTAGTAAATAACGTGTGTCTGCCTATAGCCTATAGCTAGAAGATTGATGTGAAAGTGTTAGCTTGAGTTAGGCTAATTTGAATTCAAAAAGCTATGTATGTAGGTAGTACTAGAAGGACATATGACAATGGATTCAAATGCATTTCAATCAATTCCTGATCAGGTTAGTAGTTAGTTACCCAAAAACTATTGCTACACGAGCATACATAAATACATATATACATATGCCTAATTATATAGTATCACCTGCCTACCGCCTATAAATAGGAATTCATTAATAACTGAGACTAAGATAACTTCTAACTATGGTTGGAGTCCATTATGTTGTTGGTCGTTGCGTTTGTCGTCTCTATTTTCAGTCTTCCATTGAAAATTATCGTTGCGTGACATAATTTTATTTATGTGAGATTTTCCTTCGTCATTACGTTAAACACACGCTTTCGTAAGAACGCAAGAAGTAATCATGGGAGAAGGGTAGAGACCTTTTATTTTACTATTATCCCTATAGACATCTATATAAAATACACAACCATATATATATATATATATATATAGTAGTTAGTTTGCTGGTTGGGTTTGATTATATGTTCAAGAAATGTTCTCCTCTTCAGTCAGCAGCCCACATAAATAATTATAATTTTTTCTTGTCACGTATATACCACGAGGAGAACCATTTAAAAGAAGACTCTACTTTGAGTAGGTAAGAGTGAGAATTCGATTAAAATGTCATGATGAAAAGCAGAAGACTGTATTAATTTGTGAAGGGAGTATACGGCATTTTATAGCTTTTCTTAATTAATTGAAATTTAGATAGAGTCAGGCTATTAAATATAGCGAACTCTTTTAACTATAATGATCATGATGATGATGATGATGATGATGATAGAGACTAATCAACTCAATTAAATGTTATGATTTATGTAGCACTCCCCTATATAATATAGTCTCGACAGGCTGTGCTGTACTAGGTAGGTACATACTTAAAAACTTCAAAGTGTGAAGTCATCACTTCGATTTATTTTGGACAGCTGCAATGTAATTAATTTCGTGAAAAATTTAGTTGTTTGTAGGTAAGATTTTTTCCTATTTCATTCATTTTGACAAGGTGGCCAATTTCATGGAAGTCTTTTCTGTAATATTTGTAGAACAGAATTGAATTGACATTCAAGCTAATCGGTTTTAAATAATAGTTTTTTATAAGACAAATAAAAATGGAAAAATTTTTTGTCTACCCGCATTCCAATTAATATTATGCGGAGTACCGTAAGGATCCATTTTTGGTCCACTATTGTTTAATACTTTTATTCATGAGAGTATCGAGAATTTGTGAATATATCTAATGATATGCCTGATGTAAAGGATGTTAGCGACTTCCAAATTTTATTGATCAAAATTGAAAGCAAGTTAGTCCTTAATGACTTCCCTTCAAATTTGATTGGCGAAATTTTTAGTTGCACAAAATTCTTGAAAATCTAAACTTTAAAGTTTTCAATTTATGGAAAAGGTGCGAAAAATTTCTTCAGGATTAAAAGTTACAGTAAACAAATCCATAATATAATAATTACCTTTCCATTCAGTGCCTTAATTATCCCATGATCATACCATGACACCTTATTTCATCATCCGGTATTTTCACTACACAAAACAGCTTACGCCTGAAAATAACAAAAATATCATATTATCATACAAATAATTCTTGAATGCAATTTATAAATAATCCGAATAATATATTTCCCTTGACACAAAACTGAAAGCCACATTCTTTCACACGGGTAAATTATCAAACTTAAGTGAAATATAATCCGCCAACTGCAATTTTCATAAAAAAGGTCGTAGAGTTAAGAACAGTTTAGAATAAGTAAAGTAAATTGATTTTAACAAATAAAATGGAACCGTTTGAATTGATTGTTTATTTTTTTTATTTTTACCTTTTTTTATCCCAGTTGCAAGAGTGATTGGTAAATATTAAACCCAATTCTCATTTCCCTTCAATTTGGTTTTAGAGAAGAAAAAATCCGTTTTTCAGCGGTTAAACTTTAGTTATAACGTTTAAACGATCGAAAACAATTTACACTACTCGATTACCTTTTCCTTCGTCTTTAATTTGATACCAAATATGAAGTATTTTGAACAACCCAAATGGAGGGTGGTACAACCTCCACGGCCCCATATATTTTTCATCTATATTCTTGTACCCTAGCCCCTAAATCCATCGGAAAAACCCTTCTACGACCCTCCCACACAGAGTTAGGTGGCCGTCAACTATTGCGAAAACAAAATTCACCGCCGAGCCCCCTCAAATCTGAAAATTACCGTTAATCGAAATAAAATTTAGCCTTTGTATAACACCCATGCATACATAATTACCAAAGTAATTTCTCATTTTTTTTTTTTAGTGGTCTTACAGATCCTGAGTTTACCCGTGCGACTTGTTACAACTCTTCCTACATCCCTCAAAAATTGCTGTTATAAAAAAAAAATTCAATTTATCCTGACGTTTCGAGGTAATAGACACATGCATGTACTTCGAATATAAGCTAAAAGTCCAGCCCTCTACAACAAAAACTGATACCCGGAGGAGACGATATCCTCCGGGCGATTCGCACTTTTTCACACTTCTGACGTTTTCCTCAACTCCCAATGTATGTTGAGAATTGCGAATGGACAAATAATGAGATTTAATGGGAAAAAAACGAAAACTCTCATCTCCATCTACCCAACTTTCCGTGTTACAGAATCCAACCTCAGGTGTTTGTCTATTAAGATTAGGACTTCCGAGAATGCTGAATTTTGTACACCAGGGGCCGGATTCTGCAACACGGAGAATTGTGGAATTTGGGAAATGAGAGTTGTTTTGACAGTTAATTCTCCAGTCGGAATTCTGTAACTCGGCGAATTTGTTTTGAGAATTCCCAAATTCTCTACTCCACTTGTTAAAATTCTCCGATTTTTTCAAGGGGAAAAGTAAGAAGAAGAATTCTCAACTGAGAATGGTCTGTTATTCTAGATCAATGTTAAATAATTAAAATGGCTTTTCGTTTTTATTTCTAGAACGGTTCGTCGGACGATAAAAATTGTTATAAGTATTTTCATATATTTGTACATTCTGATAAATTCCTTAGTACATTAAAAATGTCTGACTGGCCGTGCTCCCAATATACGTCCAAAATCGTATTTTTTTGCACTTCATTTGACATTCTCTTCGATTTGTCATATAAAACCCTTTTCTTAACTACGAATTCCTTTTCTCGAGAACCCCCGTAAGCCGAACTAATATTCAGAAATTGTTGGACTTCTTTCTTACTATTCGCCTTCTCTAACTCGAATAAATTCAGATAAAACCCCGCCACGTGTTTGTACCGTTTGCTGTCTTGGTTTTTTTTTTTACCTTATATTCTATTGGCTATTTATCCGTTATCCTTTTACAACATCACTTGTTAAAGAATCTCGTATTTTAAAGACCAGCAAGTGCAAGCCGCATTCGGATTGTGGAATTGTTGTTGATCCACTTTTCTTGAGTCTGGAGAGCAAATTCTACTCCAATACATACATTCCAAAGGATTACGATTCAATTCCTTGTCGTATAAGACTTTTTAAATGGTAAAAACTTATATAAATAATACCTTTATTTATGTTTATAACAGGGGATCCAATCAAGTTTATAGTAAAAAAGATACATGATATGCGTTTTTTGTTCTTATCTTCTTTTTCTCTGATCAAATTATATAAATTCCTGAATTTGTATCACCATTCCTCGTTTTTTTTTTGTAACAGAAATAAACTGATTATTGATAAGAGAAGAAGCAATGAAGCGTAAAAATTTGTGGGTTTCATTCATAAGTATTGAATGATACACCGCTAATATCATATATATCAGATACATAAAATCAACAATAACAATAGACTTCCTTCTATAGTTCGTTGTACTACAGATACATAAGAACTCCTCATAATTAATTTTTCACAATTAATTAATTAATCAGATCACAACAAAATACAGTTCAGCTTTCGATGATAAGAAAAGATGAAAAGTACGTATAAAGTAATTTATAAAGGGATTTAATAACGCAAGAACCTCACAAGATTTCCGAATCATGGATTTTACACACAAGCTAACACGAACACTAAACACTGTGTAACGTTAATAAATTTTTTTTTTCAATTTTCCAATTAAGTACTTAATCATTATAACAATAATTGTCCAAAATGCGATAACATGAACTCTCTGTTCAAGTTATCGGGTCTGCATTATATTTCAAATTGACAAATAACATGTATACCAAAGCTTTATGCAATATACCCAATTTTATATATGCATATAGGTATATATGTGGATATTATAATAATTATTTTACATAAATTTAAATGCAAGCGAAAAATACAATTTAACCAAAATGAATTTCAGGTATTAATTACAAAATAAAATCATCCCTATCTCCTTCAATACTTTCAAATCTTCATCAAATAAATAATAAGAGTTGGGTCTAATATCAAGATTAGAAATATCCTGTATCATTTCTAGATCGTGGGTAAAAGTATTCCAGATAGAAATTCCTATGCCATCTGCATCCCATCCGCCTTCAATTTGATATGCGGCTGTAGCTCCTCCGAAGGAATATTCAGGTGGGAAAGTAACCGTCGTCGTCATCTTTTCGACTAACAATTTTTACATCTTGCTGCTAGAATAAAAATCTTTGTAAGAACTTTAACTTAATCACAATGACAAAATTATCTATTTACCAAAAACTTAAAGGCAGGCACTATTGGAATATTATATTGCTGTCGTGAATCTCAGCAGTTTGATTGGCTATTTGATTCTATCGATTAAGGGTTAATCGTAGATTCGAATAAACTGTTTGAATAGATTATTAGTCTACGAGAGTGTGAAATATCTTGAAGTTCCATCTTGGATTGTTGTTTATCTTACTATTAGATTGTTATATTCAATCATTAATCAAATTGCAACCTTTTCAGCTGTCACCAGTAATATATGGAATGACACTCGGAATTTACTAAAAACAGCGCTCTAGCGGTCGGAATTGCAATCTCTCTTTTCTCATTTCTCTCACCGTATTTCGTAATTCTCCAACGTTTTCCCTAATTCTCCAACCATGTTCATGAATTTGTAATGGAGAATTATGGAGTTTAATCGGACAAAACGAATATTGTCATCTGCCAAATTCCCAAATTTTCCGTCGTTCGTAAATCCGGCCCCAGAAAATATATTTGTTTTAACTTTTGGAAGAGGCTCAAATTATTTTCCCGGAATTTTGTATTCCAAGTTCTAAAAAATTCATGCCCACATGAAACCCTGTAGATCCCAAAATTTAAATTTTTGGAAAGCGCAAGGACCCGGAACATTTTCTCCTCCAAAACTTGCGTGAATACAGATGGGTGTTAGGTAGGTACCGAATCCCGAAGAATATAAATTTTTTTTTTTTTTTTATTTTTAGAAAATGTGCAAAAGCATTTTTCCGGAAGTTTTTTTTTCTGCTCGCTTGAAGACACGTTTTTATTTCTTCGTTGGAACCCCGCTCGATGGCTTCGAACTTTTCTAATACGATGCAAAGACTTATTTAAAAAAGGTTGCGTGCGGCACGTTATGCTCTGTTAGTACCTACATGATATTTCCCCCATGGACTGCTCAACCAGCCCTCTCCTCTCAGGAGTTATGGTAGTCTAAACTAATTTTGTTTCTTTTTTTGTTTTTTTTTTTCTCTCAAAAATTGCTTTTCTTATATAAATACTGTAAGCTATGGACTCTCCTCTTTAATTTAACTGTAACCCTTAAAAGCTATTTGCTCCCTAAAACCTACTCTTAAAGGTAATTTGTTCCCTTATTGACTGTTGGTTGAGCAGTCGTTGGAAATACCATGAAAATGCATACAATGAACACTTAACTGTGACCGTACGCCCTGTACTTTTTAAGATACAGAGTGTTTTGTGAAAACCTAGCTTTTTTCTTAATCACCCTGTAACTCCAAAACGGTTGATATGTTGATATGCTCCCCCCGCCACTGTTTTACAATTTTTTGTTTGGATAAGTGAGTACTATCATCTCAGGTCTATTGACCACCATGGAGAAAACACCCTGTATAATACACCCTCATCATTATTGAACTATTTTACACAACGGATAGATTTTTATTATTATTTTAAATTTAGTATAATTAATATTAGTTGGGCGAGTGAGAGAATCTCTTCTCTAGAACAAGTTTTTGCTTGGATTTATCACTCTATGAAATATTGAAATATTATATTGAAAATTGTATCCGGATGGATAACCAGCTCTGCGGACAATTCGATTCCTGAAATCTATGTAGATCCGAATCTAGACTAAACAAAGAATATTGAAAATTTTCTTCAGATTTCATTGTTTTTCTGTGGAAATACGATAAACAGCAATATTTCACAACACTCCTGCCTCGCAATTGAAGTCCTTCCTCTTTATCCTTCTCAATTTGAACTGGGAGGATATCCATTAAAAAGATGGTGCAGATCTTAAATGTTGCTGTTTATTTTATTTTTAGATTATCCGATTGTTTATTTTCCAAATGAAATAATATGGAGGAAATTTTCAACCTGTTTTGCTTAGTTTGAATTTAGATAATTCGAATTCGAGAACCCGAAGGCTATGGATAGGTCTTACTTAGACAGATGAGAAAAAAAATTTATGGGGAGGGGGGGGGGAATCCTAGCGGTTTCCGAGAAAACAACTGAAATATATTTGGGTATGTTTTTATAGATCACCCTGTAACTTCTCTGAACGTTACATCCTATGAAGATGATTTAAAATTTGTTAGATTGATAATTATTGGACCTTTCACTTCTTCCACTCCGTTTTGAAGTTATGGTTCAACAAAGTTAAAATTTCGGAATTTTAACTGGTTTTTTTTTTCTTATTTGAATACTATTTTTTTTTATCAAAAAACACGTCATCAACACCAATTTTCATTTTGGATTTAAGAAGCACAAAAGTTTCAGTTTAAAATGTACACCATGTACCCAAAATGTAACTCCCTTTCTCTGCATTTTTTGCACTTTTTCTTGAGCTTAACCAGTGAAAATGACTTTTTAAGGGGGTATTCTAGTCTAGAGGCCCGAATTTTAGGTGATTTTTTAAGTGCCGTAAAAAAAAGGCAATCAATATTTTTCTATCCATTTTTTTATGAGTTATTTATTAACATTACAAGAATACAGAAAAAAATTAAAAAATTAAAAAATTTGAAAATTCAAAAAATTAGCAGCTGATGAAGTGGGGGGCCTCAAAAAATTGGCGCGTGATCATGCCCACGATTCCAACCCGCATAGCAACCCGAAAAAAAAAGATTATTAGTCTAGAGTAATGTCGCTATGTCCGGAACTAGGGAAAAGTTGAAAAAAATTTTTTTCACAAAATGGCCGCTGCCTGAAAAACAAACCAATTTTTGTACCACTTTTTTTTTGATTTTTTCAAATTTTTTAAAAATAGTAAAAATTGAAATTTGGGGATTCCGGACATAGACAAGTCTATAAAGAAGACTCTCAAAAAAATTTCAAGTAAATCGGTCCAGTAGAACTTGAGAAATCGTGGGCATCGTCTTGAAAAAGGCAGTTTCGAGAAAAACGCGTGTGACCGCCTGTTGTTTGACCTTTTTTTGGGATGTTGTTTTGACGAACAATAAAAATGTTGATGTTTGAACTTTTTACTATATATTAATTGACATTTCAGCAGTAAGCCAGAATATTTTCAGACCAAAATATTTATCACAATGTGTGTTGCACCCATGTCGAAATAAAAGTTTGTCGACGGTCTCCATGATTCCGGCTCATTGGCTTAATTGAAATAGAAAAACCAAACGACGTTTCAATCTATGAAGCTGTGGCTACTAGAATCATTCGAAAATATTGAAAATTGGATAATTGAGATGTTTTTGAAAATTAATTTTCAAATTTCGTGATTGTTTTCGATCATTTTGTTACGAAAAAGAAAAACGGTTCGGAATTTTTGCATTATTTTAGTTCACTCGATGACAATATATATGCGCCCAATCTACCGTTAAAATTTCAAGGCAATCGGTCAAACCATTTTTGAGATATCATGGAGACCAGTTAGAAAAACATAGTCTTGAGAAAAACGCGTTTAAAAGTTCAAATACGATTATCACAAATAAAATTCGAACACTTTGGGTGCTCAATTAATACTAAAGTAACCGTCATATTGGAAACAGAAAATGAGTTTGGAGATATAACGTCTTCTCTATTGTACATTTAAATCCATGTTTGTATTAAAAGGGCTCAGGTAGGAAACCAAAGCGCAAGAGAAGGGGTCCGATGCTCGAGCGCACGCTCCAAATACCTGCACTCATTAACGCTATAACTTTCGAAAGGCGCAGAATATCGGAAAATTATTTTACCCACATATTCTGCACTATATTGGGATGCAACTTATGAAAAAAAAAAAAAAAATTTAATCAGTCACACGGGGTGACCCCTTAAAGGGTAACGCCACTGTAAATTTTTTGAAAAATCGTTGTTTTATTGGCTTAGAAAATAGTTTAAACCCTCTAGAATAAGAAAAAAAAAGGTCCCATACGAGAAATGTCGCCACCAAGCGCGTCAAACTTGCTCCGAAACATGTCCCAGGAAGATGGCTGTAGTCGCCATTTTGTTTTTTTTTTTCGCTGTCAAAAATTTATCAATAAAGTTCAATATATGCCCGATAATATTTGAATAATCCTCTTGTAAGCATATTCTTGAATAGTTAAACTTTGAAAATATGAAAACAAAAAAAATCGATTTTTTCCAATTTCTAGACTAGAATACCCCCTTAAGTCCTAAAAGATAATTGCTTACTTTCTGGCACTAATTGACACCCCCCCCCCCCCTCCCCCGCATCATAAAATTTTTTACTCGTATAAGTATGACACACCTATCCATAGTCTTTAGGTTTCACATCACTTACGGGACACCCTGTATGTGAGTGTACCAAAGATAAAAACTGAACCATGCTGGTTGCCGAACAAATCAAATCGCAACAAATCTAGTTGAAAAAAAAAATATCCTCAAAATTACCAACTATATACTAGACATAAGCATTAATAGTTATCCTTCTTTCATCTTTTCTAAATCATTCAAGCCTCATCTTTCTCCATCAATCAAATCAAATTGAATTGTGAAATGGATGAAACAAACAGAAAATATATCATCAAAACGCTTCTAAAAATCCGTCAAAAAATAAATTTTCTCTTGCCAAAATCCCCGCACACACATAAATTTATCCAAGCGAATAAATTTCATTCGCAGTCGCATTTTTATCGATATCTGTCTGTTGTAACACACCCGGGGGTTGCCTCTTCTTTCGTGGGTCAATGCCAAGCGAAATTTTATTATGTCACTCCCCCGTCGTCGTCCTCCACAATTGAATCTGAAATTGCCTCCAAAAAATAATAATCAAAAAAAAAAAAAACCTTTAAATTCATGCAGTTAATTTGTTGAAATTTATTTTTAGATTTGGCATAATCACAGGGAAAAACAACAGACCGACTCAAGTCGATTTTATTTTAAAGTTGCGTCAAGTTGCGTTGAGTTGAAACGATTTTGTTTTTTTTTAATTCTACATTGCATATGTAATAGGGAAAAGCCTATACCTATATATAGGTAATAATTATAGTCATCCGTTGTTGTCGTCCCTTATTTCTATATCTAATCTACATAGATATGTAGCACGCACTACTGTCCGACATTTACATTGTTATAAGAGGACAGCTCATTTGCACTCACCCGTTAAAATGATTTAGTTGAATTTTTTTCAGCCGTTTAATCAGTGTCACGTGCATGTTTTCGCTAAATATTTATCAAGCAGCGCGCTCATGAAATTTTAATTAAGCCGCTCAATTATTATGTGTACCTCGAAATCGTGGAGCGGTTTTGAAAAGAGCTTTTTTTTTGTTTTTTTTTCTATCTCTCTTCTTTCAATACGACAGATATCATCGGACTTGTATTATGCAAATAGGTGTAATTGTAGTGTATCTAGCTAGTAGCGATAATTTTGTCGTTTCATCGTATTATGCCCGCTGCTATGTTTGGTATTCAAATCAAAGTGATGATGGCAAGGGCCAGGGGTCCAGATCCGACAAGCCAAAATACCACAAACAGAGTGGTGTGGTACCGCCAGCCGGTGGTGATCTACCTATATACAAATTATTGAGAAGAATTCCATTTTAATTTTAGTCCATGCTCAGTTGGGCATGAAAATATTGTTTGGGCTTAATTTACTCAAACTGGGTAATTAGGGATTCGGTTTTTTGCGCTTGAACTGAATTGATTTCATGTGTACCAGAAATGGAAGGAAAGTAAGTTTTGCGGCGTATGTTTATATTGTGGTGAAACACTTTTTCCTGTACAAAGTTATCTAATTATCATTATAGCAGAGCGGCGGAATAACAAATGAAATTTCACTTGCCTAAATATTGATGATTTGAATTCAATGTTTATTCAAAAATATACTTGTTGTGACCCGCTAATTTACGTATGGTTTGATTGGGATTTCGAGAGTTATGGGTATAAATAGAGGAAGAGATTAGGAAATCGAAAAAAAAAATTCTATTGTGTGCTCATTTATTCATTCATCAATTAATTTGAACAAAACGTTTTTATTCACGCACGATGATGGTCATTTACCTTGTAACCCGCTCTCTGACAGAGGGTAATTAAGAGAGAACTAAAACTATAAATAATTATATATAATCACAAAACGATTTGATTTGCATATACATGGGGGGTTGTTCGGTGTACGTACCACAGAGAGTTATTTTTAAAATATTTGGCAACTGTATCACATTTTTTTTGTTGTTTTTTTTTCGTTCATCAAAGAGATTTCGTGAAACACATAATGATCATTTCAAAAATGATTATTTGTCGGCATGTTGACATACATATATTGACCATAATTCATAAATAATTTCTATAGCTGAACATCTATGTCTGCACTTTGTGCCGCCACTGACTGATGATAAATTTGATTCTAATTTCACAATATTTTTGCGTTGCTTTATAATGAGCGAATGATTTAATGTATAAATTTCAGAAGAGCGAAATGAAAATGTTTTTATGGATAGCAATTATTTCGTGGAAAAAAAATCGTTTTTTTTTTTGTATTTACATTTTCAATTGTAAATATTTATTATTTCATCAGCTTTCTTTGCGCATGGGACTTATATGGCCTACATTTTTTTTATGTTTATGTCTTTATAATGGCTGTGTGTGTCGAGAAGAGATACTGCGTGAAGTTTTTTTTTGTTTAAGAAAAATAGCTTTGTTTAAGCTGCCGTTGAATAGACTTTTGCAAAGATGCTAGAAATTTTTTGATATAGTCGAAGATCTCGACTAAAATCGACCTACCCTCGCATCTGTTATTTGAATGAGAGGTTTTTTTTTATAAAAATTAATACACAAACTAACAAATTGCGCATGGGAGCTACCTAATCGTCTCTTGATTAGCCTAACTTTAATTGAAAAGTAATTTAAATTTATTTTGTTTGTGTACCAATCGGTAGGCCAAGACATCAGTAAAAAAAAAATAGGTCACCTATCTTGTTTGGCCCTATATTACTAAGTTGCCAAGTGTAAACAGGTGAGTTTGCAGTATTAACTTAGCCTCATCTGTTATATAGCCCTGGAATGCTAACCCGTTTTAATATGTATTCACTTATTGGTAACCCCCCACCAGTGTGCCAAATTCGGATTTTTTCTAAGCATTTTAAAGAAAAATTAAAAAAATTCCAAAAAAATTTCGGTTTCATAAACCTTTTGCGAGCAGAATATGTACATTTTTACAAAAACGCCGAAAGTGCCGAATATTTCCCCCCTGAAACCGACGCAAAAAGAGTTTGTCTATTCTTATGAATTCCTAATGATTTCCTAAAGGAAATTGTCATGCTTCTTATCTGAATTCCGATTGAAATCCTAAGATTCCATACCAAATTCTCAAAATATTTATCAATGCGTTCCGAACTGGTAGAAAATCAAAAATGTTTTGAAAATGTTTTAAATAAGCGCAATATTATATTCACAATTAATGGAAATAATAAAGACGTTAAAACATTTTAAGATTTGAGTTTTGCCAGTTCGGAAAATCAATAGATTGCAAAGATCAATTAAATCAGCATTTTACATTATAAAATACTGCTTTCAGGCGTTTTTCTGTGTCGTCCATGCTTGCTGATGAGTATAGTGAGAGCCAACCCTACAGGAGTTGAAAACAATGCTTTCTGTAAAATTATAATAATAAAATAAACTTTTCATTGTTAAGAAAAGGTCCATACGTGTACCAATGTTTCGGCAGCCTCTCTACTACTATTCCACTTATTTTCGAGACTTCTTAAGTCTTCTTTTGAAATTGTAGGCAACGAAGGAAATATATACCACTTATGTAAGTTGAAGAGTATCTTTTGCGCTTTGTTCAAAGCCTTTATTTCCTCCTTCAAATAAAAGAATTCTCACCCGAACTTTTGAATATCGTACAGGACAGAAAGATATTGAGCTCGAAGCACTGGGCTCATTTTTGGGATGGGTGAAGTATGGCAGCGTTTATTCGGAGGCTCTTATTGATCTTGAACTGTTTTACCCGCAAATATTGACGCAATTAACAAAAGTAATGAAATATTTATTAAAAATAATTAACTTACTCACCTTTCCCACTCTGCAGAAAATCGTCTTCCACTTTCAATTAACTCAAAATTACAGTGCAGTTCAAGCTTAAGAAATGATTCGGAAATGCCTTCAGTGAAAAATCCGAATTCACACTTCTTTTAAGAAAACTTGAAAAAGCCCTAAAAAGTGGGGATTTATTTTTCACTCTGGCTCTTTCGCACACTTTCCGATTTTGTTCTTACCATTCCGAAGATCCGAATTTGGTGCACTGGGTCGGAGTAAATATTACTCACACACGAGAAAAATTATAAACAAAAGAGTTGAAATAATTTAGATCGAAATAAAATAACAGAAAAATGAAGAAGAAAAAAAACAGGATTCCCGCAAGAATAATTTAAGGATAATTACAAATGAAAGTACATTTTTCATCACAATTGATTATATCTTTTAAAGGGGCTCTTCCCAGGACCATGGCGAATGAGACGGCTGACCTGCTCTCTAGCTCTCCTTCCCTTAAACTAATAATTACGCTTCAGGCAATACACTTCCGAACTTTGGCCAGTTTGATGATTTCATCCATGTATATATCTACTGAGCCTCTCTTTATGTGTCCCTCTTTCTATATTGTCAAAAAACCTATTAGCAAAAATTTTATAACAATTTTGAAACTCTTTTATCATATTCGCAATCAATCAAAACCAGAAAAATCAACACCAGAAGCAACTTTATGTCTTTATTTATATACGGAATACTGAATTGAAAATGTATATAAAATGTAGCTATTTCATAAAATATATACTTTCCGGTTAAGATAGCTCATAGCATTAAGATAAACTGACACCTCTTCTCCTAATGCTCTTCACCCTTACATTATATTGACTGAATCCATTAAGAATTTCTTCATCTCATTCATCATGCTAATTAATTCAAAGCTATTCAGCTCATTGACATTAAAAAAAAAAAAACGCTACATTATCTTTCGGGGTATTTTCAATGTTCTTGAAAAAGGAAAAGGCGGCATAAAAAAGATTCAACTAAGAGGGGTTCGCACATTTATTCTCATCCCATCATAACCTCAGTGAAGCGCAAGACAAACTCATTGGATTCTATACGTGTTTTACACTCAACAATAATAACAACAAAAACAAAGTCGCCATGCTGTGAATATTGTGTTGTTGTTGTTGTTGTTGTAAGCTTGGCCATTTTTTATCGTCTCACCCAGCTCGGACCATCGAATCAAGAAAGTCTCATTAAGCCATTCACCAAGTATTAACCGCGGTCATAAATTTTCTCGCCTTTGTGAATATTTCCACACAGATGATGATCCCTTAAAACCCCGAACCCCCGGGCCACCCAACAACAACAACAACAAAAACAAGTCCTCATCGTTCTTGGATTAATTTCGAGTTTCGTCGATGCGAGCAAAGAAGACAAATAAATGACTTTGCGCTATGCAAATAAAACGTGTTTCTTCGTCTCATCCATCCTCTTCTATCTAGACGATCGCCGTCGCACCGTACCGCTCCAATCCTTGTACTTACTGAGCTCTGACTAGTCTAAAGTCCAGTTCCAGTACTAGTCAGTCTTACTATATATATAAAAAGTAGCACAGAAACTTCCCCCCGAGAGTTTTTGTGGGCGCTAAATAGAGTCTGCTAGCTGCCAAATGCCATGCCGCCACGCTGCTGTAATGAAATGAAATTGTTCCGCTCGAATCGCTTTTTTACCGTGCCCCGTGCACGGAACCCAACTTAAGTAGCCTCTTATTTCCTTTATAGTTAAATATAAAGAAGCAGTCTAAGTCCACCACGGCGGCGGTGGTGCCTGTCTTTCTTGTTGATATCCACATGGACCCCAGGCCAGGCCACAGAATGATTTTCATCTCTCTATCTCTATACACAGAGAATTTTGTAGTAAATAGCCGAGTATAGCCATAACTTCAACATCAAATCCATTCCACTACCGCACACTCCTCCCTCTCCCCTGGGGGCAATTATAAGTCGAAGTAGACGTGTCATTGTCGTTTTCCTTGTGAATTATTCATTAATTTGCGGTTTATAAATTCACCATTTAGCGAATGAAATCTAATTAAGAAGTATTTATTCTTCACATAGCTCCAGGTCATGAATTGAGTTGACAGATCTAAGCAGTGCGGTGCGCTTTATCTAAATGCCTCTGTTAGAGTGTTGATGGGGTCATCTGTGTGGGAAGTGGGGGGGCTACTCTACCACAATGCTCTCTAAATTGCTTAAAATTTTATTAAATACTCGCACTGTAACCGCAGGCTATAACAGCAGCAGCAGTCCACAATTCGCCAAGTCTTATAACGTTAAAAGGGGAACAACAAAACTTTTGTGAGTGAGCACATTATCAGGGTTATAAATAAATCCAGATCGAGTCGCGTTTTCTCAGGTATGAACTGTGCGAACTACTGCGAATTGAATTGCTTGGTTTGGAGTATGCTTGCTCAATTCAATTATTGAAATTCATTGAGGTCGCGGCAACGACTGCCGCGACGGGCACGGCCAGCGGCGTCTTGTTATGGAGGAATTAATATGTCAATATACTTAGGATTAAATTGGCACTAGACCTTCACTAATTTTGTGGTCGGATTAGAGCTCATAAATGACATTTTGAGGCATACTTATAACGTATATCTACAATTGGTATATGAGAATTGCAAGTGAAATTTTTTTTAACAATGACAAGGTAAAGGTGAAATTTTATTGCTACATACATATGTATGGATGTACCTATTATATACGTATATACATCTACATAAGCCGGAGTTTTTATTATGTTTCGAGATTTTAAAAGAATGATTGCTCATAAGGGAAGGACGAGAGAGAAATCACGTATATCACATAAATCACATTCCAGTCAATGTAGAAATATGATTCATAGTCATAAGGGAGCAGCTATATTGAGGAGGATCGTCATTGGTCATTATTTTTATTGCTTATAGAGTAGAAAGTCGTGACAAAATGATGGGTATAATAATGGCATTAGTGATTAAAAAGTGATAAAAATATGAGAAAAGCAAAATGAAGTTTTTGAATAAGACCAAGGTTTGTATAATTGCAATACGTTGAATTTTGGATTTTAGAATAATTTTTTTTATGTATGTAGTTGGGAAAACCTTTTGGGCCGCATGCCATTTAATATGCGATATTATCGGAAAACTTCGATTTTGGTGGTGGATTCCCTGAGATGAAACTCTTGGAGTGAGAAGAGAGCTATATCGAAGCTTTTTCGGTTCACTCTAAAAATTGTCATCGATGGCTTTCTCACAATGAGGAGTCCGGTGCCCGTGTTAATTTTCTCGAGCTGTAAATTCACTACTGTCTTCTAGGCTGGAGTCTTTTTCATGACAATGACAGTGAAGCTATCTCTTGATAATCAATCAATCAAATCAAGAGAAATATCATCTCAGATCCTCAGGCATCCTTGATAACTGTGAGCGACCTTCGGATAACATCTAAGTTGATGGGGGGGGGGGGGCTACAGTTTGTATTAGGCTCACGGGAATCATATTAAGGTGGTCCAGAGCCGTTTGACTCCAGGTCAAACCTCCAGGCGCACGACAGAAGCAGCGGCCACCAACACCGAGCCCGATCGCTACCGCTAACTCGACGGCGTAAAGCTACCAGCGATGCTACAGCAGTCCCAAGACACAGATTTGATCTTAAACCGGGTAAGAGTCTTAAGTGGACCACACACTTATCAATCTGTTGCTCAACTTGAAGTAGGCACAACAGTTGATCGACTTGACAACATCCCCACACACTTCTCAATTTCACCTCAACATATACCTCAAATCAGTTGCTGTTGAATCTTAATAAAGATGGCATTACAAAAAAACTCTTACAAAACTTTTAAAATTCCAAAGCTCAACGAACAACTTATCCTCCAAAAGCTTAAAATATACTGAAATTATACCAACAATTGACCAACATGCCCACACACGCATCAATCCCTTTATGTCAACCGCAAGTTGATCTCCGACACCCATCAACAGCTCAACTTCACTCTCAACCATAGATTGAGGGTTCAACAGGCCCACACACATGTCAATTTATCGCCTCAATTTCCAGTTGAGATAAAGTTGAGCAATAAATTGATAAGTTACTTTAATGTAAACATATTCAACTCCTCCACTCAGACAGAGAATTTCAGCACGCAAAGCACGTCGAATTTTACAATCTACTCGGAACCCTGTCCTTCAGAAAGTTGCAGCTGCACGTTCTCGGACGAAAGCACTTTAAACTCCACCGCCGCCGATATAGTTGATGGGTCGTTTTGTGTCAGCGAATTCCCGTCGGCTCCGAGGTCCTTCCTCTCCAGGACTGTCCCACGCACTCATAGGTACCTCAGCCTACGCAGAGTCATAAAGGCCGCTATCGTCGAAACAGTTCTATCTGACGAAGAGGATCCTTGGGATCCTCGGCCTTACGCCGATGTCTACATTCTGAGACAAAAGATACGGGGCTTATTGGATAGCAGTGCAAATGTGAACGTTCCGGGGCTGGAGCGGAGAGTTTCCTGTGGAAGATGGGAATCTCGTTCCATTCGATGCCATCTTCAGTTTCGACCGCTGATGGGTGGCAGCAAAAGGTTCTGGGCCACATACGAGTCCTCGTAAAGTATGGCGAAAAGACGCTTATGATGAGACTACACATAGTTCCCTCTCTTTAGCAACCCTTGTACCTGGGAATCGACTTTTGGAAAGTATTTGGTTTAAGACCTGTTATGGTAAGTGAGCTTTACTTCTTGCCAAAAGCTTCACCTTCTTGTTCGCAACAGCACGACCTTTCAGAATACGACTCGCAGCGTTTGCAGGGGGTGATCACCTCTTTTCCGTCATTCAGCCAGCAAGGTTTAGGTCTCACCACCTTAGTAGAGCATGAGATAGACATTGGTCTGGCGAAACCCATTAAGCAGCGCTTTTATTCAGTGTCTCCGGTGGTGCAGAAATCTTTATATGGCGAGCTCGACCGAATGCTGTCGCTAGGATTCATCGAGGAGAGTCAAAGTTCGTGGTCGTCACCAGTGACTTTAGTTAAGAAGGCTAACGGTAAAGTGCGCCTCTGCCTGGACGCCCGAAAACTGAACTCCGTAACAGTCGCAGCAGATGCCTTTCCGTTCCATCTTATAGATGGACTCTTCAGTAGACTCCAGGAGACAAAGTTTATCTCTGCCATAGATCTGAAGGATGCGTTCTGGAAAATCCCTGTCGCTGTGAGATTAAGAGATAAAACTCCTTTCGCAGTACCGGGAAGACCCCTATACCAGTTCAAGATGCTTCGGTTTGGCCTTTGCAACGCTCCTCAAACAAAGTTCAAGCTGATGTGCAAAGTCATCCCTCACCAATTGCATGACCGAATATCTGTGTACCTTGACGACTTACTCATTACTTCCTCCACGTTCGACGAACACCTAAGGCTTCTGGCGGAAGTCGCGGCGTTGCTTCGCGCCGCCGGGGCTTGACGATCAACGTGGCGAAAAGCAAGTTTTGTATAAGAGAAGTTAGATATTTCGGCTTTGTAGTTGGGGATGGGTGCCTGCGAGCTGATCCTGAAAAGGTCACGGCTATTCAGAGCTTGCCAAGGCCAGCCACTGTCAAGAAAATTCGAAACTTCCTCGGAGTGTGCGGCTGGTATAGGAGGTTCATCCCACAGTTCGCTACCATCGCTAGTCTTCTGACAGATCTTCTGAAGAAAAACATCAAGTTTGAGTGGAACGACGAACAAGCACCAGTGCTCGCGAACCCCGACATCTCTAGGCCTTTTTTCATTCAGTGCGAGCTAGCAGTAGTTCTTTCTTCTTGGACCAGAACCTGTCATTGGCGTTGCTACTTCAATGATAGGATCTCTCATTAAAGCGGATGTTCGTACGAAACATCAACATAGCGATGGGCGCGATCTTGAGCCGCTTGCCCTTGCATAGAACTTTTGAAACTCTTTCCTGATGAGCCAAATAGGAAGTTGATTGACTTTCTCATTGGGCTCGGCTTGGAAGAAAACAATGCAGCGCTGGACACTAGAGATGTGTGTCGATCCAGAACGAACGGGTTCATACAAGAAATGACCGAAACATGTCCATAATTAGTGGAGCTGTCGTTTACTCGATCCTTTGTTTAACCAATTTATGCACAAAAAATTAATTACCTCTTTTGGCTCAAATCGTATACTAATGAAAGGCACAAAATGTAGAGAAAAATTAGATGAACGAAGAAAAAATAATAAAAGTAAAGAAATTAAAATTCTTATGATAGACTAAATGAAAGCCAGTAGGTATGTAATTTCGTATGGTATGGCAAGTTTGGTCGTTGAAGTGGTTTTTCACAAGCATTTCTAGAACGGTTCGTTGGACAGTAAAAATGATTATAACTACTTTCATAGGATTTCATATTCTTAAGAACTTTTCTATCTGTCTAGAACTGATAGTTTTTTTTTTCACACTATATGTAAGTAAAAAATATAAATTTTTATATGGCAACACCAAGAAGAGGTTGCCAGATTTAGCCCATTTTTGAAATTATATTAACTATTTTTATGAAAACGTCGTATACAAAATTCAGCTCTCTATATTGACGCGTTTTGAGGCAGTACCAAAATGTATAGTGGAAAATGTAATTTTTGTATGGCAGCAACACCACGAAGGGGTTACCTGAATTGTTCCATTCTCGAACTTTCTTTTTAAAGTCCGTGTGAAAATTGTCAGCTCTATAAGTAGGTCAGATAGGACAGATAGATAGACATACAAAAATCAAGATAACTTTTAATATTATGCATATATGTAGGTGTCCAATCCATTTTGCTCTACCATCATTATTTCTATGCGTTACAAACGGAATGACAAGCTTAGTACGTATACCCTATGATTTCATCATCTAGATTCTAGGGTATAACCAGTAACAAGTGCAAAAAAATTGACTGCTAATTCATGATTTCTGCTATCTGTTTATATCTGCAGGCTGCAATGTGCTTTTACCCTAGTAAATTTAAGCAAACAACACAAATATTGCTCCGGTTTTACTTAATTCAGCTTAGGTGCATAATGGGGAACGCAAAAGTGAGCATTGCTTCTATCATCCCCTTTATCAATTGTACAAAACCAAGTCAGAGAATCCCACCGACTTGGCTTTATTTTTGGTGGAACTGAGGCGCGCCTTGTTATACCCTAGATGAAATCTAAAGGGGTAGACTAAGTTTGTCATTCCGTTTGTAACACCTCGAAATAATGATGGTAGAGCAAAATGGATTGGACCCCCACGCATAATATTAAAAGTTATTTTGATTTTTGCATGTCCGTCCGTCTGTCCGTCCGTCCGTCCGTGCGCACGATAACTCGAGAACGCGTACACTTAGAGAAGTTTTGTACACGGGCTTTAAAAAAAAGTAAAATTAAGTTCGAAAATGAGACAAATCGGGCAACTCCTTCGTGGGGTTGCCATACAAAAATTTCGTTTTCCGTTATATATTTGAACACTGCCTGAGAACGAGTCGCCGTAGAGAGCTGAAATTTGGTACATGGTGTTTTCATTATACTAGCAAATAAAATTTCAGAAATGGACTAAATCGGGCAACCCATTCTTGGTGTTGCCATATAAAAAATTAGGTTTTTTATGTAAACTGTGAAAACAATCAGTCCAAGACATTTTTATTGTACTAAAAACTTCTTCAGAATATGAAATCCTATAAAATTGGCTATAATCATTTTTTTCTGCCCGACGAACCGTTGTAGAAATATATGCGAAAAACCACTGCAAAAATCAAAATTGCTCAAATGGGTACCCATACGAATTTTCATACGGGCATTCATCTAGGGTATCATAAGAATTGGTCTTAGACCAATTCTAGCTTTTTCACTTGTTTTTATGTTTACTTTCTGTTACAATTAATAAAAACGAGGCTTTGTATACCTGCAGCTTCAGTTTCACGTGAAAGGTTCTGTCCAAAGAAAGCTTGTCCAAGTACCTACTAACTGATAAAAGAGTTGACAATTTTATATGCTTATATTTTTAATTAGAAGCTATTTTGTTTGTTCTCAATTAAATCAAAAAAAAATCAGCTGATCTCAAAACATCCATCCTTTGAATTGAAATGAATGATGAAACGGGTTCGCGGAACTGGGTATAAATTAGTTAATCTGGATTCGGTTCCGAAAATTTCTCGGAACGACACATCTCCAGTGGCTATCGGTGAGCGCATACTAAAAGAGTAATCTCTATTCATCAATCCACCCTTAATTCACACCAGTGCACACACATGCATTTTTTTTTTTTTAAAGACGCCTACTATGATGAGTAATCTCTTTCTATTGAACAGCTGTTCAAGAGATTTGTCTTGTTAGTATACGTTCGTCGCTAACCACACCGCCCTTCACGCTCATTCAACAAAAATGGGAGTTGTTGACACTCTTGAGTCCTGACCCTAAGTAGTGTTTATCCTTATTAACCCTGGACTATAACCGTGAGTAAATTTTATTCATGGCCTATGAAGATAATGACTATAATACATAGTGGGCACAACAAGATTTATTATCAAGCAAGGGTTTTCTCCACATTGATATGATGAGCTCTTGTAGAGTTTGATGCAAGATTGAGTGAAACAGTTATTCTAGGACAAAAAAAATTTTTATATTACTAAATATAGCATCGAAATAAATAGGATCTGCTTTATGTTTGAATGTATGGATGGATGGCTGGATGAATTGAAGAGAAGGTTAAGATCCTTAGAGATCCCTTGAGCCTAGGCCACTATACAAAGATTTACGAAACAAATTCTCATAAATCGCAGTCTAGATGCCATAATAAAATTTCGAATTGTCCCCAAACCCTCTTCTTTTTGCTTCATACAGTTTTTTTTTTTAGGAAGTATGAACTAAAGGCTGGAGTACAATGAAAACGCAACGCAATAGAACCTAGAGAAATGTCAAATTAACTGCGACTGCCTCCATCCATTGTGCGCAGTTCCATTGAGAAACATGCAAAAAAAAAACGTTTGACATTTCTCTCCGTTGCGTTGTGCTCATTGTACTCCAAGTCTAAGAAATCTGTATCGCCTACCAGAGATAACTAAATACTGGGACAGAAAGTTAGCCACCGTTTCGGTTTCCTCTCCGCATCTTCTTCTAAATAAGTTCGATCCTATGTAGGTGACCTCTGAGAAATGGATATCTAATATGAATTGACAAGAGGTCCTCAGCGCTGGCTTTTTATATCCCAGTAGTCTCTTCATTGAGCTTGGGCTCAGTTTTCTTCACACCTTTTTTTTTCTTACCCATGGAGTCTGTCATCTAGCCAAGAATGACTGATAGTATTGGCAGGCGGACCAAGACATAATATTAGAGGTAATGTGTTTTGGTGCAATCCCGAGATTTTGAAAGAAGCAGTCTTCGAGATTACTCCAAACCAAGCGAGTTCGTCCGTTTTTACGTTTCCACTTATATTGGTGTGACCTGGTACTCATAGAACTAATAACTCAATACAGTGATAAAAGGAATTAAAGTTGGTTTTACACTCCAGTACCAATTTGTGGAGGCTGTGAAGGGATTTATGAAGGCGCTGCCAGCAGCTTGACTCTCCGAGCAGATGTTAAACTCCTTGTTGTCTATATCAAAGTTGAGGAGATAACTTCCCGCTTTCAGGATGACCTTGATCTCTGTTTGTAATACCGTGAGATGGTTTTCAAGATGCACGTGTATCCATTTCCAGTTGAGTATGCTCTCACAGAAAATATCCGCCATTATTTCCAACCATATCACAGAGCCATAGGTTAGGATATGAAGTGAGGATAATCCAGAGGATCATTCACGGCTTTAATCTCCATTTTTTTCCTATTGTCATGTGTAATGTGCCGTAGGACATTGCGAAGGCCCTAAAAGCTTTGTTCTTATTTTTATCTTCTAGATGTGGCTACCAGCTCAGTTTTTCATTTACGTATTTCACTCTCTGTATTTTAGTTCCAGTAAAGAGTTTCTTTAGAACCAATAGAGGGCAGCTTCATTATAGGAATATATTGCTTTTATTTAGTAAAAAGGCAGATATCACTTCAAACAACTTAAGGTAGTCCCCTATTAGAAAACCCTTTATTTGCCTGTTAACCCCATAATACGAAGTTCGAATGAAAGGAAAAAAGCGCGCATAAATTGCACGGAACGAAATCTGTAGCGAAAAACTTTCTATTAATTTCGTTTATGATATGCTCTTTAATCGAAAAAAAAGACAGCGAAATTGGTCTGCCGCGGAAGTTATTTATTTCGTTGTAGGAGACAGATTGTGTACATAGTGTGTAAGCAACTAATAAATGTTCATACAATGACCACTAGTGGACCCTGAATATAATGAGTTTACAAATCAAACTAACTCGAAGAAAAGGAAAAAGTTTATTTAACAAATTCCGGAAAACAGAAGGACTCTACTTTTTTACGTATGAAATTTCCGATTTTTAGGTCCAAAATTAAAAACATATTTTAGTTCTTTAGAAAATTTATTCAAACAAAAAAATAATTTCCATTTGCTTCTATGGTTTGTGGAAAATATTCTTTTACAATCGAAAAATCTAAAAAAAAAAAAAAAAAAAAAAAAATCTATGCAAAAGAACGCGTTTCGTATCATCAGGAACCGTATACTCATCAGTACGGTTTGGTTCCTGCCTGCCGTATACACCATTTTTAAAAGATTTGTCAATTGTAAAAAAAATTTGTACACTCAATTCTCGTACTGCGGATTTGGCAACAAACTCGGTCAATTTCATATATTGATTAAATTCGCTATGAATTTATTTCATAGCAAAACTCTCTATAGTTTGTCTACAACGGCTTTGTTTGTTTTTTTGCTTCAGAAATGCTTTCAAAGTCGAAATTATAGCATCACGGTCTTGGGACTGCCTATTTCGCAAAACTGATAGTGTAGACTCTTGAAAAGGTGATAATCAGTAGAATGAGGAGAATGAGGGAGTTTTACATATCTCAACTTCAATAACTTGCCTACAGTCATTTGAGAAGCATATTTACGAACGTTGTCATATCGCCGTAGAATATAAACCAGTAAGGAAGCGCCAAAACTCTCCGAATTGTCGAAATTTTCTAAATATGCACCACAGCATTTGGATTGCAGCACGCCAATGCATATTTTTTTCTTGTCAGTTATGGTTATGATTGCTTCGCATGCGCTGATACGCCTGGTGGCTGAGTTTGGATTCAATGGAATATGAGCGATGGGTGTCTCAAAACTCGTGTGAACTTGTTCTGGTGCTTTTACATATACTAATTTGGTATACGATTATAGGGCCATGTCTATTCAGTAATGAAGGTTGTAATTCTCGATGAATTTCGTGAATTTCCCTACAATATGTCACCATTGTGATTGTTTGTCCAGGTTGCAGGAAGGAATAATGCACCACACTTTCATTGGTCCACCATATTGTTACTAAAAGGTTTTCCAATAAGAGGTGTTATTTTGATATTCAAAGAAAAATGCCATTTTTTGAGATAAATGATCCGATCTTTATTTCATTATAAAGAGGAAGGTATGCCGTTAATAATGGAAAATAACATCAGCCAAATAACCACCACGACCACGCCTACAGGACCATATCCTTTTCATGAAATTTTCCATAACCAAATCGCAAAGTGGCTGCCCTATGTCCTCGATAGCCTCACGAATTCCATCTTTGAGGTCTTGAATCGACGCTGGGCTGTTGGCGTAGACCTTCTCTTTCACGTGGCCACAAAGGAAGAAGTCGCAAGGTGTTAAGTCACAAGATCTCGGTGGCCAATTGTGATCACCTCTTCGAGAGATAACACGGTCCGGAAACTTTTCCGGTAAAAGATCAATGGTTTCTTTGCTTGTATGGCAAGTAGCGCCGTCTTGTTAAAAGTAAACGTTGTCCAGATCAACACCATCCAATTCCGGCCATCAAAAATCATTAATCATCTGTCGATAGCCCAATCCATTCACCGTAACTGTTACTCCAGCCTCATTTTCGAAAAAGTAAGGTCCAATATGACCCCGCGGGACCATAAACCGCACCAAACAGTCACACGTTGAGGATAGAGAGGCTTTTCAACAATAACTGTTGGGTTTTCCGAGCCCCAGATGCGTCAATTTTGCTTGTTGACGAAGCCATCGAGGTGGAAATGGACCTCATCACTCAAGATGAGTTTTCGATGGAATTCCGGATCATTTTCATGCATTTCAAGGACCCAATCAGCAAAGACTCGACGTTGTTGATGATCGGCCGGCTTGAGTTCTTGTTTTAACTGAACTTTATAAGCCTTAAGACCGAAATTTTTATGCAAAATACGGTGTAATGACGTTTGTGGAATGCCTAATTCCAAAGAACGACGAGGAATGGACAAACCTGGATTTTCTTCAACACTTTCGGCTACAGCAGCAATATTCTCGGCTGTTCTTGAGCGACGTTCACGGGTTTTATTCTTCACATCACTAACTTGTCCCGACGGCTCGAATTTTTCTACCAATTTCACGACGACCCAAAAACGTTCGAGTTTTACGAACCGTCTCTGCCACATTTTCACCATTTTTATAGTGAATTTTAATAATTTCAATGCGTTGTTGAATCTTGTATCGTTCCATTTTTATTAATGGCGTAGTTTCTACTTGTCAAATGTCAAAAAATGACAGCTCCAAAAGTGACATCTACCGAAATAGCGGGCTAATTAAAATAACACCTCTTATTGGAAAATCCATTCTAGGGTGAAGAGGTCCTGTAGGAGGCTGCCATGGGGTTCTACTGCATTGCATCCAACTATTGTTCGTCTGGTACTCTGATGATTGTCAAAAAGGATCCATTTTTCAGCACATTTCACGATTCGACGCAAAAATTGATCCATCTTTATTTCTGTTAAGTAAAAAAAGTTGCAACTTCTAACCGGTCTTTGAAGAATGTTTGCAGGGATCAGCTGACGGGGCAACCATTTGTTTCTTCACTTATGCTAAGCACCGCTCTGTCATAGCTGAATCCTCTTCAACTGCCGCTACGAGATCAGCATTATCAAAGGTCATCTCTCCAGGCTGATTTTCTAATTACGAATCTCATTCTCGAAATTTCAAAAACCAATTAAGTAGGAATAGTTCTTTCGTAGTGTGTACTCGGACCAAAAGCAGTGTTAATTTCTTGTGTTGCTGCGGCCGCACTTTCAGATTTTCGGAATTCAAGAAACGAAGGTGCGAATCACCTTGAATATTTTGCACCGAAACAAAGAATAATCTACCTTCTCTACGATAAATGCACTGTGGTTGTACTTACTTTTGGATGGCTGGTCACTGCAAGCATCCGTTACTAAAAATGACTTCTAAGTCGGAAAATTTTATGTAACAAGCTGATGATATACGCTGCATGGAAATACCAACGCACTAGATTCAGCGCATATAGACAGCTGTATGATGCATGTAGATAGATCAAATGACAAAATTTCAGATGTCTTACCCTCCACAAACCAAAAAATTTCTGTTTTTTTTCGTTACGAGTCCACTTGTCAACGGAAAATCGTCTATGGAATGGAATACTATGCGATGTTTCTTCGCACCTATAAGCTTGTTCCAATGGATAGTTTTACGCTTTTTACCAGATCTTTATTATTATAACGGATAAAGGACAAACTGTGTAAAATTACTTTGGAAATTTTACTAGATATTGTAAAATTACACTTAGGTATTATTGTAATATTTCCAAGATATAGAGCAGCAGTCTGTCTACTCAATGTCGGAAACAAACTGGAGTCATTGATTATTTTGGACGTCCACGAAATCTTAAGTATAATTGCAAAATCACACATTGTAAATATACCCAACCACATACATACATATGTACATATATGTATGTAAGCATGTAATTATACGGACGTCAAATGGTATAAATAAAGGAGTTCATATTGCGAATGCAAATTCTGCCTTTTATTGTTTGCAGTTATACGAGTACACATACAATCATGAAAATTTTTCAAATTGTTTAAAATTCTCGATCTCATTTTTCTGTATATGTAGTTGTAAAATTTTTAATCATAAATTTTCCACAGAAAAGAACAAAAAAAAAAAGAAACAAATTCCGGTACCCTACATATAGCTAAAACGTTATCAACTTATGGAATTTCCCAGTTGTATTGTTGCAGCTGTAACGAATCGCGTAACTAATTGAGTCATTAGAGAGATTATTTGTAAATTAATTTGCATGTTTGAAATAAGTCTGGGTAGTAAAATTTATTCCGATTCAATTCTTTTGTTTCTTCGATTCTAATCTATTTTTGTGAAATATTATTACTTTATATTGTGAATATTAATGTTCTTTTTTCTTTTTATTTTAGGTAAGTCTGGACTATATTTTGTGGCAAGTATATAAAAAAGGATTTTCTTTTTTGTTTTGTTTCATAATAAAGTTATTTCATTTAAGTAGGTAGTACCTAAGTATTTTTTTTATAGAGCTTAAAAAAAATTATTTCGTAATTAGTTAGATAGAATTTTGAAAATTTGATAAAATTTTGAAAAATTGCAAATTTTTGCAAAAAAAAAATCACATAATAGGCGTATTGAACACAAAATGGCAGCGAAGTGAAGTAAATTTCATAAGATTACATCATCCATACTAGACAACTTCTTTTTCTATCGATATCAGTCGTTTGACGAGTGAATTAACAATTTTGACTGCCACATATGGAAATAAAATAAAAATCCATAAAAGGACTGAGATTTGAGCTTCGAGCATGAATTTAAGGGAGTAGGCATAGTGTATAAAGTGTGTGTACCCAACCCAAGATAAAAAATCATATGCGCGATGATTGGCGGATATTTTCCAGATGGTTCGAAAGCAATTTATCAACAAGTCTTGCATTCGATGTTCATTCCTTCTCGAAGGACGTCACATCCACAATAAGAAGATGATAATATTGTTACGAACGTGGCCTTAGTTCGTTATTTAAAACACAATATTTCAATAATCATTCAAAAGTTCTTTTTTCTCACAAATTCACAGATAATTATCAAATCAACTCTTTATAGTTATCGCTAGTACTGTACTTTTAATTATCGCAACAGTTTACTTCGTTCACTTCACTGTCTAAAAAAAGACTCCGCCTTCTGGATGTGAGAGCGCCGTATTTATACTCTTTGAATTATCCTAGAACCATCCTGAATATTCCATTCTCCGAACCCAATGTTTACTAAGATGACACTAACCTAAAGTTGTTTGTATTTCCAACAGATGTCGCTTGTGTCAATTTGTGGCGCGTGACAATATACTATATTTATATGTAACTACTCGAATATTGAATAGATTCCATTCCGTTTTGTGTCATATATACTTCCACTTAAATAATATTTCAAACTTTTCGCCATTAGTTAACATGGTGACCTCATATGATGAGAAATGTGGGTAAGCCGCTGTATCATGGTTCATGACAATTCTATTCAGTTTCCTGCTCGAAGTAAAAAAGTTAAGAAATAAATAAATAAATAAAGTATCTGAGGGCAAATGGAATTGTATCAAGACGGCCTACTTATTATCATGAGATGGAGGCTTGATATAGAGCACATAATAGTTCGAATTTCGCCGGTGATTTTTCCATTTTTACATAAACGTGTACATACTTATGTATACGGGGTGTGATAAAAGCTTGTAAAAAAAGCTTTTCTAATTTTTTAAAAGAATGAAATGAAATGAGTAATGATCAGAGCTGGGCAATACTTAAGTAAAAAAAATACTTAAGTACTACTTAAAGTACACAGGGGTCGTAACAGTTATGGAAGTTTTTCAATATCTTCCAGTTTATCGGTTATACTGGAACCTTTTCACATAAATCTGCGAGCATAACTGTTCCATTTGGAATTTATAATTTAGAGTTCTAAAAAATAAGTGTTCCTCTCATGTGAAAACTTTTATCTCCCAAAAATTAAATATTTCTCTTATAAAAACATATGTCAAATAAAGGAGAAAAAATAAATCTTCTTTCTCTTATCTTATTTTAGGCTCCAATTAAATTAACACGTTTTGAGAAAGTTCATCTTTTCATTGCCGGGATTTCCATTTTGATACTTAGCAAGATACAGTACAATCAATAAAAAATAGTGAAAATTCATTTTTTTTTTTGTTACTAATAGTAGGAAATTTTCAAACTGTGTTATTAGTTTATAAAATAATTTGTGTCATAAATTTCTAAAACAATGTATAAGGTCTATTAATATAAATACAAAAGTTTGATTAGTGGGCTGTTGATCATTTTATGGAGTTATTATAGATGGTATTAGTTTGGGTTGTGTAAAATCTCTGTGTGTTGTGCAGCACATAGTCATCAGTTAGCAGTGCCCGATGTATTTAAGAATGGAGAAATTAAAGATGTCAATAATGTAGCTGTCTCCTTTCACAGAAATCTGATATCAGAATTAGACTATAGGAAACCAATGCTGACCGTCGTTACTCGTTCAAATTCTTCGTGGGATATGCTGCAAGGTCTAATGGAGTATAAATATTTTTGCCGCATTCACGAAGTAAAAAACCTTCACTGAAAATTGATGATCATCAATGGGAAATAATAGAGAGCATTATTCATGCCATCGATCCTGTCAAATCACCCACTTTGAAGCTACAGAACAGCCAGTTACTTTTGGGTGATTTTTATATAAACTGAATGGAGCTCAAATTTACTATTGAAAGCATGGAGAGACTACCTTGCTGAACAATGAGGTTATAATTTGAGCCATTTTCTTAAATTCCAGAATAAGTCGGTTTCTAAATGACGAACAGAAAGAATCAGCAAGAAATCATTTAATGAAAGTTATTTTCTCAATGATATCACTTAATAAAGAATAAGTATAGAAAAGTTGAATTGCTCAGATGTTCCACCTATAAACGAATCCCCAATACCTACACAATCTTCTTTAGCCACTGAAACTTTGGCAGATGTTTCAATCCTTGAAAAATTTCTTGAAAGTTTGGAACCAGACGAAGGCCTGGAAAAGCCTATTGTTGCGACAGCATACAAAGGCATTGACAATTTTAAGCCAGCAAGTATACCCCCAAATACTAATTTACCGAATTATTGGAAAAACTTGAAATACAGTCATCCAAATCTTCTCTGCCCTAAAATATATTTTAAACGATTACCGTTATAATTTAAGTAGTTGCTCTGAATTAGGTACTTTGTTCTTATTTGTTTCAAAATAAAGTCTGTTAATTACTATTAGTCTTTAATAAAAAAAAAAAAAATAAACCATATCAGATGCATTAATAAAAGTTCCATAAATATCCCTTCTAATTAATTCTTTTTTTTTTCTTAATTTTTTTTGAGACCGTTGAAGATAACCGACACTAACAATCCCAGAACAATTATATTAAATGTTTCAAAGGAACTTTTACAGATTATATACATAAGTACTTTGAAATCTTGTACAGGAAGATTTATATTTGTAGTTAAAAATGTAAAGGATCCAGAGGAATACATATTTTTAAATCGATAATATTAAGGTTCTAGAGGAAGCTTTCAAAAATAAAAGTTAACTCTTTGATGCTATCCCTGAAAGTACATTTTCGTTACTTAAGACTTATTATTCAATACTTTTGAAATGCCCCTACTTAGTACTTGAACATAAGTACCTACTAGCGTCTATTTACTTGTACTTAAGACTTAGTTTTGTACTTAAGTACCAATATTTTTACTTAAGTATTTCTGAGTCTTTTAAGTACCTACAAATATCTAACTCTAAAGCACGGAGAACTGTCAAAGCATGTGCCGCACTCACCCGTCAAGGCCGAACCTCAGACAAACTAATAACATAGAAAGAAGACTGGGAAAGTAGAACAAAAACCAGTAACCTCTCGCTCGAATATAAAATCGACGATGCCTCGACTTGATGACATAACCGTATAATATGGTCAGACTATGTTCATAGAAATACACTGCAGAAATTGCGCTCACTTCTATATTGCTAACTCTTTCGGTCTAAGTACCAAGTACCAACTGAGAGAGAACTAAAACCAACAAATAAATTAGTGGATTCGTCTAAATACATGACTTTGAAATAATCATTTAGGGTTATTACTGATAAAAACTGTTTTACCAAAGATAATATATTCATTAGATACACAGAAGAAATTCTAAATGTTTGCGAGTTGCGTGCTCACTTTTTCATCTTCCCGCCAATGATTTTTTTTTAATGTTGGCACCGATGTAAGAACCCTTTTTGGCACAAACAATTGTGTCCACGTGAAATAGAAGAAAAGTAAGCACACCATATTATATACGCCAGTGGACATAACCAAGGGTAAGCAAGCAATGCCTCGCTCCAATATAAAATCAACGATGCCTCGACCTGATGTAGGGAAGGTCTATTGCTTAGAAATTTACTGGAATTTTTTTTCTTAGAATTGTTATGCATTATTGGAGGCGATAATGGGCCCTTGGGCGGACCTCTTATAGTTTTTATGAGTGTAACAATGAGAGATGAAAGTTTTACTCTACCTGCAGCTCCGAAAACTATTAAAAAAAACTATAGATAGTAGCCATTGGTTACTATGCATATTGTAGTTTTCAAAACGTATTTATTTATTAATATCCATTAACTGAACTCTATAAACCTCATTATATTACTGCCAACGTACAATGATTGTAAAAAAGTACAATAAAAGGTACTTCAAAAAGTACTCAGTACTTTTTATAGACTTAGTACTTAGTTACAAGTACTTGTCATAAATGCGGTACTTGTACTTACGCTATAGTACTCAGGCCTTCGGTACTTGTACTTGTACTTAAGTACTTTTTCTTTGGTACTTGCCCAGCTCTGCTAATGATACGACTATATTATTAATATTTAGTTGGATAATTTCTCGTCTACAGCAGACTAAAATTCACTGAAAATAATTTAATTTAATTTCTAAAATGTATTGAAAATGCAGAAGAATTCCAAAATTTTTGGTCCAGAGTTAGAGAGGTCTCATCAGTTTGGTTATTTCTGATCGTCTACCATAGAAGTTCGATGATCATCCAATTTCCCATATATTTAAATACCTTTTATAATCATCATGATCGCCGAACTTCTATGATAGGCGATCAGAGATAACCATTCTGATCGCTGGGTCGTATAGTATTAATAACATTAAACAAAGCCCACTGATATATTATAAGAAGGGATTTCCTGAGCCTGGCTGCTACTGTCTTCCTTTTTATGTTCGCTACCATAGATATAAGAAAATTGTATTTTTATTTTGAAAATTAAACTTTCCCTTCTTTCCCTCTGGGTACTATTTAATTGACAATGCGTTTTCCTCATATCTTGAGCTACCAATGAGATATCATCAAATTCTGGAATACAGTCAAAATGTTTTTCCCATATATTTCTAAAAAAATTCCGCTAACACATTTTTCCTAATGAAAGTGACATAGTTTCAAAAAAGTTAAGATCACTTAAGGACTCTGCTACAACATTTTTGTAGATGTAGATGTAGTTGGCAATTTTAGTTTGCATCAAGTTCATAACTAACACTTTTCCTCTATATCCAAGATTCTTTACTCAATGTAGAGCAAAAAAAATTATATGTGAGATGGAACGGGAAATTCAAGGTGTCTACGCTTTGCAAAAAATGTGCGATCACTCCTACATCCCCCCTTTTCCCCGAATCTTATGAGATGTACTATAAGTGCTATGGTGTGATCATGCATTTTAAACTCGAAAACGATAAAAACCAAAATATTATGGCCATATTTGAGAAATTTCCGATATATTTCGATTATAGTTTGAACATTAAACTCACTTATGCCTAGCTTCTTCGGCAATTTATGCATCAAACATTTCTTATTGCGTCGGATCTTGTTTTTTTTTTATATATATATATTATTAATTATTATTACATGAGGAAAATGGCGGAGGTGCTACTGTGTGTCACTCTCGAACCTTCGTACAATATAAGTCCGAGAAAAAACAGAAAATGGTAGACTATTCCACATTCGCACAGTTCCGGATCACGAATTTTATTGTACGGTTGAAAGTATTTTGAAGGGTATTATACATAGAGTTAACATTGAACAAGGAGCCCTAACTAGCTTTATAAATGGTCACAGTGTGAAACGCCCGTATCTGTCTTGTCCAGTAGTTTGTGTTTTGCCACATAAGAGTCTCAAAAGTCAATTTACTGCTCCCGTCGTTATTTTACAGATTTCATTACGGGAAAAAGGGGAGAAAAAAAAGGATCCGAATCGAGGATTCGAGGATGCTGAACAAGGGTTAGCCTGGATCTGATAGGTCGACGTATTTATCCACTAGAGAAATTATGGACACGATATATCGAAAGTATGAAGAGTTCTCCGAATGAAATTGTTGCGAATTCACTAAGTTCAGTGGCTCGAAAAACCGAAATCAAGATCAATTGATCAGGGCTGACAACCACGAGGAAGTGGACAGATCAAGTTCAGAGTAGATCAGTCAGTTTTAGATCGTTTTCGAATTCGAAAGTTAATCGGTAATCGGTGGCAATAGGTAGGAAAAACGTAGAACTAGATAACGGACACGGAAGGCAGTTGTTTTGAGACTGATCAAGGTGATCCTGTAGTTTTTTTTTTTTTTTTTTTTTTTTTTTTTTTTTTTTTTTTTTTTTTTTTTTCATCATTTTGTTCTATGTGGTGACATTCTATATTGTTTAACGAAATGTAATAATTCATTTTAATCCGGTGTTTGTTGTCTCTATATGTATTGTAATAAATTGCAGTTCGTTCCACGATCGTTTATTTTCTTATTCACCTTTCAAGTCCCCGAGTTTTTTGATTCTCGTGATAATCTAAAGGTAGAACAAAAATTAAGTGGCACCCATATTTCTAGGATTCAAAGAACTCTGGCCGTCTTCACTGAGCTACCAGAGAGAATACAGTAAATCCTCGTTACGAAGTGGTAAGCGTACTGTAACAAGGGGCGAGTATTGCGTGCAGGAATTAATCTACAAGGGATCAGACTAGATATTTCATCGGAACATTGACCATTCATGTAGCGATAAAAGATCGAAAGCATCCATGATTGCGGTGATGCTCGAGTGAGTCGATATGACAAGTAGTTGTCAAATTGCCAATGAGCTTGACTTTGTTTACATTCTTCGGCTTCGACATTGTTAGACTTATCGAACGATCTGATATCCTGTCAAGTTAGATTCTGGAATCGTTTCACAGTCTTTAAATGAAACTAATTATTTGTACAATGTCGGTACTCTCAGTTCTGAACTTGTACAATTCATCAGTGATAGTAGTGGGTATCTACGTTGTAACCCCTCCACTTGAGCTTCACCTGAGGGATCGGCCTAAGGCTAGGGATTACTGGTTGTTGGAGGTGATATTGCCACGTTGGGACTTCAATCGTAGAGGAACGCCAAGAACGACAGGCTGGTCACAGGCGGGAAAAGAAGGGAAGAAATGAAATTGAATACGAAGATAAAAAAAGGACATAAAACTACGCGAGATCAACCCGATTCCATCAAAGCGGTCATACAATAGTAAGTAAGTGCAACTCAGCTAGCGGGCGCCAGATCCCTTGCCGAAACATGTTTAATATTCCTTCAGATGGTATACAGTGGAAGCCTGATTTAAAGAACAATGGACTTAGCGAAACATCCAGCCCGATTCAATGACCTCCTAACACCGCTCTCCTTCCCTTGGTTTACCTCCATCTAAGCCGGCTAAGGTCGTAGGTCGGGTGTGGGAGGGAGGAAGAGAAGTCGACGACATCAGCGGACGGCAGCGAGAGGGGGAGAAGGGGAAAGTCTCTGACATGGCTTCAGTGACCCCGACCTTCATGATGACCTTCTAGCAGATACACCAAGGCAGGTAGTCGTGCCATTACGTAGCAATGGACTAATACTCAGCACGTACCACAAATTAAATTTATTCGAACTTCATATTTCACACTTGGGTGACACTTAATTTAATCGAGTTGTTATCCAAGGAGTTCCGGCTCCTGACTTAATCACTACTGACAACCAACTAAACTAGTGAACTTAAGGCAGATCGTCTTACTCTCCAATTTATTTAAACACATTCGGTGAGTTCAAGTCGGGTTTTCTTAACCGCTAATGATCTACGACCTAAATCACGAACTTAAGGCATTTTCACTAACCAATTATACTATAACTATGCGTAGAACTCAAGAGGGGCCTTCGGCTCTTACACTATCAGTACGTAACTTCAATGATTAATCAAACAAACAAAACAAAACAACGTCCGACCTTTCGACATGGTTATTCATCTCTAATGTTTAAGGACACACCTCCTTCTGGCCTTAAGACACCTTACGATAACCTCAGCACGCTTGATAACCTTAACCCTAGCTCTCGCAGCCCCTAGCTGCTTCTAAATATGTATATATATATGTATTTATCCTTAAGACTATTAACAGAATCTCAAGTAAGTATAGATATGCATATATATATGTATAAATATAGACCCCTTCCTACGGGATCTTACAATTCTTTTTTTTTGTATTTTGTTCTCTTTTACTTCTTACATGTGATCATGTATATGCATACCTACCTACCAAACTGCTTGGCCTTAGTTCAAGTAATGGCCCTACTGTATTAATATGTAACGCAAGTAATATGATCTATGATAAACTGGGACAATAAATTTGGTACTCACCCCGACTCCAAATGCATTTGTGACGTGTTGAATCCTGCTGTAATCGTTATTTTATAGGAAATTGTTCAATGTTATAGTTAATATATATATATATATATAAGTTTTGGGTTTTTTTTCTTCAACTAATTAACTAGAGCGTCCTCTACGTGGTGGAGGCTTTGACCTCAGCCCACTTTCTGCGGCTGCTGGCGTTCTCGTAAGTGACGGATTGTGTCTTTTAGTTCCTTTAAGTTCTTGTTCCTTCTCTTTTTCCTCGCTTCCAGTTCCTCCGGGGCCTTCACGGCGGTTACGCAACTCTTATGACACGCGGTAGGGAACCTGTCCTTGAGTTCTACTAACACTCTCACATGGAAAGGATCGGAGGCACGCTCGCCAATATTACATGAGCGCCCCCCCCCCCCCCCCGACATCCAGCTAAAACTTCGATTCCCCTTTTCCTCCTATTTTGTTAATTTTTGTTTTTCTTTCCTACGTCCCTAAGCAGAAGCCGGCGTAGCGGTAATAATTCCTCTTCCGTTGCTTCTTATTTTACGTCTTTCACCTTGCGGTGGGAATCTCTAAGGGAGGTAAATAGTTGTGTTCCTTAGGTTCTTTAAAATTTCCTTTCCTGGTTAACAGGACACAGGACCCTCCTTCTATGCACAACTGCGCACAACCTTTTATACTAAATTTAGGAATTCGCGCCACTTCTGACTACTTCTATGCACAGCTTCTAGTATCTTATGCAAATTTTTAATACTTTTTTTTTGCACTTCCACGCGCCGCGTTTAATTACTACGGTTAGGAATTCTGTCCCCTTTGTTCTTCCTCTACCACTCGTTCGAAGGACAATTGGATAGAGGCGATTCCCGCAATTCTCGAACTTACTTAGCGTCCCGTTGATTTTATCACGCTATCAATGTGGGAGCTCGTATTGTCAAGTGCTTGACATAAGCAATATTCACGTTTCCCTAGTTGACGGTAGATGACTCTATTTATTCGACCAGTTGAATGATTTAAGTACAGGGTAGCTAGTTTATTACACCATTCCCCGGGCTACTTGTTACAATGTTTGTTTGGATACAATCTATTTACGATTACCTCGAAAAATAATGAAACATTTTTTTCGAGTTACCAGCTGGGATTCAAATCAATTCGATCATGAGAAGCATATTAATACGTTTCTACAAATGAAGATCTTCTGATTTCTTCAACATGAGAAGAAAAATATAAGAGCAATTAAAAAATGTATATTCCACTCAAATTAGCGAAAAACTAAAACAGCTAAATTCGAATTAATGAAAAAAAATAACCTTCTCAGTAAACGATTTATCATGTTTTACCCTGTAAACATATTTTTTATCGGTTTATAATAGAAAAAAAAACAAAAACATCAAAACTTTAATGCTGGTGAATATATCAATTTTCGTGACTAGGAAAAGCATTTATCTCCTCTCAGCAACAATACCAATACCAGTACCAACCAGACCAGATATATCGATGTCAGTAATAATCATCTCACGACATCGAAGTACGTTGACACTGACAAACCTCCATTTCCACACAGTTCAGAGAGTTTCAGGCGAAAAGAAAAGATTCAAAGCTATAAACAGATCTAGTCGAGTCTAGATAGAGGAAAATCAGCAGGAGGAGAACCTCAGGGTAACATAATTCTTGGTATGTAGCAACGATAAGGGGGAGGAATTTTACTGTATCACTACTCATCCGCCTTCCTGTAGTACATTTCTTCCTATACCAACCATCTATGTGATCTGAAGCTGACTATGTTAGTATAGTGTTCTCACTGAGTGGTAAACATAAATCTTCGTCCCCACGGAGGTGGCTCATATTATTTGAAACTGCCGGAACAGTTTGGTTGAACGGATGATGATGGTGCACCATTCTATGTCATGCTAGTGCGGATGGGATATAAGACCGCTTACGACATGACGTCTCCTCTTATATGTACCTAGTTCATCTATTATACACAGTATAGTCGAATTCGGCACTATAAGCTTCCATTCCATATCATCAGTCGTGCACATATTTACTCATTGAATTTAGTTTGGATATATGCTGCCTGGAGCCATCCAGAGAGAAGACTGGGAGGACATGTTACTTGTATGTATGTATATACATATGATGGCATATGGTGGTTTATCTAAGTACCTTACTTGGGTATACTATGTACATAAGTGCCTTCAAAATACTTCCTTCCCGATCCCCAAAATCTGTTCATTTCTGAAATGGTGAGACTGGTGCTAGTATGCTATACATACGTACATACCATATATCCCTGCTGTTCCTCGGATCCAAATCCCTCTGCCTGGTATAGTGTTACTCAACATCATTTGATATGCCATAAAGATATTGAAACTGGCATGAGACTTGAATTAAGCACATTACCAGCTAGTCACTTTGATTGCTCTGGTACTGGTGGTGCTGCTGCTGTTGCTAGTGGCAGCTGATGGTTTGGCCTAACGCTATGTTTGTAGCGTGGCAAATTAGCTCATTCCAGTGAGTAAGCGAAGTGTATCTAAACGGTTACGTACAGCCAGAGGGATACGGGGGCTAGATATGGAATTAAATGATGAAATTACTTGGAATCTATGTAATTGGTGGATAATGCTTGCCGGTGGTGGTGCTGCTGCTGCTCCTACTGCAGACTTCTCCGGAGGACTATCGATTTTCTGCTGATTTTATAACTAAATAAGTAATAAGCAGGTGGAAAATTGACTACTGTGGACGACTACGAGGATATACAAAATGTTTGCTGGTTATGTAGCCTTAGGTGGTGCTTTAGACATTTGGAGAATTTCAAGGTGTTACGAAGAGATAAAATTGATTTTTTTTTGTGTACTGATCTGCCATAATATACGGAAGCTGCTATACTTAATTTGTCCAATTATTTTAATGGATTTTCGAAATTTTTCGCCCTCTATACATATTTAAAAAGCATTTCGACTACAGTTACCACAGAAACAAGATTTTCGTAGACCTCTATCGTCGCTTGAGAACTGATTGGACTGTAGGAATTGTCAATTGTCCATTTTTAAAAATCTTCCCTTTTTGCTAGTTTTCATGCTAGTTTCGACAAATATCCGACAAACAAATGCTGGTGTATCGTTCAGCCAATGTTCGGAAGTTTTTGCAGCTAAAATTCCCTAGAAAATGGGAACTTTTCCCACAGATTATTGTGCAAATTAACACAATTTTTTCCTAGATTAGATTAGATTTGTGAAGGGGTGTATAGGCGTTAGCCTCGCAATCACTGCGACCTGAAAGATCTATTGTGAGTCCCCGTTGAATTTGCTCCATGCTCCATTTATAGGTTTAGACTGTTAATAAAGTCTAGAACCATTCTGGGCTTGAGGTTCCATACGTAACTTGGTGGAGGAAAAGCATGTTCAAGGTGGAGTAATCTCCGCCTGGTCAATGCTTCGCAATTGTAGAGCAAGTGCTCCGAGGTTTCGTGAGCATCCTGACAGAAGCGGCAGGATGAAGTCTCAGCCAAACCCAGCTTGTTTAGGTGATACCTCAAGGGGCATGACCTGAGAAGAGCTCAGTGATCATTTTGAGCTCTGTTCTTCTAAGGAGTAGGAGTTCTTTTGTTTTTCCGCCAGAGGTGTCGATAAACTTTTTTGCCTGATGAAGTCTTTGTAGCCTTTCCCAATACAGGGATTTTTGTTTATTCTCCCAGTTATTTAGGGTAGCTTTGAGGTAACACTTTAAAGTGCCACAAAATGGCTCTGCTCCGACCAATTGAGTTTCCGCTCCTCTTTTGGCTAGGCCATTTGCAATTTCATTGCCTTTGTAGCCCTTATGTCCAGGTATCCACATAAGGATAACTTTGTTTCTCCTTGATAGATTTTTGAGGGTTTGTAGACATTCCCAGACTATCCCTGACTTGACAGTGTAGGACTTTAAGGCCTTGAGGGCAGCTTGACTGTCCGAGAGGATATTAATGGTTGAGCCATTTATGGCTCTTTTAATGCAGGTATTGGCACATTCTTCTATGGCCAATACCTCGGCTTGGAATACGGTAGGGGTAGAGCCTAGATCCTTTGATATATGGCATCTGGGGCCGTATACACCCAATCCGACCCCACTGTTTGTTTTTGAGCCGTCTGTATACCACACCATCGATCCTTGTTGGAAGGACGGTTTTGTGGAGCGCCATTGTTGTCGGTCTCCAAGAACCACTTGGAATGGTCTTACAAAATCCACTCTGGGTGTGATTATATCAGATATTGTCGTCACTTGCTCGAAGCATATCTGTTTTAAGATACTTAAAAGACCAACCAGATCGCCTGGCTTTAACTGTTTCTCCGTTTGTACTCTTATAGCACTGGAGATCGATTCCTTTTTCACCTGTAAATGCAGGGGTGAAAGGTTTAATAAGGCTTCCATGGCTGCTGTAAGACAGGTTCTCATGGCACCAGTTATTCCTAGATAGGCAAGCCGCTGGGTTTTTTGAAGCAGAGCCTCAGCCGTCTTTTGATAAGTTTTTGGCCACCATGCGAGGGCCGCATAGGTGACCATGGGTCTAACAACCGTGGTGTACGTGCAGTACATCATTTTTGGCTTCAGACCCCATGTTCTGCCAATGAAGCGACGACACGTATAGAGAGATCGCATCGCTCTATCCGTCACTCTGGACAGATGCGAATTCCAGGTAAGTTTCTTATCTAGGGTTATCCCCAGATATTTGACTTCGTCTGAAAATATCAATTCCGTATTATCAAGAAGAGGAGCTGTTAGTGAAAGCTTCGATCTTCTTGTGAACGGAACGATAACCGCTTTGTTGGGGTTTATGCTAAGGCCTTTGTTTAAACACCACGTCCGGACTTTGGAGAGGGCTGTTTGCATGAGGTCGAATATGACTTGATCATGCTTGCCCCGTATTGTAACTACTAGATCATCCGCGTAGCCTTGAACATTAAAACCCGAACTGGTCAAATTCTCTAGCAGATCATCAATCACGATCGACCATAAGAGTGGAGAGAGAACTTCTCCTTGTGGGTAGCCTTTTGCTGCGGTGATCGTGACTGAGCAGTTCCGTAGAGATGCTTCTAAGCATGGAGTCTATCCAATTTACCGTGGAGGGTTCAAAGCCTTTATCCTCGGCAGCTGATTTAATTACATCGAAGGAGGTATTATCGAAGGCTCCTTCTATGTCCGCAAATGCACATGCCACCTCTTTTGCTTCGAGAGCTTTTTCGAGGTCTTTGAATAGTGTGTGAATGGCAGTCTCAGTAGACCTGCCAGCTTGATAAGCGAACTGCTTAGAATGAAGTGGTGATTTAATCAGAATTTCACTTCGAATGTGTAGGTCTAGGATTTTTTCCATGGACTTATCAAGAATGAAGAGAGGCTGATGGGTCGGAACGATTTAGCTAGAGAGCTAGCTCTTTTTCCTGCTTTAGGTATAAATACCACCCTGACGTCTCTCCAACATTGGGGAACATACCCTAGAGCGTAACTGGCTCGAAAAATTTTTTGTAGTGGAAAGAGTATTTCTTCAACACCTTGTTGTAGTAAGGCGGGAAAAATGCCGTCTTCTCCAGCAGATTTAAAGGGCTTAAATGTGCCAATGGCCCATCTAACCTTGTTAGGAGTAAAGATTCTTCCCGCAAGGCTTTTGCTCCTGTTAGAGACTCAGTCCTTGTCCACCTCAATCGGGTCTGGAGCTATTATTCCTTGATCGGGAGTGAGAGACTCGGGAAAATGAGTTTCTAATAAGAGCCTGACTGTTTCCTCGCAACTCTCGGTGTAGTTCCCATCTTCCTTTTGAAGTGTGCCTATACCATTCGTGTGATCCTTCGAAAGTACCTTATGGAGCCTGATAGCTGCGGGCAATTGATCTATGCCATCGCAGAAGGTCCGCCAGGTTCTTCTTTTAGATCTCCTTAGTTCCGTGTTATATTCCGTTAGAGCCTTTTTATATTCCCCCCAGATGCCAGAGAGCTTAGCTCTGTTGAATAGTTTCTTGACTTCTTTTCTTTTCAAACTCAATTCCCTATCCTCAGTCGTGCTAATGCTACCGCCGGGAGAGTCAACTACAGCCTTAAGGTGTTGTCGATAGAGTTCCCAGTTAGTTTTTTTTTTTTTTTTTCTAAGTACCAATAAGTATAAGAAATATACCAAAAGGAACAGTTCCAGTACCTTTTCAAAACTAAGTAGTTTTTATTGATAGGAGAGAACTTAAAAAAAATACATTCGCAAATTAAGAGTAAAGGTAAAGATATACGGTGAGAGATTTTTTGTCTCTAGTCTCCGGTTTACAGATATTAAGATCTCCGAAATGTTTGCACGGCAAGAGACTTTTGTCTCTGGAGACCATAATAAAAAAATCTTTAGAGACACGTCTCCGAAATGTTTACACACGAAATTTAAGTTTGGTCTATAGAGGTCTCCAAAGAATTACATATCTCAAAACCTATTTATATTTTTAAGTTATGGGAAAAGTGAAAAAAAAAAACTTAAAAACATATATCTATCCTTGCTGTACAAATTTTACGGGATAAACACAACAAATTTGTGTGATTTTATTTTTCTCAAAAATAAACAGAACTCTAATATTCTACCCTAAATCTATTATATTAATTATTAATTTTTTTTACTAATTTCTTTGTAACAATTTGTCAAATCCACTCCAGTTTATTCCTTTTCCTTTCCGAGTAGACCTGATTACAGATCATATTTATTCGTTACTAGTCATTATGTCTCGGGCTCCTTTACTGATCGTTTTAAGGTGAAGCTACACGGCGAGAGACTTTGGCCTCCAGAGATCAATTTTTTAGTCTCTGGAAACCCAGAGTCCGTCTCCGGTCATCCGACGGATTCTCCAGGTTCGGTCTCCCGACTCCGAACTTTGTTCATTTGTTGTCTCCAGGTCTCCGGAGACAATTTGTGTGTTCTGCAGAAGTGACATTTAACCGAACCTGGAGAACCCGTCAGATGCCCGAAGACAGGTCTCTGGGTCTCCAGAGACTAAAAAATTGATCTCTGGAGGCCAAAGTCTCTCGCCGTGTAGTTTCACCTTTAAACGATCAGTAAGGGAGCCGGAGACATAATAATGAACGGGGCATAGTAACGAATAAATATGATCTGTAATCAGGTTTATTCTAAACTCGCGCTATGATACCCAGAATGCAGGGTTAAGTATTGCTAACATATGGTCAACATTTCTTTTCTCATTAGTCTATGTTTGTTGTAGTTGTACGAAAAGAGAGTGAGTTTTGCCAAAGATTGTGTTTGAGGGAATATTATAGGCGAATTGATTTGAATGGTGAGTAAGTTTAGTATATTTATGGTGTACTCGTATGCAGTTTGGCGGAATAAAGTTAGATTTCATTTTAGTTTTCGATACATTTAGCATAACATGTCGGAAAAAGACTGATGTGTGTATAGGGACAGAAGAACGAGTTTTTGTCGAGGCATAATGACTAACTTTTTACGGGACATAATCATTATTCGATTTTCACATTCTGGAAGGAAGTCGCTCAACGAAGAGCGGATTCAGAAGACATAATTTTACATTTGAATAAAATTCTCAGATTTTTTGATTGGGACATTTCTCTTCATGAATCAAATCACTTATTACCTCTGATTGATCATACTGAAATATATCGGTGATTGTCAGCGAATAAAATCTGAGTCCACCTCTATGTGTGAAGAAAAGTTTATTTTCTACTTTTTCATGCGGCTTGGCCTCAGTTTTGTTTGAATTTTCCCGATTTTCCATGTTTTCCACAGACTTTTCTTATTACTGTGATTTTTTTTTAAAAACTTACATGAATTTTCCTCGATTTTTCATGCAAGTTTTCATGATTGTTGAAGAGAAAGTATTGATGCCAGTAGGACGGAAAAAAAATGATTCCGCATAGCTTATAAAAGTTTTTTGTCGGAAAATTTCGGAAATTGCAGAAAAATTGGAAAATTCTGCACTTTTCCTAAACAGATTTATCACTAATCATATCGATGAAAATTTTTTCGATGATTTTTCCGCTTTTCCGGGTTTTCCATGGAATTTTCCACAAAAACAACTTTATGCAACTCATTTCGCTCTACAAGTTTGTCTTAGGCTGCAAAATGCTCAAACGCTTCCTTGGTCGGAAAAACTCCGGAAAAGCGTTTTACATGAATTTTAAGCGATTTTTCTCCAAGTTTTCACCACTGTTGGAGAGAAAGTAATGATGCCATTTGATAGGGAACTTGATCCTGCATAATTTAGAAAACTTTTTTACCCAAAAATTTTCCGGAAAATTCCGGAAATTTTTTTCAGAAAAACCGAAAAACTGCATTTTTCCTGAAACGTATTTATCATCACTAATCAAATTTGTACCAAATTTTCAGATGATTTTTCCCGATTTTCCATGGAAATTTCCGGTTCATTGATAGATTCAATTGTCACGCGACATGAACTTGTGGGGCAAATTTCAGCTCGCTATGATGACGAAAGTGGGTCTACGAGAGTGTCGAAAATAGTAAAAAAGAAATATCCAGACAGACAAATTCGTGTACGAGTTAAAGGGACGGGCTGGCCTCAAAAAAGGCTTAGAGCTTCAAAGTAGTAAATAGTAGTATTTAAAAAAAAAACTATTATTAACAGAAAACAAATTGTCCTTCTCTTCGGTGTTGCTGTAATTGTTGTACTTAGTTAGCTTCATTTGACATATAGATCACAAAAATCTGTTTCTCCATTCTCGAGATATGATTTTTTGTAAAATCACAAATCACAAATTTTATGTAAAATCACAAACAAATCACGGTGACAGACTCTGAACATTTTTTTTCGAAATCGGAGATGGTTGAGTCCAAAATCAGTCCAAAGTGTTCGTTTTCATGTAGAATGGTTCCATATGTCCTTTATCTACGAAAATGTATTTCTTTTTTTGTCATATGCTTCTTTCAATAGAGAAGATACCCTTAATTTGGTTTTCATTCATATAGTAGACAGCCTCAAAAATTTTATCCGATTTCAAAACACTAAGGTTAATTAAAATCTATAAAATAACGCCAAGCAAAGAGACGTTTTTTTTTAGTACGTACATAATTATAAAAAATTCAATTATCCCAAAGAGCCGCCACATCAACGTATAACTAAGTCATTGTGGCCTACCCGTCTCGTCCACTAATCTTATTCTATGCAAAATACAAGATGGATGAAACTACACGTCACAAGCACAAAACAGCGCCTATGTTGCGGGAAGGCAACAATGAACGAGAAGAATATACAAATGTATGTACAGGATAATACGAATAAAACAAGCCCAAAATGGCGGTTCAGTAAGCAAAACGAGCTGAGTTACAGCCAAAAAAGCGTTGCAAGGACCTCATTTTCGAAAAAATCTAAAATCCGCTATAATTTCGAAAATAACACGAATTCGAAAAAAAATTATAATGACATTTTCGATTGCAAATCACCTCATCTTTTAGGGGTTTCAGTATTGCATACTTTTCCTGGAACACCCTGTACAATGTACAAACAATAAACAGCGATGCTATGCACTAACCTTTGAATCCTAGATGCACTACAGCATGAACAAGAGTCAAGAACCAAAAAGTAAGTTTATATCATCATCACATTTAATATCAATAGGGAGTTTCTTCATCTCGGTACATCTAGAGCCATCTATTGAGTTGTGAACACATTACTTCGGCATTTACTATTTACTTTTATACACAATGGTAATAATCTCGAAAAAAGATCCCCCCTCCTGTCTACTCCTCTTCATATAACAAATGTCAAGAAAAGTTAAGAGTGACATTTTCGAACATGATCCAATATAGGCAACGACAAAATTGTCAGTACTGTGTATAAAATATCAATCGAATCGATATAGCAAAAACTATGAAGAAAACATTCAAAGGTCTTACATTCCCGCCCTTCCCATTCTGGAAAAAACTCTGTAATATGAATTTTATAAGACATCTACTACCTTCGGTGTCTAGTTCTAGTTTGGAAAAATCAAAGAAATTTTCTTTTGATAGTCAAGTTCGAAGAACTTCGAAAGTTTTCGAAACTTTGAATGCTTCGAATCTTTATTTTTCCAATGAGTTCTTAGCAGTTAGCACTTAGTACAACCCTGGCCTATCATTCCAGAGTTTTTGAGTTTTTTTTTTTTTTTTTAATACACAATCAGGATGAAAGCATCATAACGTCGACATACATAGAAGACGTGGACAAAATAACAAAGAGAAAAGTTTGTCAAAACTTTTGGTTGTCAAACTTTTTACAATCTAAGCTAAAATTGAAAATTGGCAAACTTTTTACCTTTGCTCACCAAGGAGCGGAAAGTTGATACTCTGTTCATAAAAGTGTTAACATTTCCTCCATGCAGAAACAGCAAAACTCATGTTAGAATTTTCTTTTGTTATTGATGGAGAAAGAAATTTTGTGAAACCATTCCTTGAAAGTTGAACTTTTCTGGTTATATGATGTCGCATGCAATATCAGAGAGCATAGTATAGAAATTTTATATGGCTGGGAATGTACCCGGAATGGACCACAACATATCAAATGATGGATACATCGTGTGATAAATATTTTCTCACATCTGTCGTGTTGAGGAGGTCGGTCAAATGTATAGAAAACTATTGTTAAAGTAACATTTACATTGGCACGCTCTAAAACATGTTATGAATATGATCCATTCCGGAATGCATTACCCATTTTACAATCTGTATACTCTGCTCTGGCATCTAGATCTTGTGCCATCATATTTCGTGAAAAAATTACCCATTATGTTTTTTATTTTAAATTATTAAAATAAGTTCTAGGAGGATACCTTATGATGCAAATCACAGTTGGCAGGAAAAAGGTAGGAAAATGATTAGAGGATATAAGAAGAATGGTGGAAATGCATGTACGTCGCTCTTAAACCTTCGCAGGTTGTAAGTCAGAGGAAACACACAAGATGGTAGACTATTCCACATTCACGGCATCTTACTGTACAGCCGAAAGTAGTTTAAGGGATAAAAAAATTTGCTCAACTTGCAACACAAAAGAGTAATTATTATGAAAGAGTCATATGATAAAATCATATTATTACCTAAAGCAGAGGGATGGAAAAAATTAAGATTGTGGATGCTCGTTAAATTGCTAACTGCGAGTCGCACTGATCACTCTATATTTAATGAAAAGCCTTTCGCCGCCGATCATGGACTCAGGTTAAATATATATTTGTAATTATTCAAAGGAATGTCCTATTGGACTGATATAAATTTTTTGAAAAAGCAGATAAACCTATGAATATTTTGCCTAGAAGAACATGCTGGCCATAGTTCAAGAAAATCTCGTTAGGTGGAATCATTAAGGACAAATTTAGAAATCGTAATTAAAAAATAACGGTTTTTGGCGCCAAATCGACCGAAAAGTGGGGTGGAAAAAACAAGTAAGTTTTTTTCTGTAATGTATTCGCCGAGGACTTTCCAAAAAGTACCCGCATGCCGGGATACGGTAGAAACTAAAAAATCGAAATTTTTTTCATGGGTGTGTGTGTGTGTGTGTGTGTACCCTTGCAAAATGCTCAAATTTGCAAATTCCTTCGAATGAAATGCCAGGGACGAGGAGATATGTAGTTATCTAACCGTGTAACTGGTATGTCCGTGAGTTGTTAGGGACCCCCGGTAGGTGGCGGTGAGTGCGCGCGTAAAATTCCTCAAGTTTTTATTTTTTTAAATAGGTAAATGAAATCCGATCTTCCTGAAATTTATTATAAATAATCTCCTTATAGGCGCGCATTATTAAAAAATTGGATTATTCAACAATTCGTTTACATAAGTTTCGAAATTTTGGCAACGTAATCCGGAGTCTGCTCAAAAAATCACAAAAATTAATCAGAAAGAATTTTGCAAATCGGATGATATTTAGCCGAGTTATGGGTGGGGATGAAATTGTACACTTGTACGGGGATTTAATTAAAAATATTTCTTTCAACGAAGCTCTCCAGATTGGGAAAAGAAGTACACCGCTCGATAGTACTCGCCAAGATCTTTCATTTGCTACGCAACATGCTGTATAAGAAGTACTCCCCCCCCCCGGGGTTGCCAACCCCGCACCGTAAAGTACCCCGGGACGATACTACTAATAGACTCAAAAAATCAGAAAAAAAACAATGAATTTAGCAAAAAGAATTTTTTAAATCGGCTGGAGCAAATCGTTATTTTATCAGTTTTTGTTCAGGGAAATCTTCCCCATCCTGCCAAAAATTTTTTTGCCACCCGTAAATAATGGAGGCTTAACAGGCGCATAATGAGGCATATAAATCTTGAGGGGATGGAGGGGAAATGTGTGAGGAAAAATTAAAAAGGAATGAATTTTAGCATCCATTGGATAAATGCTCTTGATGCGCTTGAAGGAACTTGGATATTCCAATTTTTCTTGTACATTTATAAAACCCGTTAGTAAGGGTAACTTTTAGCCGAAAGTGGGGGGAGTGTATACAGGGAATATCTGGAGGGTAGGAAGAGGCAACGTATAGAGGGCTCGGTTGAGTTTTTAGGAGAAATCTCAGTGGGTGGGGGAACGACAATCCATTTTTTTTACAGTTTTTGTTCAGAGAAATTGTCCCCCTTCCCCCAAAAAAGATTCCCCCTCCCCGTAAAAGATGCACTTCAAGGAGGCGCATGTAGAACGTATGAAAAATTGTAGGGGGTGGAGGGGAAATTTTTCAGGAAAATTATAAAAAGCACGAATTTTACCACCCTAAAATAAATGCTTTGCTGCGCTGCCTGGTAGGAATTTCGAAATTTCGAATTTTTTTTTCGGTTTCGAAAGCCCGTCATCTTCGGTAAGTTTTAACGGTCCGTTATGTTGGAATTGAATAATAAGTAATAGTATAATCTTGCGCTGAAAATACCTCGATATTTTTGAAAAATCTCAAGTTTAGTACTAAGAATTTTCGAAATTCGACAATCCAAAAACGCCGAAAGATGGCAAACACTTACTTGTATTATGTGTCTGAATTTGATTGAAATCGGTTTATAATTAAAGGGGAATCAGGCTAGATATTTCATTGGACCATAGTGCATTCATTCATAACTATAGTGATAAAGGAGCGAAAGTCATCCAACATTGCAACGGTGTTTGAGCGAGTTATTGCCAAATCGCCAATGAGCTTCAAAGCTCTTTTTGGACAATATCTAATACTATGCGGCCAGCCCCGTGTGGGCATTGTATTCTATTCGGAGTCTGATATAGGACTTGTAGAGGAGCACTAGATTCGATGGATTGAAATATTTCTTACATCCAAAATCCAAAATATTTCGATGCTTCTTTGGCAACAGAGAAGTTGTGATCTGTCCAGATTAATTTACTGGAAATATTAATGTCAAGAATACTTAGGGACGGTGTATCAGAAATCAGTGCTCCATCAAAATAAGCGGATGATTTTGTTATAAAGTAATGAGACAACTTTAGATTTTAGACGCATTGAAATCGACGTGATTCACCTTACACCAAGGGAGGAAATTGTCAAGATCGTTATTAATTAAATGATCTAATTATGCAATCTTGTTTTTTATACCTGCAAGTCTGGAGTTCGCAAAGTATATATCAGAGGAGTAGGCGAAATAAAGCTTGTTGTCATCAGAAAATCTGTGGATGAGATTAGAACTAAAGGAAATCAGATCATTAATGAAAATTATGAAGAGAGACAGAGAGAGAATAGAGCATTGTGGTATGCCAGCGTTTAGAGGGTGAGATGCACTTACAACGTTCCATAAGTCACCAGATGACCGTCCAGACCGGATACCATAATGACGATCGTTGATTAGTTTTTCCAGATTTTTCATTAATTTGGAGTTAATGACAGATTCACAGAGTCAAAACCCTTTAAAAGAGTCGAAGTGATTGCAATTGGTCGATAATTTGTGAGATCTCTACCTCTACCGCCCCCCCCTTTTTTTTTTTTCGTAATCTGAAGAAGGGCTAGTTTCCAAAAAGTTTTCTGTCAAATAAGACAAATAGATAGTTTTTGCAGCAATTTAGCCAAGTTTGAGTCACAGGTTTGATTAACAGGGGTAAGAAACCATTAAGACCTGCGGCTTTAAGGGCGTTAAGCCTCTTAAGAACTTCTAACATATTTCTCCTACGTATGTATAGGAGAATGTCGTCAGGGTTAGCCTGGCGTCTAGGTCTGCCATCTGAATTTTTTTTAATTTTGACCACTAATGGCCACCAATGTTCGAGCACGGAATAACTTATCTCAGTAACAGCGAACTTTTCGTGACATTACACATTTGGAGCGTGCGAACGCAAAGTACGTGTTGGCTTGAAATTTCAAAAAAAGTTCTTTTTAGCTTCAGTGGATGCGGTCAAAAACTGAAGAGAAAATATACAATCCTCAAGGTAAGCATTGTGAATGTGTTGTCTGGTTCATGCTTGAAAACAAACCAAGAGGAAAATTCAATCCGGTAACATGTTTGGTTGTGGTGTCACGGAAATGACGCTTGGCGTCAAGTTTGATCATTTTGTGTAGTCAGGGTTGGCCCACTGTGATTGAGTGTTTGAAAGATGCTTAAGAAACGTCCAACATCAATCCCAAAGAAGTTCACCAATAAAACACCAATTAAAGGAAGATGCCCATACAGAAAATTCTCTTTTCGGACAATGCGCAAGAGAGTAGTGCATTTGTAGTGCGTCTATGTAACGAGATTAGCTGGGAATGCGATTTCGAATAATCTGCCATTAAAATTTTCTTAAAAAAACAGAAAAATGCAACAAATTCGACATTTTATTTTTTTCAATTAATTTTTCCAGGTCATTGTCAATCATTTCATCAAATTTTTCGTCAGCTGGCACACATTGACAGTACTGCGGCCGGACCTTGACAACATTTCACTTTTCTTTTAATTGCCTATATTTTTTTTTACTTTTTCATCACCCAATTAATCTGCAATGTTCAGAAAAAGTATTCCCTTTTCCCACCACTATCCAAAGATGCGATTGGATTGATCAAATTCTTCCTTAAACGGAAGTTATGGGTAAAAGTCAAAAAGGTGGACAACCCTGACGACAATCCCATATATATTAGGTATTGTACACATCCACACTAATAATGGATGCGTATATAACTTCGTTACATTTTATTCTTTCTCTTAGGTTAAAAAAAACAAAAAACTTCACACTAACAGTTTTGGGTAGTTTCAGTATGATTTCACTTCGCCTAACGCTTCATTATGCAATCACTTACTCCTACACTTACTTATTTCTGAAAATATTTTTCATAAAGTGATTCCAATATAAAAAATAATTATCAATGGACCCCAGGTGGGTGATTTCAATATGACTTCAATGTACGAACCTTCATCAATTGGTCAGCTGAGTATAGTTTCAATGTGACTGGGCACTTTTATCTTTCCATTTTATTTATTTATTAAATAATAATCTCTTTTTTTTTATAGGACGCATAAGTCTATAAGTTTCATTAATATACTAAACTCAATAGCTATTTTCAGACATATCAATTTCCAATTTTTTTTTTTTATATAATATCTCACCTTCTATCTTGCTATGTTGCACTACATTATATCCAGCAAAAAAAAATAACTAAACAGGTAGCAACTGCTATTAAATAAAAAAAATAAAATGAATAAAAAAAAACTAACAGAAATAATAAAAACGCCAAGATATTTTACACCGTTTATGGGCGCAAAATGTGGTTAAATTAGCTCCAAATCGATCTGTCGATATCAGTCGAACTCATCAGAGCGATCCATTAAGGCTACGATTACTTTCCAATAAGAGAAACCACATAAAATCGTAAAAATCAAGTATCGATCTTGGAGGCAATAAAATCAAAATTGCACGTTAAGCAAGGTGAGATATTGATTGGAGTCCCGCAGTGTATGTACATATGTACGTGCGTTCATATAAACGTTTTGGAGGGAACGGAGATTTCATCAATCCAAGGTTGGTGTAGTTTTTGTTTTTGTTGCTCCTGCTGCTGCTGCTGCTGCCTCTTCGTTTAGAGCTACATATATCGTATAGAGATGCACACATTATGCTGATGGATGACATGATAAAGCCTAAGAAAAATGTCGAATCGTCTGAAATTATTGACAACAAAAAAAATATATATAAAGGAGAAACCTAAACCAACCATGAGAGTCAATAATACTTATGTGAACCACACTACCGCCGGGCCTGCTTCTGCTGATGTTGATGTTGAGATATTGAAAAAGTCGAAAAGATTTATCTGGCAGCTGATGGGTTGAAAAAGGTCAAGAAAAAAAAAATCAAAATCCATCTGTGTTGCTATCATCTTGGTCTGGCTATAAGTATAGTAACTGTGGCAGCTATATGTACGACTATATGATGTAGATGATGATGATGATGATGATGATGATGCAAGAGGGAACGAAATAGCGGAGAATATTGTGTTGCACGCTGCTGAAGCTGCAAAAGGAGAAATGATTCGTTTCTGATGTTGCCTTGAATTGAAGGAAATTTCATTATATATAAATCTCTGCGGGATATCTCGCTTCTCGGATCTTGTAAACAAAATGTCATTTGGTTGTCTAAACAAAATATTTCCACCGAAAACTTCACTTTTGTGGGAAATCAGTCACGAGATCTTGTTGATGAGCTCTGAGTACCTCGCAACTATGATGGAATTGCACCATTGTTGTTAGTTAAGTAAGATGCATAAGGCTTATGATGGGGTTATTTTTTTGCGCTTTGGGTTTCTGATAATATTTATGCTTGCCAATCGCAATGTAAAAGTTGCAATTATATAACCACTTCTCTAGGTGGCTTTTGTGGCTTACTGTGGTGATTGGCCTACAATACGAAGGTTGATTTTTATCATATTTTATGGATTTTGTCTTTTTTTCTTCTTCTAATCTTGTATTACTCTGTGTGCAATCAAATTTGAAGAGAATTTCAGTAATAATATAGAGATAAGGACAAAAAAAATTCTTATTTTAAGTAATACAGGACCCAGAATTGAGCTCTGTGGAACTCCGTACATATTTTTGGTGAAATCGAACATCATCAGAGTAGTACGCTTGTGTTGTTTGGTGAGAATTATTTTCAGTTTTTTTTTTTTTTTCAATAATTTTCAATGCTAAATTCTGCTTGCCTTAAATATGGTATCTTTGATTTTAGTCGGTAGGGGCTCTCGAAATGTTTATAATATGGTTAATTGGTAGATTTTTGTTGCCATTTTGAATTAATCGAAAATTTCGGACAATAGTTTTACGAGGTTCAACAGCACACATTGCAAAACAATCTTATAAGTGGCTACCAAGCTGGGTTTCGACCCAAGCATAGTTGCGAAAGTGCTCTCGTTAAAGTCACCGCAGACATTCGCGCTGCACTTGATAAAAGAGAGATTTGCGTTCTGGTGCTTTTAGACTTCTCCAAAGCTTTTGACAGTGTTTGCCATGTAAGCCTGATAGAAAAATTATTTAATAAATTCCATTTTTCGTGTCGATCTGTTCACTTAATCAAGAAGTTCTTAATCGGGCGATCACAAAAGGTTACTCTTGGTGACTGTAATCACTCAAATTTACTTCCTCTGTCTTCTGGAGTACCACAAGGCTCCATTCTTGGTCCTCTACTCTTCAGTCTATATATTAACGATCTGCCGGATATAATTCAAGATGTCAACATTCACATTTATGCTGACGACGTTCAAGTTTATATCAATCGCCCACCTGGCCTTATCGAAGACTGTGCGGCTCGGATGAACGATGATTTACATAATATATACACCTGGTCGATTTACAATATACTTGAACTTAATCCAGGCAAGTCACAGTGTATCGCCACTCTTGACACTTCATCCCTTCCTCTTATTCTTTTGAATGGATCTTCAATTCCCTATGTAGATAAAGTCCGTAACCTTGGGGTCACCTTTAACTCCAATATGAAGTGCTGTGATCTCGTCAACTCTAACCTATCTAAGATTTACGCCATCCTCCATCGTCTATGGTTGTCCACTAAAATGCTCACCCCTAAAATGCGCTGTCATATTGTCAAGTCCCTAATGTTACAGCATTTCACACACGGTTTACTTGTTTTCCCAAAGCTAGATTCGCACTGCTCCAGAAAATTACATGTTGCATTTAACGATTGTGTAAGGTTTGTTTTCGGCTTACGAAGATTCGATCATGTTTCTCACCTGAATTTTGCACTGCTAGGTTGCTCTATTGAAGTATATCTAAAGCGTAGAGCGTTATTCTTCCTTTTCAACATATTGCACAACTCTCAGCCAGCTTACTTGAGGACCATGTTTCAACCCTTGAATTCTGCCAGAGGCTATAAAATGCAAATACCTCGTTTTCAGACCTTGTTCAAATCACTCGAATATGGAATTCATTACCACACAATATCCAGAAGGCTAACTGGGCTAATTGGGTTTTCAGAAAAAGGATCCCTGAGGTCAGCAGCAATAAAAATTCACAGAGAGGTTCGCAGATAGATCCTTAATTACTCGTGTAATAACCTTATAATGGGTTGGTATCTCTACCTGAGTATACAGATAAATGGTATTTAATTTTTCTCTGCGCAAATAAACTTTGTACATACATAAGTAGTTACGCTATGCGGATTCTGGATCACTTTTCCCATACAAAAAGTGGAAAATTTTTTTCCAAACTTTTTTGAGAGTTCTGGATCACTGATGGTTGCGGGGTTGATGGTTTTGACCCTGTCCTCTGACGTCACCTTAACCTTTGAGATCAACCGGAAGTGAGGTCCCATAACGTAACACAACTTTTCAAACAGGTTTGATATCAGGTGAACAGCTTTAATCTACTCAGCAGATCCACACGGGTGACGTCAGAGGTCAGGGTCAAAACCACCCCCCGCAAGTTTGGGAAAAAAATTACCACTTTTTGTATGGGAAAAGTAATTCAGAATCCGCATAGCGTAACTACTTACATATATCGCTTTGCACTGCTAGTATTGATCCTGTATGCTGTCATAGCTAAGCACAATATGATCTTTACGATAGCTGAAGAGTTGATATTTAACTTCCGCTTAGGATTTTTGATACGACTGGGAGTGGGATAAATTTTGGTAACGGTCAATGAATAATGCATAATAATGAATAATAACTTTTCAGTCACCCTATAGATATTATTCTTTTCGGAGAAGGATATAAAAGAAATAATTCACTTCCTAAAATCATAGTATAGATTTAGAGATGTATTTCATTTCTAGTACAGAACCGAATTTTCTAGCTCTAAAACTCTCCGGCAATAACAATTGCCTAAAATTCATATAAATAGCGTCATCAAACCACCAATTCTAGTTCTGTTAATTTAAATTCATTTATATACCAACCAATCATTCAGAATACTGCCCAATAGCGTTACCTCTTAAAGGACTTTCTGGTCATTCTACCACCACCACACTAATAATGTTATGAAAAATCGATTTGAGAATTCAAATTTCCTCAAAATTTCCAGTTTAGAATTAAATTACATTTCAACTACATACTTAAGACGAAATATATTTGCGCAAAAGAAAGAACATTTAGGTCGAATACCGTGACATACTTGTCATAATTAAGTTGGCATATCATTCCTTTCTCAAAAACAACTTCACCACCTTGTCTCTCTGTCGTATATGTTATAAGGAGCCAAATAGTTTTCGTGTAAACTTTGCAATCATCAAATAGCATGCATGCCACTAAAATCGCAATGCCATCATCATCATCATCATCATCGTCGTCGTCGTCGTAGTCGTTGTTGTCGTCGCTATTTCTATAAATAGCTAAACTCATAAGCTGACGAACTTTCAGTATATATATGAGACGACATAAATGTTCCAAATATTTGGCGACATATAAATAGTTGACGAAACATCTGTCATCAAGATAATTCGCCTCTGATTAAAATTTCTTACCGTCATAAAATCTGACACTGAACATATAATTTTCCATTGAGGTTTACCCGTACATCAACTCGCCTGGTGGGTCTTCTAGTCCCTTCACGTAAATCTGTATGTATGTTTGTATGTATATGTAGATATGTAGTTCAACTAAATGAAAATCCACTTCAAACATTTTCTCACTCAATTTACAATGTGAAGTCAAGCGTATCCAGTATTATTACATGGGTCTTGTCTATACTTGCCGGTGATGAACAAATCTTGTTTTATTCAGTTCAAAAGCCCACGGTGGTTATGGTGCTTCCCCCCTTTCTCCCCAAATCATCCTCTTAACCGCCTCTCCCTGTTTAATGTTCCCAGCTACGTATATTCTGTGAATATGAAGTATATCGGTGTATATACATATGTATGTATATAGGGCGCTCAATATAACCTGGGCAGTCATCATCAAAAAGTATGGCTGGTTTTGGTTTGTTCATTTCGCAAAGGCAATTTTCTCTTTACAAATCGATTTTCAGCAACAAAACGATATCCGAAAATGCCGCCGTGTGACTATGCGAAAAATGAAAACGAGTTGCGGTAACAATAAACTTCGCTTCACATTAGTCGTCAGAACTGAATCCAAACCCAATCTAACCAGCATCAGCCAGCCAACAGCGTCGGCAATTTCATCCTGTTGGATCTTCTCTTCTTCCCTCTTATAGGGTGGTAGTAAAGAAGAATAATGCTACTGCCATCAGCTGCGCAACAGAGATTGTGCAGTGCATCCTACATATATAGAGAGAGATCTGGAATCTGGATGGATGGATGGATGCTGGAGAGTAGAACTATTCTCGGTTGGTTATACCTCTATGTATATATGTATGTATACAGATGTTATACAAGAAAGCATGGTGTGGTCGCGGATATATTTTGTTGGACTCAGTTCAAGTTCTATACCATCTTCTTCTGCTGCACTGTAATTCAATAAGGACCGTTGTTGAAGTAGCGATAAGAAGACGACGTATAGTGTACAGTGCGAGCACAAATCGTACAAAACTGTATGTGGCTCTGGAGGGAAGGTACAAGAAATCTGACAAAAAATGAGCATGCCTTAAAGAAACCGCCAACTGTCATACCATTTACGTGTAGTGAACATTGTAAAGTGAATCCAAAACCACGAGAGCATAATACAAAATAAAATAATAAAAAAAAAAAAACAAAAATTTTTTTTTTTTGCTTCAACAAAAGACGTTTAAAGAAGCGATCGCAAAGGGTGTAGAAGAGGCACTAAAAGACGGGGAGAGGAAAATAATGGCGCAGATAAAAATGTTAAGAAACGTGAAATGTGGAAATTCCGTTTCTACCCTATCTCGTTGTAATAATTATGTGCAGCAGTCGTCCTATAGTCCCCAACCCAATCCCTCTAGAAACCTGAACAGAACAAAAGCAGAAAAATAGCGAACAAAATGAATGCAATAAAAAAATTTTTTTTTTACAATTTCCCCTGTTCCCTTTGTTGTTGTTGCCAACTGGATATGGGATGTGGAGAGGAGCAAATCCCTTCTGTGTGCAAATTAAATTCACATAAAAGGCACCAGATATAGAGAGTCGACAACATCAGCAGCAGCAGCAGCAGCAGATATGGATAGACATCATTGGGTGTACGGGCAGACACGATTCAATCCAGAAATGGCCAGGAATTATATAGAGAGCTATAGTAAATCCAGCGAACAAGCTGTCTGTAAAAACGGAGTGAAGGAAGAGGTGCCACCACCATAGTCCATTCGCTCGCTAGCTAGCATTGTATGGAATTGCAGCAGCATTAAAGGCCAAATGCCGTTCCACTTGATTAGTTTGTTTTCTGAAAGAAATCTTTCTTGGACTTAGAGACTGTCTTTATCAATATCTGCCACGAAAGATTCTGTGCCTTCCCCCCACCATCACCACTACCTTAAAGGTAGCTTGATTGTTTGAATTTCCCAAGCCTCAAACCCTTGCATTTTTTTTCCTCTCGCCCTGGGAAAAGTTTTCAGTTTTGTTTGAAATGCTTTGCTTACTTACCATAGCTCTGCTGTTGATAATGATCTCTCCACGAGTAGAAAGAAAGCCCAGAAAGATGCCATTTACCTTGATATTCGTTTTCGATTGTTCATGGGGAGTGGTTAATGCGATGAAGATTACTCTACCTTGCGTCGCTTAATTGAATTCTATGCGATAGCAGCAGTCAGAGCCAGAGATTGCTCCCATTCCTTAGTGATGGTGATGGTGATGGTGGTGGTGGCCTTTGTTAGCTGGGTAAGTGGTAAATAGTCAGTTCACTTTGAAGATGTGTTTTTTTTTTTTGCTATCCAATTCATTGGTTTTGTTTTTTTTTTCATGGTAAATTCCACTTCTTCTTCTTCTGCTACTTTTCAGTCTGGTTTTTGGCCGATCAACTCAGTTCATATCAATTTGTCTTCTTTTGTATGAAGACGTTTCGTGTGTCCGGCCTGCAAGAGTGGGTCTCTTTCTTTTCAGTGCTTTTGATTAGATTCTCACATTAATGTTGCCTTTTATAAAATGATGCAGCAGAAGAGGAGGGTGTCGGGGCAAAAATATAATGTATATTCGCTTGGGATATTAGCGCTAATGGACTTACACTGTTACGGACGAGATTACATCGTTGCGAATAATGTTTAACTACGCGTTAATATGGGTAGAAGAGGCGATTATCGTTTATCTTTTTCTTCTTCTTTTTTTTTTTAAATGCTGTTTTCATTGATGGCTATTTCTATAAGAGAAATGTTCGGTTTAGAACGAGCCGTAAATTTACAGTAAAACGGACGCTAATGAGCGTTTTATTGCTAGGTAATTGTTAGTGTTAAGACTCGGAGGAATTTCGTTGATAGCAGCCGTAGAGGCGGTTAGTTCATTTATTTACATTTATTACATAATGTAATTATCATTTAGGAGCTTCATTTATCGTTAGTCATCATAATATGTATAGGTAGTCATTAGGTACTACCTAGATTCAGCGTCATGTGGTGGTTAAAGTTTCTAACTATTTATTTTCCACGGTTCTATGTATGGATGATGTGCATCAGCAATATTTTACATCTAACGTCCCTTTCCTTTTCTCATTATTTCTTTCTTTTTAACCTGTTTTGAAACCGTCGAGATTTTCTTCAAGAGTTGCTTTGGTGAGTCCTGCAGCCTTTTATGCCTAGCCATCTTAGTTTGTCAGATTTTGTAAAGTAATATTTAAAAACTTCTTGATACGAATACTAAATTCTTTCTTGATGGTAGATCAAATCACTAAGTTGACGACTGCTACAGTAGACTCTAATCTAAGAAAGTTTATCGACAGGGACAGCGACCACATTCTGAGCCTATGCTGAAAAGCAATTTTGAATCTAGAATTCCATATAAGACAATGGGAATCACATTCTATGCTTCAGTCATTGACAAACCATATTGTCTACACTGACGGCTCCAAATCTGAAGAAAACACTAGATCAGGCATTTCTACGAGGAGTTTCACCGTCGAAATTCCCACACACTTTGAAAGCCATGTCACGGATTTCCAGGCGGAAGTCAAAGCCATTCTTGAAGCGGAAAGGCATCTACTTAACTCAGGCACTGAGAATAAGGATATCGCCAGCTACTCACCTAGCCAAGAAGCAGCTGTCAAGGCTTTATCTAAACCCTTTACAACCTCCAAACTAGTACTGGAGTGTAAAACCATCTTGAATCGCCTCTCTCAGTGAATGCCAGGGCATAGCAACATCAGCTGGAACGAAAGGGCGGACGAGTTTGCTCGTCTTGGTGCAGCCTCGGAGGAATCTCACTTCATAATCGGGATTGTACCAAAACACTTGTCTCAATTATTTCGATTTGGGCTGGCCGCCAATACAGTCGCGTTTGGTTAGACGACCCTTCGGGTAGAACTACAAAAGAACTGTGGGATAAACCTAACCCAAACCAAACGAATAATCTCTCGGGACTTAACAAGCCAATCCTGAGAACTTTAGTGTCTATTCTAACTGGGCACACTTCTCTCAGGGGTCACCTTTACAGGATGAGACTTGTTAATGATTCTATTTACAGGTGTTACGGAGAGGAATCCGAAACGGTAACTCACTTCTTTGTCACTGTCCGGCACTCTCAGAAAAGCGATACAGAATCCTTGGCTCACACCTCCTGGACGAGCTGTACGAAGCTGGCAAGGAAGATTGGGGACACATAGTTAGCGTTGTAAAAGCGTCCGGTTGAGACCTATGAGTGATTGCTCATGGGTCCGGAGAGAAAACAATGGACCTTGTTTTCGACCATGTTCGGAAGACCTCTCAAGGTCCCGACCTTTTCTCAAACTAAACTAAGAAAGTCTTTATTTCACTTATATCTTAAATGACACGCCATTTCAGTCACAGGATAAATTAAAAAAAAACACTAGTGCATGCTCCTTTATCAGTAAAGAGGGAGTATACCGAACTAATTATCCATTCAGACCATGTTTTTACCGCGAAGATTGAGTCACACCTTCGGTAGTAGAGTATTGTTTCTTCTTTTTCAATATCTTCATGATTGCATTCCCCAAAAAAATAACATTTATTCTCCTCCAGAATTAAACAAAAACCTCCATACGTGCGGTGATCATGATTAAAGCAATTTTTCGCAAGGCTTTGGGTCCTTCCCGTTCCCTGATTCCTCTGTGTAACATTTGTAGATAATTATGAGCCTTAATGTTGAGCTGTACATTAAACTTACATCCTTGGTTTCAAGGTCCGTGTACACTCAAAAGCTCTTCTATTCTGCTCTCTGCTAGTTGAGTTTTTTTTTTAATCCAGTTAAATCCGTTCTCCATGTTAATTTTAAATCTAGGTTAGGTTAGAATCGAACCTACATTTTGATGGTTCGCTGTTATCGGAAATGCAATGGAATTCTCTGTTTTCACCAGTTTGTGTAAAATAATCTTTTCTAAATGCTGAATGCTTTGCACGTCCTCTTCATCTAAGCATAATAAACGTTTTCTCTAGAAGTCCTTTGAGGAAAGATACACTATATTCGAAAGAGCAGAGTTTTTGCCTTCAACGCAACTAAAATTCAGAAATCCAATTTGTTTTTCGTTTTCGCGTAAAACGGCCTCAGATCTCCGGATAAACCGAAAAAACAGCTAAGATCATTCGGATAAAGTGAACTTTTTTTTTCCCCTTAACGCAACTGAAAATCCAAAATTTCTTGCGTTTTCTACAAAAATGGCCTTCTAAATCTAATCTGCCTTTGGCATCCAATAACCCCTTATTGACCGCTTTATTATTTTTCAGCTCTCAGCTAAACAACCAACCTAATCTAACTCTATACATATTTGGCTCATCCACGGTATAGTTGTGCCAATTGTTACGAGCTGTTCTTTGAACAAAGTATAGAAGGTTGCCTGGTTAAAGTCAAACGACAAAATTTATAGAACACGATTCCTCCAACCATTGGATCTTGTTTTTCTGATAGCCTAAAAATAAACTTTTTCGATCACTGTGTTTCCTCGTCTAAAACATTCTAGACGAACAACCTAAGGACTGTTTGAGAAAATAGCGATCACCTATCCCCTCCCATTACTCGTCACCAGGTAAACAAAACTAGTGAACGCTAGTAAGATTGCATCTATAAAAAGGTTTGCACTATTAATTGCAAGCCATTAATTACTAAGTTCTTATCCAGTGAAAATGGAAGTCAGCCAAGAAGAACGTCGCAAATTAATTCTTTCCACACAAATGGAAAATCCGGATATGTCTCAAAGAAGCTTAGCTAAAAAGTTGAAAATCTCGAAGACTACAACTCAGACTGTTCTCAGTAAACTTCGCGAATCTTTTAGTGTCCAAAGATAGTTCAGGTGAGGAAGGGAATCAGTTTCAGTAGACCAAAAATTGGCCAAAGTAGTGGTAGCCAACTTTTAACGAAATTGTTAAGAAATATGGCTGATAAGGTTGGAACGTCATCTGCTATGGTCCATCGAAAAATAGGGAGAAGGAAAATCCTACAAAGGTTCCATGTTCAGGAAACAACAAACAGAATACCAGAAAAGAACCCAAGTTTCAAAATCCAGAAGCCAGATTTTGAAGCAAAATAAAGAAGAAAACTGTATTAGCTTACATTAAGAATGAAAAAAAATAATACTTACATACTTAGATTTTCTTGTCTAAAAGAACCCGCCCGCTGAATGCGAACCGGAAGGGGCTTCCACAATCTAATAGCTAGAACGAAGTAAGAACACTCAAAAATAAGTATACGAAAGCGTGGCAACAATACTTTCAGACCTCTACCAGAGTTCAAAAATGTGACATGTTCATACAGATAAGTCGGCCGAATTGTGTGAAGAACTTCAACTTGAAAAAGAAATACAAGCAATCTGCGTTTCAAGAAGACTTCAAGAGAGCAGTTGAAAAGCGAAGTCTGTAAAATGGAAGACATGGTCTGAGACAGTCATTAAAGGATGTATTTATTTTCCACCTACAGCAGAAGTTGAGTGATCCAAAGATCAGGCTGCTAGTAGTAAAGTAAGAAAGTAATAGAGTTTTTACAAGTCTCAGGCGTAAACTAGTCGGAAGAATACTAGAAGAGAGCCACAGTCGCCGAAGTCCAGCATATATTTTTTGATATTTTGTTACTAATATTGTCACAGCATTTCATCCTTGAACTAAGAAGTATACCTAAATCACTCTTAAGGTCTTACTCAATCTGCCACCCCTGGATCTTGTCATTTAGGCAGAGGCCAAAAGGGCTGTGTGCACGGGATGCGATGGTACCTGAGCTTCGTTTGGGGCGTCGCTTCTCTGTAAGCTTTCCTGCAAGGGAATCGTGGACTGAGGGAGGTGCCTTATCGTGCCTTCCCCGGTCTGCTCTAAAAATCTTCACCGACGGCTCTCTAACTAATGAGGGAGCTGGGGCAGGTGTCTACTTTCCTGAGCCTGATTTTGGAATGGAGTACTCACTTGGAAGACACACCACTGTCTTCCAGGCTGAAGTCTTCGCCATCTCAATGGTAGCAAAGTTAGCCCTTGATATGCAAATCAAGGGGAAAGATATCGCTATCCTTTCGGATAGTCAGGCAGCCTTGATGGCTCTGAATGGCCCTCGGATAACGTCTAAGTTACTGGGGAACTGCAGGTCGTCAGTGGATAAGTTGTGTTTTCACACCAAAGTGTCCCTCCTGTGGGTTCCTGGTCACATGGGGATCATGGGGAATGAAAGGGCTGATCTTTTAGCTAGGGCTGGCTCCGATTCGCCGTTCCTCGGATCGGAGCCCGCCGTAGGCGTTGCCACCTCGAGTATCTGGTCTCTCATCAAAGCGGATGTTCATAGGAAACATCAGCAGAGATGGGAGAACCTGAGTGCTTTTAGGTGTACAAAACTGTTTCTTGTTTGGCCCAATAGAAATATCTCCGATTTTCTCCTGGGGCTCGGAAGGAAACAATGTAGAACCGTGGTTGGCATCATCACCGGCCACAACTCACTTCACGCTCATCTAACAAGGATGGGAGTTGTTGACAGCCCTGAGTGTCTGTCCTGCTTGGAGGGAGAGCCTGAGACAACCGAACACTTTTGTGTGGGTGTTCGACCTTCGCCCGGAGCAGACTGGATACTCTAGGGTCTCCCGTTCTATCTGTGGATAAGATGAAAATCCTTTCTCACCAAGACCTGATACGCTTCATTAAGAGGACAGGAAGGTTTTGGTGAATGGGATTCAGGATAGTACAATAGGCCGCTATGGCCTCCGTGCTTGGGATGGATATCTCCTATTCCCCCTGTTTTCAATTAAAAAAAAAAAAAAAACAAAAAAACCTAAGTCACGTACTCTGTCCATTTACCGTAGGGACATACCATTCAACGTATTATTATTGGAGAATGACTTGTGATTTTCCTGCGTTTAGGCAAAGACAATTCTTAAAAGACCAATCATGGATCCTCTTTAGGTCACAGTTGGTTCGTTCAATGCAGTCTTCAATTAAACCGATTGGACGGCTCCGGTTGATTTGAACGTACAGATGAATGCTGGCGTCTTTCACAACGAAAGGTCAGTCATTGATGAGCAAACTGAACAAAAAGGGACTCAATATCGATCCCTAACGAACACCGGACAATTAGATGTATCGAACATACCTGGCTGATTTAATGTGACCCTTTGAGATCTTTCAACAAAAAATTGTTGGATAAAAAGAAGGGCTGATTTAGAGTATTTAGTATGATTTACACTGTCAAACCCCTTGGAGAAATCTAAAAGAGTTAGTACACTGACTTCAACAATATCCATTGCATTGCGGATATCGGTGGTCACCTTATAAGAAGTGCAGTCTTACAGCTATGGTCAGTCCGAAATCCAAGCTGCCAAGCACTCAATAAATTAAACGCTGTCAGATATTAATTTATTTAATAATATATAATTTTTTTAAATACTTTTGAAAAGAAGCACAACAAACTAATGGACCGAAAGTCTGACCTGACAAGTCTTTGGGAGAAGGTGTTTTTGGAATTGGTAGGTACTATACATTAGTAACCTTCCACGAAATTGGAAAAGTATACATTAGGAGGGCACGTATTGAATATGTACTGCATTGGCCAAATGATCCAGGACAAGATAAGTCTGAGAATTTTCGACGAAATATTATCAGCACCAGAGGCCACAGATTTGATAAATAAAAATCTTGAAAACGTCCATTTTAATAAATTTTTCAAATTAGATGCCAAATCGAAAATTACGTTGTAATTCGAGTTGTAATTTTACACAAACATTTACAATTTTTGTAAATACTCTTTAACATAATATTGTCAATTAAGATAAAAAGAAAACAAAACAGTCATCTTAGCCTAGCATACAAGCCTACATACTTACTACTACATTCATATGAATAACGAACCAAGTGTCACCGATTTATACATCATTCATAAATTTTTTACCAAAACCCCAAACTCTGTCCAATGTTTTCCCTCTCGAACACAGGCACCACCATACAAAATATCAGACACAGCCCCCCAGGAAATTCCACCGAAATAAAGCAATAGAAATGCTCAGTTTTATGAGACCGATCCGAAAATAGACACATTACCCAGTGCGTAACGTTTCGATCATAATTTTATCAATTATTGGGTCATAAATGACACGAGAAGTAAAATAATGGAAATAAAGTGCTCATTTCATTTGTAATCAGACTCGCGGCAAAATCCGCCATAAAATTGACGAAAGTTTCATTTACACACCAGCCAGCGACTACTGTGCTGTTGTTGTTGCTTCGGCTTTTTATGTTCGCTACCGCTTTACCGTCCCCCAAAGCCTTTGTCCTATAGTCTAAACTCCAGGTTGCCTGTGCTTGCTGCTTTCGACGGGTTTTTTTTTTCTTTTATCCGCGGCTTATTATTACCACGAGTTCCGCTGCGCTTCGCCAACAGACCGTGAATTTTGTTGGATGTTGGACCGGCAATTACATGCAGGCTATGTAGCAAAACGAGTAAGCAACACCGTCGCAATATCACTAGTTTTCGCTGGCTATGTCATGCCTTCCGCCAGTCCAGAGTAAGTATTTCAAGCGAAACGGAAGCGGGGGCCGAGTCATGGACCTACTACAAACAACAACAACAACTACGAAACAGTCCTACAATGGCATCATGAACACTTCGATTTTCGGGCAGTTTCAAGAAAAAATACTTTAGGTCGGTTTTTGTGAGTAACTTGACGCGTATCTTTGGTTATTTTTTTTTTTTTGATCTTCTTCTTGTTGAAAATGTAATGAGAAATCTACAGCGCCGTATCTGGTTAATTTAATGCGAAGACTGAACTTGTAAATCAAAGCGTAATTGTTTTATGGAAATTGACAGCACTTTCTGATTGAATTTAAATCGCTGTTTAATTATGGGCTGTAGGCGGATTTCAAGGTATATTAAGTGCTTAAGGTAAGATAATGAATCTTCTGGATGCTAGTTTCCTTCATCACATCACGTTTCACGTATGGTGTATCTCGATATAACATTTTTTGTTTGTTTTGTTTTTATTATAACTCAAACGTGTTCGAAAGATTTGTTACTGTTTTTATTTATCTTGTCTACGTCGTCTTAATCTCTTGTTTGAAAGATTTAATAGGTTTCTCATGCATATTAACAAGGTAAAAAATTATTATTATCTTTTCTTATCTATGAGTTTTAGATAAATGTAATTACATCTAGAATTTAGCATATTGGTACTACACAATATTAAAGCTAGATTTATTGTGTATAGAAATTCATTTGAATACATTACAATTCAGTTGCTCGAAGGACCAAATGAAAAATTAAATATGTGTTACGAGTAAGGGAGAAAAATGATTAAATTTTATATTAAATAATATTTCTATTTTTATATTTTCATTTGTATATTGTAGCTAGTTATTACTTACACATGGCAATTTCATTTCCCAGCGCGAGATGGAAGGATAAAAATGAAGAAAACATAATATACTTCGTTTTCATCATCTTTTTTTTTTTTTAGACTTGCAAATAGGTACATATGTCCTCATCCGTAGAACGAAGAGATATAATATGTAATACTCAAAATCCATTACGGGATGTAATAAATTGTAATAAATTAAAATTCTGAAATATTTGAAACTATTTGAAGGTGAGAAGCTTAAATTAAAATTATGTAAAATGTCTGATTTTATTCAAATCGAGCGTCTTTAATATCTGAAAGTTGGTATTAAAGATATCAATGATGAAATGAAAGTTGATATTAGTTGGTATATTTGTTTGCTGTATTCTGTATTCTAAAAATAGATAACTTCTCCTTCATGGTAGACTTTTGAGATAGCAGTTTAAAGATGGATACGGGAGAGAGCGTTTTAAACACAAAGTATAGGAAGTTGTTAAAATTTCTAATCTGAGCGGGATTTATACTAACACGGCGAGTTGTGGAGATGAGAGTTCTTTTGACACTTAATTCTCCACTCGAAATTCTGTAATTCGAGCAATTTGTATTGAGAAGTACCAAACTCTCTATTCCACTTGAGAAAACTCTCGGCTGGTTTAGTTGTGGAGAAGTAAGAAGAATATTTCTCAATTGACAGTTGAATTTTGTTGTGTTTTGAGAAGGTAGCTAGGTACTTAGGAATTTTCAAATTACCAATAGATACAGAAGAGATGCTTTAAAAGTTTTAGATATTCACGTTAAAGCTTGTATGTAGAATTAAATCCCATCTACATTTTGTCCCCCGAATTAAATATGTATTTTGAGTCCGGTAAATGGTTTTGGAGGTAACTGCAAAAGAAGTGAATCAGTCCTTCTTAAGGGATAACGCAACAGTAAATTTTTTGCAAAATCGATTTTGTTTTTATTGGCTTAAAAAATAGTTTAAACCCTCTAGAAAGAAAAAAAGGTCCCGTGCCAGAAAATTTTTTTTTCCTTTGAAAATGGAGGTCACCACCAAGCGCGTCAAACTTGCTCCGAAACGACTACCTGAAGCCTGAAACACAATTGGAGCTTTTCAGCCAGCTTTATCGCCAGCTTTCTTCTAAAGATGACTGAAAAAGCCGAATTGAACACAACTGACCTTTTTGACATTTGCAACTTTAACTTGTTTACCTTCATTTTTTTTATTCTTTCCAATAAAAAACTATTCTCAAAACTTTAAACGCGTTTTTTTCGAAACACCGTTTTTCTAAATGGCACGCAGCATAACTCAAACAATTTTCATATTTTCGACATGAAATTTTGACCAGATGTGAACATTAACATTATCTAGAGAATGCCGTGCGGGATTTTCATTAACTTTATTTGTTGATTTTTTATTAAAAAAAAACCTGCCGTTTTTTTTCCTCAAAAATCAAACTTTTTTTTTCAAATGCGTCCCAAATCTACAAAAATTAATATTTTAAAAATCCGTATGGCATTCTCTAGCTAATTAATGGTTTTTTTTTTGTTTTGGTCTAGATTCAATAGTGCACCAGTGGTGCTGCGTGCTGCGTGCTGCGGAGCCCTGCAAGCAAAACAAGATGGCTGTGGAGCCGCCATTTTGTTTTTTTTCGCTGTCAAAAAAATTATCAATAAAGTTCAATGTATGCCCGATAATTCCCTTAAAAGGTTTTTTTCAAACAACTTTAATTTCGCAAGAAAAAAATTCGTGAAAAAACCTTCTTTTTTTTTAGCCGTTACAGTGGCGTTACCCCTTAAGATGAACAAATGGCAGTTTTTTGATACAGAAATGCACATATTTTCAACTCGTCGTTATGAAGAATTTGTAAGGCGTGGAAATTCACTCTTCATGAGAAAAATGTTCACAACAAAGTACTAATGGATGTGAAATAAAGAACGGAACAATTATGTATATGCAAAATATAGGAACTGGGGTGTATATGACCCAAATGCAAAAAAATCCGTCTTTCGGCGGTAAAAATTCAGTTATGACGTTAAAATGATTGAAAAAAACTAAACCACTCGTTAACCCGCTCCTCCCTCTTTAATTTGATACCACACATGACGTGTTTTGGACAACTCCCAATGACGGGGGGGGGGGGGGGGGGGCACCACCCCCATCTTCAAAAGCCCCTCTCCCAGAAATTGTTCACTTATATTTTGCACACTAAATCCATAAGGAAAAAACCCAATACTCTACGACGCTCTCACACAGAGCTAGCCGTCTTTCAATATTGCGACACATTTTCCCTAATTCCCAAAGTTAGAGAATAGCGAATGGAGAATTAGGGAATTTTAGCCGACGAATACGAAAATTCTCATCACACAAACTCTCCAACTCTCCGTGTTACAGAATCCGACTCCTGATCGTCAAACCCTTTTGACGACTAGATTAGAAATTCTCAGCTTTAATAAATCGGAAGGTTTCCTGTTGAAATTTCATACAGAAACGAATTGACTGTGGAGTGTTATTATCCCAAATAATATGATTTGAGCCACCTTCATCATAAATTCGTACAGGACTTAGCATTGTTATATAAACAAGCTGCAATCGTCACTTTGACCATCATTTCTCTACTTTTTACTATTATGTAGTTGAAAAATCCCGAAGAACCATCAAACCAACAAACTAAAGTCAATTTTACCTTTTTGTTCCTTTCCATCAACTTGATCGAATATTTCATTTTAATAAGTCACGATGGTATTGTCGCTTCACTAGAGATCTGTCCAATATCATATCTTCATGAGTTTTCTTGATCACAGGATTATTTTTTTTGGTACCGTAGATGGCTTATCGGGGGAAGAAACCAAATATGTATTGGATTATTTCAGCTAAGTCGTGTAAATACTTTATTTTTGCAGCTTTATGAGCTGCTAGTAAAAGCTTGAATAGTTCTTTATTTCCCAAGCGGCATAAGTCTATCATTTTTTTTGCTTACTATTTTTATAAGGTCGCCCTGCTGCTGCTCGCGAAAAAGTTGTTGGTTGCATGAATTGCATAATTTCGTTGGGTAGGTACATTTTAGCTCAAGGTCCTTTAGTCCCTCACTAATGAAGTTATCGAAATGTTGTCCACCATATTCCGATAAAATGAATTCTACACAGTTTTTTTTTCACTACACTTTTCTTTATATACATATATACAAAAAATTTTGTTATTAGATGTAAATTTATAAATTTGGAATTAACCCACATTTTAAACAACACTTAATTTCTTTCAACATACAATTCAATCAATAGCTAAAAACGTTCTTATGATTTTTTATAACAAAACTTGTGGAAAACTAATTTTAAGTAAACTAAAAAAACTAAGAAAAATGTAATAAATGTAAATTTACCATTTCTTGCGAAATAGGCATAAATAACACTCACGTAAACATACATGTAGAGGAATAACAAAGGATTAAGGTGCATCACAAAATAAATGAGACGAACTGATATTGATAAATTATAATTTTTATTAAAACTTTATTTTATTATACTAAAGGCAAACTTAAATTAAAGTTTTATTTTATTACATTCATCTTCATTTTTTTTCTTTAAATTTGCTTTTCGGCTTTTCATAAACGAAAATGCGTAATAAAGCCAAAAAGTGTTCGATGGTACGTGCATGTGGCACATTTGGAGAATAATCCTATTTTGGTACAAAATTTATATTTTGATGTTGAAGCCAATGTGTTGTGTTCTGAAGCTAGATCCAGAAAAAATATAACACCATCAGTACCTACTATGAAATGTGTTAATCAATTTTTTCACTTTTATTAGATATTTCTTTATACATATCTATATAGTCTGGTATTTAATGCTTAGCCTTGCACTTTACCAATGATAGGTTTCCCGCTACCAGCTGACAAAATTGCACACCAAACAAGAACCTTTGGCTCAAATTTTTAACTTTCCGGCATATTTTATTATTATCGCAGGTGCTGTCTCTAAATTCATGGTATAAAATCCATCATTTCCGCTGTTTGTGGAATTAGAAAACGTGAAATACTTTTCATCGTCCATCACTATCTCTTTTTTCCACGAAAATGCCTCACTCGTAAAGCTCTCCAACATCTTGATATTTTTTCTAATTATGAACCCGAATATTTAGGAATTGTTTTTCGTTTTCGATATTGTAGTCATTTTCTTTAATAACTCGGCAATTTCCTTATCATTCGAGAAACATTAAATTTCCACGTCATACCATGACTGTTTTCGGTCATTTTCACCAATTTATTTATATTTTTTTCATTAAAAAAGTTTTTTCCATCATATTTTTTCTTCGCGAATTAACGGAATACTATTTTCACATTCTTCAATAATCCGATCGATAAATAGTTGATGGTGGTATATTGTCTTCACCCGCAGCACTTGGACAATATTACGTTTCTCTAACCGTCCAACCAACTCGTACACTTCCTTCCGCACTTCTTATTGACGTGACATATTGTGTACTGCCCGTAGTTAGAGCGTACATGCAATAAATGAGGAGTGTGGTGAAAACTATGCCACTGGTATAAAGCTAGTTGTTTTATTCGTTTATTCACTGCACTAAATGCTATAACTTGAGAACTACAAATTATATATATATATTATTTATTTATATATTTTATAATATAAAAAGCTGAAATCAATATTTAATAAATGATTAGAAAATGAATTTGATTTATAAAAATGTTGCAATTGACTTGCACTCACCTGATTAATATATGGAAACTGATTAACTTGACTTTGAGTTGATTGAAGTTGGAAGGGATTAGGATATATTTTATTCCAGTCGATACCCAGAGTAAAATATTTGTCTTATTACAGTCGATACCCGCAATAAGACTCTTTATTACAGTCGCTACCCGCAATAAAGTGGTTTGTTAGTAAATATCTTATTACAGTCGAGACCCGCAATAAAGTGTTTTGTGTTAGTAACTGTCTTACTCCAGTCGATACCCACAGTAAGACTCTTTATTACAGTCGATACCCGCAATAAAGTGGTTTGTTAGTAAATTTCTTATTACAGTCGAGACCCGCAATAAGAATTTTAATTACAGTCGAGACCCGCAATAAAGTGTTTTGTGTTAGTAATTGTCTTACTCCAGTCGATACCCACAGTAAGACTCTTTATTACAGTCGATACCCGCAATAAAGTGGTTTGTTAGTAAATTTCTTATTACAGTCGAGACCCGCAATAAGAATTTTAATTACAGTCGAGACCCGCAATAAAGTGTTTTGTGTTAGTAATTGTCTTACTCCAGTCGATACCCACAGTAAGACTCTTTATTACAGTCGATACCCACAGTAAGACTCTTTATTACAGTCGATACCCGCAATAAAGTAGTTTTGTTAGTAATTGGCTTATTACAGTCGATACCCGCAATAAGACTCTTTATTACAGTCGAGACCTGCAATAAAGTCTTTTGTGTTAGTAATTGCCTTACTACGGTCGATACCCACAGTAAGACTTTATTACAGTCGATACCCGCAATAAAGTGTTTTGTTAGTAATTGTCTTATTACAGTCGATACCCGCAATAACACTTTATTACAGTCGATACCCGCAATAAAGTGTTTTGTTTTAGTAATAGTCTTACTCCAGTCGATACCCACAGTAAGACTCGATACCCGCAATAAAGTGGTTTTGTTAGTAATTGTCTTATTACAGTCGATACCCGCAATAAAGTGTTTTGTGTTAGTACTTGTTTTACTACAGTCGATACCCGCAATAAGACTCTTTATTACAGTCGAGACCCGCAATAAAGTGTTTTGTGTTAGTAATTTATTCTTATTGCAGTCGATACCCGCAATAAGAATCTTTAGTTTAATTACTATCCAAAAAAAATCCGTAACCCAGTCGCGGTACCCTTTATATAGGAAAAATTGTTCTTCGAAGTTTGTCTCATTTATTTTGTGACAGACTTTATTATAATAATAACACAGGTACTATCAATCTGGGTAACATGCTCAGATGGCACGGTCTTTTGTTCAGAGCATGAGGAAATAAAACATTAAAACTCCGCCTTCACTTGATATCATCTTATCTTCTCCATTAATTTGTTGAAAACCTGACTCCAGGTACATGTACCTCCTGACCTCAACATCGCTTTTCTGAAAAAGTGGGAAAAATTATGTGAAAAAACTGTTACTGGTTTCTGAAAAAGGGTAATTTAATATATTTAACTTGGAAGGATCCGGAAGGACTAATTTTTAATCTCAACCAAAACTTCAAAAACTATAAAAATATCACGTTCTTAAAAGTATGTCATTGAAAACGGATGATGATCATGTCATAAGATGTGTTTTTTTTTCTCTTTCTATAACAGTTAAAAATTATATAGAAGAAACTATCGAAAATAACTTTTACTCTATAAAAAATAAAATTGTGAGCATTGCAGCTTCCTAAAACATTGAACAAATTTTATGCAATTCATACTCATAAATTTTTATGTGACTTTTCCTTTTCATATTTTTGTTCAATTCAACTTAAAAATTTCTTTTAAATCGGATTTAAGTAGTACTTCAATAAGAAACAGCAGTAAAAATCGATAAGATATAAAATTCGGAAATTAGCAATAAAGCGCACTTTTTGGCTCCAACGAATCAATGTGCGACAGACAGATAGACAGACATGCAAGATAGCAAATATGAAACCGCAAATTATAACCAACTAAAATTTCTTCTCATAAATAAGTGAGAAGGTGCGGAATGTTTAAATGTTAGTTTCACATAATGTTCCCGTTCTTTTTGCAAAAAACACGTGTTTTCCGATATATTGAGAGATGTTGCTTAAGTTGTTACCCATGTATAATAGCGTGATTCGAGGTAGGAAAACTTCATTATTAAAGAAGAAGGTTCGAATATGGGATACCTATTAAAATTGTAATGAGAACAGGCTTCAAAATAGACATATCCAAAAAATAAATGGTATAAAGATACTAAATTTGGTGCACTTGGTGATATTAACATAAATAATGTAGACCAAAAATTTCCAAATTTGGGTAGTAATATGAGACTAAGAAGAGCAGCCTACAAAGGCAAACCGCAGGGGATGGGGTGCCTTCACCACTCCTGTAGCTACTGATAATTGATGAAATCTTCATCAGGTTGGAGAGTGAGAGAGCTTTAAAGCGGTTGCATACACATATGGGAATGACATTTGTATCCTGACAACTGGCAAATTTCTCCCTATTATGTACACGCACTGTAAAAAAATTAGAACTATTCCTAAATTTAAGATACGTTTTTCCTTAAAAATAAATGTAATTTTCTCTGATAGAAAGGGAAAATCAGTTTAATTTCCCCCAAATCAATGGAACATTCAATGAATTTAGGTATTTATCACTAGAAAACCTATAAAGTACGTAAAATTCCCGAAATGTTAGCTCTTTTGGTGGAATATGGTATTCTCTAAATTTTAGAGAATAGTCCCTACATTTTACGGAAAAAAAACAACAATTTAAAATTCCCCATATTTTAGGGAATGCTCCCTACATTTTAGAGAATATTCCCTAAAATGTAGGGAAAAAATAAAAAAAAAATATGAAAATTCCCTTACATTTTAGGCAATATTCCCTAAATTTTATGAAGAAAAAACCAAAGTTCCCTACATTTGAGGTAGAAAAACCTACCTACATTTTAGGGATAATAACCTAATCTTAGTTTTCCAAGGTGGAGCTTTCCCTAATCTTATCGACAAATGCCTAATCTGTGTGGCACAAATTGTTGCCACTCACTTTAGGGAATTATTTTTTACTGTGCGGTGTCCTATATATTTGAATACAAAAAGATATTGAGATATAAGAACAAGTATTTAAAATGTTGGTACGATTTTTATTGAAATTTAATAGGCACATGAATAGTTAAAAACCTACAATAAATGTGTTTTGATAATACCTCCTTTTGCTTTTTTTACCAATATTAATCTCTTTTCGAAAGAATTCCAGGCGGCACGAACGTTTTGCATGGGCATTTCCTCCCAAACTGCTCTAAACGATTGATTTTTCGGTCCTTGAGTTTCGCTACCATATAGCCCAAAGCAAAGAAATCCAAATGATTTGAATCTGGGCTACTTGGAGGCCATTCATCCTTCGGTAAAAAGTCAGTTAAGTTATCAGCACACCACCTCTGAACTGCATTCGCGGTGTGCGAAAGTGCTCCGTCCTGTTGAAATCAGTAATAATCATCTCCAAATAACTTTTTGACGCTTGGAAGGACAACTGCTTCAAGAACATGCTTCTGGTAATATTCAGCGTTCACCTTCACACCTTTTTCAATAAGAACAAGGGGAAGTCTGCATCTTCTGCAAAAACCACCCCAAACTATAACTGAGGATGAATTTTGATATCTGGGCACATAAAGTTCATTTTCGGAAATGTCCTCCATTCTGACTGCCCACACACGATCATTTTGTGGATTGTGTGGTTGCTCAAATATGAATAACTTTTCATCGGAAAACACGAACTCATCACCGCACCGTGCCAAGCAAGTATTTTTTCAACTCTAGCAGCCCTTTTTTCCTTGAATGAGGCTGAAACTCCATGAATTTTGTGTTTTCTGTAAGGGTTTACTCCTAGATCCTTGGTGAGTATTACTTGTGCTGAAGACTTTGAGATTCCCAATTTTGCAGCTATTTTTCTCACCGAACGACCTTTTTTTCTATGAATCTCTCTTACGATCTTAATGCGTTGCCTAGTACGCGCGGTGCGTGGACGTCCACTTCTCTTACGATCCTCAACATAGGATGTTTCCTTATAACGTTTGATTGTTTTATATATGAAGTCCCGCTTTATCCCATCCTTTCGTAGGTCCCGAAAAATTTCACAAGGTTTCATTCCTTTAATATAATTTTTTACAACTAGTTCACGTATGGCTTCCATCGCACTCCACTTTCTAAATAAGATTGATACAAAATGCAGTTTTTGTCATAACATGCGGACTAATAACGGGACTTTGTTTTTGTGAAACTATGAGAAAGAAACATTTTTGCTTCATATTTAAACAGTAAATCACTTTTGTATTCGAATTTATAGGACGCCGTATATTAGTGAAAGGATCGAGTATGGTGGGGTATAGTGTATTGAAGGTAAACCATCCGCAGACTAAGTAGTCCTTAGTAGTCCTCATCCAAAGATGGGTGGAGAGGATCTTACTCTCTCCAGCGAAGCAAAGTATCTGAAAATTATACTCGATCCCAAGCTGAGCTGGAAAGTTAACTTAGAAGAACGTGTTAAGAAAACCAGTGTGGCTTTCTACACGTGCAATAGAATATTTGGTGGCAACTGGGGATTAAAACCAAGGGTGGTAAGTACACATCCATAGTTCGGCTGATCCTCTACTACGGCTCCACGGTTTAGTGGACGGCACTGACAAGAAAATGTAACCTGGATGTGCTGTCAAGAACCCTGAGGGCCGCCTGCGTGGGAATTACTGGGTGTCTGCGCACCACGTCAACGCGGCGGCTGACTTGTTTCCGCTGGAACTCTACTGCAGAAGTTTAGCGGCGATTAATGCTGTGTCAAGATGAAAGCCGGTGGTTGGTGAATATAGAGGAGTTTTGGTTTTGCGCATTCCAATACACTCCAAAAGATAGACTGCTGTGACTGCAGGGTAGAAACAGACTATCAAGTACCTGTCCTAACTTTTGGTGGGGCTCTATGCCCACCAGGAGTGGTTGGGAAGGGAAAGAAATCGTGGTAACATCCTATATTAATATCTTTAGGGATAGACCCAAGACGAGTGCGAACACAGGGGGCGGAGTATATTCCAGAGACTACCAGTGGCATGAGTCCTGTAGACTGCCTGATAAATGTAATGTTTTTCAGGCAGAGTTTTCAGCGATTTACCAAGCGATAATATTGGTATCTATGTGTAGAGAGTCCGCACGGCACATCTGCATATACACTGATAGCCAGGCAGCCATCAAGGCGTTGGATGTTGTGTTAGTAAAGTCCAAATTGGTGCAATTATTCACGACTACCCTAGACGAATTGACTACACGGCATAAAGTGACCCTATGTTAAGGCCCACACAAATAGAGACTCTCTTCACTTTCTATGACCCTCGTTGTTCCAAATGTTTACTTGCGACAAGTTGAAAATCTTGTTCTACTCTTTTCTACTTTTTATAGAGCAAGTCCACACTTTTAATTTCAATTTAATGATAATTTTAAACATGGCGGATGATGTATATTGTCAGATCAACTAGATTTGTGGAAGCTGACAGCTGACAGTATAACATTTTTAAAAACAAATATATAGTTAAATTTTGTATTCCGCAAAATGAGTAGAAACAGGTTGATCGAAAAAAGTATTATGGAAATATTTGAAGTGATGAAAGACGAAATTGAGGACACATTAAACAAAAGTGAATTTTGAAAGGAGTGACAGCAATTAGCTGTTTTAAGTAAACGTTCCACTTTCGTTCCACTTCTGGTAAATTCCTACAAAAGTAGTTCCACTTCAGGCAAATTCCTGCAAAAGTATAAGCCTAGTACTAAGGTCGGCGAAAATTTATCCGGAATTTTAGCGAGAGCGGTACTAAGGTCAACGCGCTAAATTTGTCTTTGGGTTTTGATTAGAGATTGCACCACCAGTAAGTCTCCAAAAAATTTAGCTTTAATTTATCCACCCGGGCCGTTCTTTAGTGCGCTTAAAATATTTTTTGTCAGAGTTCTGAGATTTGATAAATTTATTGACCGGATATATAGCAAACAGGAATGGCTCAAGGCTCAATTAGGTCCCTCGCATCTCACTTACTCCTATGTATAACGTCCTGCTCTTGACAAATTACGCTCATGTACACGAATTATACACGATTCAATCATTCCTGTTTGCTATATATTCTAAGAGTTTTGTACGTTTTTGCTGTAAGTACGGATGGATGAATTGGATTTCTTCTCGAGGCCGTATTTTCAATATCATTGTTTTTTTTTTTTATTGTACCTATACATTATGCATATTATTTTAATATTTTTAATATTTCCAAATAATTTTAACAACCTGTTTTTAGAAAAATTATGACGGTGCGTTGTATTTTCGTAAAAAAATTGCAAAATGCTTCTTCTTCTTGTTTTTAATATGTATTTTCTCTGAGTCTCCGCTGTCATATTTTAGTTGCTAAAGAACGGCCCGATTTTGGAGACTCGCTAAAATTTAGTTTAGCGCGGACCTTAGTACTAGGCTTATACTTGACAAATGTGAACATAAACTTGCTCATATGTAGTAATCTAATTGTGCAAGTAACTTGCCGAATCTGTATGAGACTTTAGGTACCTGGCCACAATAATATCTCAGCCAAGAAGATGACGAGCACGTGTCAAGACTAATAACGTAATGTCCGCCGCCTATTTCAAAACCTTCGCAATGGTTGCCTAAATACGGTATCTCATATTTCTACCCGCCTCCTCTATGAATAACTTTTGAAAGAATTTTGAAATTATTCAAGAGGATTTTATCATTCGTCGAATGGTGGTAATCGTACGTTCTCTCAATTTTTATTTTTAATTCGTTGACTCAGTCGCATCGCATTACCACTATATCTATAGCTAAGTTTTTTCACACATTCATGCTAAGGAAAACATCATAATATGCCGCATGTCTTTCTCTATTAAATTTGCAAAAAAATGTCCACTTTTGTTCGCCTGTTTGCTAACTTCTTCTCAGGTTAACTTTGATTGACTTTCATATGACATCAATATGGTGCCACACCGGCATTTAAATGTTGGCTCGCCTATATGACACCAATGTGGTACCATCGACCGTGAAAGTGTTAAAAAGGTTAAATAAAATAAATAAATCAAGTAATGAAGTAATTTTAATGAATTGTTAATAGTAAATTTGCTCAATTTGCGCAATCGTAGTACATTTTTTCTCTCCACGTTTGATAAGACCTTTCAAACGAAACATGATATAATTATCATTAATATGAATAATTATATATATAAAAAAAAAAAGGAATGCTATTACAAACTTCCATTTAAAAAATATGCCTAATCTCTTTTAATACATGCGTAAACAAACTTTCTGAATTAATTGCAATCCACTTGCTCAATTGACGACGTACATACATCGATCGAAATATGTGCAAACATAGAATGCGACCTAATTGACATTTACTGGGAAGAAATAATTCTTATCAAAATTTGAAAATCTTATCTCAAATTTTATTTCGCAATATATTTATTATGTCACCCCTATCTACATAAATACGCCTCACAACAGCTAAAATCTACACTAATTAATTGCATTCAACAAAAAAAATCGGGAGGGGAGGGGAACAGCAAAAAAAATACTCTTTACCCTTTCACAATAATTAGATAAAATCCGTTAAATCATGAATTCAACCTAATTATCATTTCATTGTGAACGAATCAATTGATCTAAGCGCATAGCTAAAGTCATGCTTGGCAAGCATCATCGAACATTGTCGCCAATTATGTTTAAGCGCACGACTTTTTTGTTGTTGTTGGTGGATTTTTGCGCAAAACCCTATCAACTCGCGAAATCTGCGGTAGCCGTATAACCTCAAATGAAATATATAACTCCAATTGGTGCTGCTGCCATTTCTACACAGAAATTTTGTTCCCATCATGCATATTGGATGGAGGAGCCCCGTTGATATTGCAGCGTAGCGCAACAATAATAGCTGCTATATACTCGCGTATAGTATAGTTTGAAAGGATGGAACGGGGGGAAGGAATTCACGGTGGCTGCGGCTAATGCACTCGTCGTTAGCTGTGCCTTGGTATACTTGTGATAAATAACTTTTCCCATAAAAACTAGCAGCGGCCGTAAGTCACTACAAATAATCAACTATGCGGTGGGTTCGAAATTTTCCTCTTTCGAATCGATTAATGAAGTTGTCTCGCATTAATTTCAATTTTATTTTGGATTTGGACTCTCGAATTTGACCGATTCGATTTGGTTATGGGTTATGCAGTGGCTGCGCTAATGCTTCTTTTACTTCTTTTTGCAGTGCGGTTATATGGTGAATGTGTTTTGTTGTGTTCAACTTTTCATAGGAATGGTGAGTTTTTCTATACACTGTGAGAGATACATTTGAAACTGGAGATTATCTTTCCTTTTGCAATATAATTGCGCTGCTTTGGGTATATCTGATCGCCTGTACTAACTTCTGGGTTAATCGGTTAAAACTTGTTAAATATCTTTATTTGATCGAAATTCAATAGGTTCGCCGGTGTCATATTGCCTAACCCAGTCCCAGCCCCAACCTATTGAGTCTCGTAGCGCATTCTCTATTTTTATGCTATCTCATCTCTGCATCGTTGGTCGTGTATTTTTCATACTACCTCGACTTGTGATTAATTACTTTCGTCGCTACTATGAAAGTCGCATGTACAAAGTTTTTTTTTTTTCTATTTGTAGACCGTCGCGACGGTTCATACATATATGTATGTAAAAAGGCAATCGCCGTTGGAGATCTTAATTGAATATAAAACTTGAAATATACAACAAGCAGAAGCCATGAATCGTTGATCGTCGCAATTGTTCAGAGAAATAAAGCCGACAGAGATTCTAATTTCGTTTGCATTTGTGCTGCTCATCATCGAATTGAAGAAATTGTTGTTTTTTTTCAGAATTTATTAATCGAGAAATTATTGATTGATCTTGTTTCGTTCAATCGTTTGAAAAAGATGAAATTGATTTGTATTTTTGCCCATTGGTTCGTTATACTGTATACGGTACATTTTATTCATGTTTGTTTGATCTAAAGCTATTATTTATAACCACGTCTAGCAGAGCAAGGGCTTGTCCAGTTTCTGTAGTAGCAAATGTAATAAAATTGAACCCCCCCCCCCCGCAGTTATTCGTGTTTATATCTGTGTTACTTAGCGCTGGCAGACACTTTACTATATCGTGGAGTTTTCTTATTCCATTGTTAAATTCGGTTGAGTAAGAAACTTGTTCGTTGAATAAGAGTCGTTATTATTTTTCTCTAATTGTCGTTTCTAATCATTAAATTCTGTCATACTCACGGCATAATTTTCTTCTATGACTTAAAGAAGTTAGGTTAGGGCCTTCAAATAATATAGGGTAGCGGGGGCCTAGTTGTAACAATTTTTAGTTTTTTCAATGGGGAAGTCAAAATATTGAGTATTTTCATGATGAAGCACTTTTCAATGAGAGGACTTCTATTCTGGTAGCAATTAGAATGATAATTGGGCTTAAATTAATAACAAATGCTTGAATAAATGACTTTTTGTGAAAGTAGTAGCATGTTACAACTTACCCTGTTCTCGGGGCAAGTTGTAACTGGCATGGGGCAAGTAGTAACAACATAATAAAACAAAATATTTGTATGATTTTTGGACATCTATTGTAAATCAATGTGAAAAATATTACTTATAACGTATTTATAATAAGGTTAACATTTACAGACCTTTCTTGTCTCTTAGTCTTTTAAACAAAATAACAGCAACACCATGACAAAGGTCAAACATTGCAGCAACTTTGCGTAATTTTGTTTCGTTTTCTAAAACTTCTCTTGTGGCTAGTTCATAAACATCTTGAGATTTAGCGGCCCTTTCTGACTTTCTTTTATAATTTCTCATCCTAAGACATAAAAAAAATTTGATTAAGATAAATGTGTTAGGTCTGCAATAGGTAAGGCATTTGGCCAGCAGTGGAATATTATAATGCTATTAAAAAAATCTAGTGTGTACCTACCTATATATTAGGTCTGTTTAATGAACTCGAAGAAAATTCAGAGCAGAGCAGAGCAGGGCAGCTCTAACTGTCAAATTAACAAGTAAAAAAGCTAATATTGGTCTAAGACCAATTCTTATGATAGATACCCTAGCCTTAATGAATGCCCGTATGAAATTTCGTATGGGCATCCATTTGAGCAATTTTGATTTTTGTAGTGGTTTTTCGCATATATTTCTAGAACGATTCGTCGAACAGAAAAAATGATTGTAAGCAATTTTATAAGATTTCATATCCTGAAGAAGTTTTTAGTACAATAGAAATGTTTAGGACTGATCGTTTTCACACTATCCGTAAAAAGCCAAAATTTCTATATGGCAACACCAAGAAGGGGTTGCCCGATTTAGTCCATTTTTATTTGCTAGTGCAATGAAAACACCATGTACCAAATTTCAGCTCTCTACGTCGACGAGTTCTCATGCAGTGTCCAAATATATAGTGGAAAATGAAATTTTTGTATGGCAACCCCACGAACGAGTTGCCCGATTTGTCTTATTTTCGAACTTAATTTTACTGTTTTTTTAACGGACATGCAAAAATCAAAAAAAAAATTAATATTATGCGCTGGTGTCCAATTCATTTTGCTCTACCATCATTATTTCGAGGCGTTACAAACGGAATGACAAACTTAGTATACCCTTCAGATTTCATCTAGAGTATAAAAATAGAGCGAAAAAGAGCAGAAAGGTGCAGGCAGCTCACAGATTTGCTGAGATCTATCACCAAAAAAAAAACAATTGTTTGAATTAATGCGTGATTAATGCAATGAAACCTTATTTTCACTTACAAAAACACAATTATTATTTAAATTATTCCACTAGAATAGTCCAGATTTTTATTTTTTCCACACAAAAAATGCAATTATTTGAATTGTTATCAGAACAATTAACACAATTTTCAGTTATCAAATGCCTGCTCTAAGTAACTCCTTCGAAAAAGGTAGAGCAGAAAATCTTGCTCTAGGTTACTCCAATTCACTTTAGAACAGACTCACGGAGCACAGTTCAGTTCACTTTAGAGTACTTTATAGCAGTGCTCTGAATTCATTAAACATGGTTTTCTGCTCTTTTCTGCTCATTACACAGATCTAATGGCAAACATAGGCTCTCACATAAAAACATGAAGGGGAAAGTTGTAACATGTTACAATGTGCCCCGGAGTTTCGTTACAACTATCCCCATGACAAAATTTTGAATATTTTTGTTTATTGAAAAAAAAAGTTTATGTTATTGTCAAATGAAAGTAGTTACATATGATAGCTTAGTATATTGTCTACACAAATTAATAGATACTCATTTGAAAAAGACATTGCAGTAAACTAGAATCAAACTTTACGAACTTAATTTTGTTATGTTACCTGGCAAAAATAGTGCGCCTGCTCACAACCACTCTACTCCCGCGACACACTGGCTGTGCTTACGTCATAGGCCCTGTTATAAGCATCAGATAAAGTGTAAATTGAAAACAAAATATTCGAAACCTCCTGAGTAATTAAGCTGTTACTACTTATCCCTGTTACTACTAGCCCCCCGCTCCCGACATCTTCTTCGTCTGCTGAATCAAGTGGCTGATTGTGGATCAGTTGAGTAAAAAAAATCTATAAACTCCTTCCATTTGATTTGGGCTCCATGGTTCCATCGAATATTGTAAGTGAGATTTTTAAAAGCATTAGTAAATCTCTTGTAGAATCACGACTAGACTACGTTTTCTGTCTTTCTAATTAATCAAGTCCGTTATCGTTGGCTTGAATATTAACAAAGTGCCTATGCAATGATGTAATGTTCTTAGTCGGTTGACATGGTTTGGAATGTAAAATAAGTTTCTCTTGTTAAGTCTATTGCTTTGTCTTTTAAGTCCGTTGAATATGTTTTATGTCATCTTGAAGAAGTTTTTTGATGTAGTCTTCGAAAATGATTTTGACGTTGCCCTATTAGCAATTTGCTACATAAGAATGATTTTCGTTGTCTTGGAAATTATATTTATGGAACTGCTCCCTCAGATTTCGATGAAAGATGAAACTTTATATTAATAGATACTTAAAGAGATCATATCGTCGACAGTTTCACGTGGATATCTAGCTCAAAGTCCACGGCAATTTTAATGGATTAGTATCAATTCGACAATCAGTGCCGTCATGAGACAGAGTATATCCTGTCCCGATGAGTACCAGTATATGCCAGTGCATGCTTGACATTGAACTTACTGGTCGAACCGAGACCCATCTAAAATATCTGCCGATCTCTGGGTCACGGCACCCGGTTGATTTAACGCAACTTAATGCCGAAAGCCAAATGTCGAAGCATACATTAATAAGCGACCATCTTTCAGATCCTCGGACGCAATATACAATTATATAAAGAACATACTCTTCTGTTCATGTAGACTTAGACACTCTCTCTCTGCCCGCATGAGCTACTCCCATCAAGGGGCCTTCTTCATGCTAAGGTGAATAGCTCTACTATAGTAGGACTATCCAGGGCTCCTCAACCCCGTGCTACCAAGTTAACACTGTCGGCTACCCAATTGGTATGGCTTCGTAGTCCATGATTATAAGGCCATGAGTAATCCCATTCGATCTTCATGCAGATCCTTAAACGAGACTGGTTACTCCATTCGGGCTTAATCATGTTGGCAGTGTACCACGTGAAGATTATGATCCCCCGTTCCAACTTAGAAGAGGCTTGGGACTACAGCCAGTAATCTTATAGCTACCAAAGTACTAGTTCAAATACAAGACTTTCCCGTGCCTGTACCTTCCCTTGGCATAATTGCGCATCCTTTTACAGCTGCCTCAAGATAGATAAGGCCAGTTTTTGTTAACAACATTCTTAACGGTGAAGTAAAGACGGTTATTGTAGAATATCTAGGTTTTTCATCCTTTTTTTACCGCCATCTGCTATTCAGTAGTAACACTAATAATTTTTCTTTTATATAGAAATTCCGAACAATTTCAACTCAGGCTAAGCACCCTAAGTTCCTGCTTGAGGTTTAATTCAGTCAAAGTTTAACATGTAGAGACAATTTTAAATTCAGAGAACTCTCTTTTTTCTTCATAACAAGGATTCGGAAAACTGCTCAGCTGGCAAACGTGCTAACTACCATCCCAGGAATGTGGGTTCGAATCCCACCACCACCACACAGTCCAGCGCTTTTTCGTCCTACCTAGTTTTCTTTCGACTTTTATAGCTTTATAGCTTCTCCTAGTTAGTAGATTAGCACAATCATGCCTAAAAAGGGAGTAAAAGAAGCTGTTTTTTTACCTATGTACCACTTCTTCAAAAGCAGTGGAAAATGACATTCTCAGTTTTTAATGAAAAATGGAAAAAATATTTCTATCTTACCCGTCCAGATGTTTGTTCATTGTCGTTCCAGTTATGATTGGAAAAAAAAGAACAATTTAGAAAACTGCTTATCTAAAAAACAAAATTGGCGGGAAAATGTTGGTTCAAACATTTTATAAAAAGGCATTCTAAATTTTTCCTTCGAGCACGTACAGGAATCGCAATTTTCAAGAGCTAAAAAAATAAATAAAAACTGGTGCTGGCACCTTGTTTGATATTTTAAATGTTGACAAGATGGGGCTTTCTATTGTTCTTAACAAATTGAATTACCAAAGATAGTGGCACCCAAAGTGAAATACCAGATTCGTACCTTCACATAAACTGAGATAGGTGATCATTAAGAACGATGACATTTCAAAAGGGGCTGTGATTGATATGATGCTTCTGGCCAGAGCAAAAGGCATTCATTAAATAGAGTTGAGCGTAGTAGATGCTGCTATTGATGCCATCATGAAAGAGCAGCAAAAAGGTGGTCTATGAAATTTGTTTGGATGTTTGGATATTTTATTCAACGAGAATTATGCAAGCTGTATATAGTTGAATAATAGAATTAAATAATATTTTTAGCTAACAAAAAGATTACAGCGCAATAATTACAGAATTTTTGCATTTTGTATTCACCACTAGCGGCAAATGCTGGAACTTCATGAATCCTATCATAATCTTGCAATTGTGCGCAAAATTATAAAATTTATTTCATCTAAAATACTAATTCCATGCTTGTCAAAATAGGGAGAAGGAAAATTCACTTGACTTCCTTCACTATTAATCTTATCGTCATTTTCCTACTTCTTCTTGCCCTTCTTCGTCCTTCGCCCTCTAGACCCTTCAATTTTTTTTATTTTTAAACAACTGTCTCTAAGCATTCTTAAACACTTCATCACCTTTCTTTCATACTTTATGTTCACACCGTTAATTGCATAGACTGTTTTTTCTTTTGCGATTACAGGAACTTTAAAAATGTTCTCACTTGCGAGCGAAAGCTCTTTTGATAGCGTGTACCATACAACTAGGCTCGAAAAATTATCTTATAGTTTTTGTTTTATTCAGAAGTCCAATTTCTTTGTTTGATTCTCTTTTATCCCTCTTTCCAAGGGGTAATCTCAGATCAAAATATTCGCTTTGAATTCCATCATCTAAACCAGCGAAGCTCCTCAGAGATCTATTCTGGGTCCGCTGTTTTTTTTTTTTTTTTTTTTTTTTTTTTTTTTTTTTTTTTTTTTTTTGCGAGGTAGTACGGCATATTTATATGCAGACGGCAGGTTTAGGTTTATTTAAGCAGTCCAATTATCCTTATAGGAGATTTCGGTCACGGATGTTGAACGATAGAATTTTCCATAAAACTAAACCCTTATGAGAAAAAAATCTGTAAATTGAATGAAGATGTCGTGCTACGATCAGATAAAATCTTCCAGGTCTTCAGCGTCTATGGTTATTTTATAGTATACTTTCGTCTAAAATCCGTTACCACCTTCCCTGATATATCTACTAAATTTTTTTTAACTCAAGGACTCTTAGTTTTACCTAAACTCGACTCCTGTTGGACTAGATTAGCTTAATGTCGTGTTTAACGACTGCATAAGAGTTGTGTTACCTCTTTAAAACCGCACAGCCTTCCTACTTGAGTAGTATGATTCAGGTCTTGCATTCAACCAAAGGATATAACATGCTTATTTCCCTGTTTGTAAATGCTATTCTCGAGGTTTACTCAGCTAACTGTTACTCGTCTGTGGAATCTGTTACCCAATTATATTCAGAAGGACCGCACCTTCAGCTCATTCAAGAAAATTACCGTAGATTTTTTTGGATTGAATCTTTCTGAGCAGTGACTAATTTTTCACAGAGTTCATATGTAAATGAATTGAGTTGATTTGACTGATAAGCAAAAAACGAAAAAATTCTCTTTTTTTCATGATTACAGACGTCGTCGTTACATTAAATGAACCTCTGTGAAAGGCAATCTAATACCTTCGTGTATTATCCGTGTGTCACAATGAGATACTTCAGGTAAATAAAAAAAAAAATGTTTTATTCATGATAAAAAAGGTGGGATAATTTTAACAAAAAACCTTTCATTTACATGGAAAATTATCTTAATTGGATATTAATAGGTCGCGTGTATTAAGCCTATCTGTGCTTTTGCTATTGTTCGTGGACTTCGAAGGTGGCGCAATTTTAAAATCAAAACGCGCTTTCAGTAGTTTTTTCTTGATTTTCGAGGCGCTGTTTTCTTTTCTCTGTCCTCTTTGGCGGCACGGTAGTTCATCATTTTTTTTTTTTTTTGTAATTTTATGAAGATGAACGATTCTCAAGGTGGTGGTGGTGGTGGTGGCAGTGGTGGGTTCTCCCATAATTCTTCTTGTGGTAAATCTAGCCAGCGACAGCCGTAATCTGTTTCTATTCATCAAATTCCTCTAATCGTTATTTATTCGACTTTTGACACGAAGTAGCGGTCGTATTGCCTATTATTAGCTTTGTTAATTGCTTATTTCTGTCGCTTAAGTGCCAAACCGCTAATTTATTATGATAATGAGGTGAAGATTAAGTTTTTTTTTCTTTATAGACGAAATTCTCTAATCGCGAATGAAGAGACAAGGACTCGTTTCATCTTATTATTATTTTTGTGTTTGATTTAGTGTAAATCACTATTATTCATACATCACATCGCGATATTTGGGATGAAAAATTATAAAGACGCCCAATGATCAAAGATTTTGAATTGAATGTTACTCCTTGCCTTTATTTTTAAGTATGGTTGGTATTGTCAAATATTATTTCTAAAAGGAGATCGGCTTAGGTTGGTAGAGGGAAATGTAATAATAGATTAGAAATTCTTGTCTTCTCTTGTTCCTGTGGATGCTTTGGCAAAGAAACTCGTGCAGTTTTACTAAATGAGGAAGAATGTGGGCTTCATAGAGACAATTTTGGCGTCTAAGGTAGGCAGAAACTAGCCGTACTGATGTGTATTGGTTCCTGCTGATACGAAACGCCTTATTTATTGAGTATAAACTTCTTTCATTGAAAATATTGTGCTATGGAATGAATGAATTGATGATAGCCAAAATATATCAAATATACGATTTGAACAACGAATTGTTGCAATTATGGAACTTGGTGACTCGTAAATGATATACGATGCAGGCGGCTCTCTCGTTTGAGAAAAACCACCCGATAAATCTTTTAGATATTAATGACGTGGTAAGAAACATTCTCTGTGCTAAAGAAAATGTAATCTTAAAACAGTCATAAATGCATCGTTGCCTCAGATTCTGTTCTCAAAATAAATGGTTACATCTCAGTTAATGGAACAACTATCGCGGGAACTCATTTTCTCATATCATTCGTATTGTGACGTCAGCTGACCTTTGAATAGGTACATTTTTAGTGAAATTGTGACGAGGCTGCTTATATCAGGAAGAGAATTTATTGATTGAGTTCCAATGCATTACACAAAGAGAATACAATTACAATCCAAGTTGACGCTAGTACTGCACTTCTAATTATCGCAATCCAATTAGTTTACTTCGCACACTTCACTGTTTACAATCAGACTCTGAGAAGCGCCGTATTTATACTCCACAAATTTTCCTAGATCTTTCCCGATCCGAGATCTTTCCCTTTATGTGATGCGATTCTCCAAAAGTTGTTTACGTACGTCATTCCACACGAAGTATGTAGTTATGTCGTTTGTCCTTTTTTCATTGCACGTAACACACTCCCACAGGAAGACAATTTACAAGGAAATTAAGGAGGTAGGTTGATAATATCAGAAATGAATCAGGGTATAGATAATTTTTTAGAGTTAAACAAAAGCTTCTTTCATAAAATGGCATGCTCATGTAATATCTGTTTTACTGTTTGAAGAAAGCGATCCAGATTATGAATTCTGTAAGTAATTATCACGCTCAGCTCATCATTTCATCCTTTTTTGAGACATTTTACGTCGGAAATGATTTCTCTCAAGCCCGGACTTTGTTCTCCCAATAGTTGCACAATCTCCTTGTACAGTTCTTCCCATAAATGATATTTAGTCCATTCATACGACAGTAAGGACTCTAATCCATGAATTGAGTTGCTTGGCAGTGTTGTTTGTTTCATGTCGTACAACGTGTGGTCCATTTTCCATCTTCATTTTCTTCTTTTAAACTGCAGCGTTGAGGTAGATGTATTTTGCCGAATGATCTAAAAAGCTCCTATTAAGAACTTTGATGAAGTATTTCCACTATTTCTGTTGGGGATCCTCTTCATCACTTCCATCTCTTTACCCCATTAAATTCTTCTTTTTTTCATCACTGCTTATCGCGTGTTCTATTTCTCATGACAAGTCTAGTATTCATCACACCTAATACCCTAGATAGACACACGGGACATATCAATGATCATTGACGCAGCAATGATCATTGCATAGCTCGTGTGTCATTCCATCATCGGCGCAATGGTAATTCGTTTCGTCATTGCACCAATTACGCCCCCACAAGCTCATTCGTTTGCAATTATTCATTGCTTGTCATTTCTTTTAGCGATTAGCGCGCTTTCAGCGGTGAGGAACTGCAAATTATTGGGAAAATCAGCTGATTTTCAAGCCATCACTGTCAGATGTCATTTGTGAAATTGGATGATACATTTTTCAAGGTAAATTTAGCATGTTTCCGAAATTATTGAAATCTTCAAAAAAATTTCATACATTACAGATGGGAAAAAAAGAGACGAAGAAAATAGCAAGATTGTGGAAAACTGCTGAAAATTATAAGTTGTGCGAGCTGTGGCTCATTTATATAAAAGATCTGAGAAAGGCTCGAAGAAATAGCCACATATACGTGGATATGTCTGTGAAATTTAAGGATATGGGAGTAATCGCCAGTATGCACAAGTGACACATTTAATGGGTCAAATCTAGTCTGTCAAATCTAATTACGTGAAGACCGTCATTGCTGTGTGCCACCCCAAAACAGGAATGATCATTGGTCCAAATTACGTAATTTAACCAATGATCATTGATATGTCCCGTGTGTCTAGGAACACTACGTTTTACCTTCCTGCGTCCAATTGGTTTTATAGCTCTTGACATTATGATCGCTGGTCGAGTTAATGTTATTCTTGAATGCCCTTCTGGCATGCATTTTGGAATGGAAATTTCTGTCGGCCCTGAGGTTTATTTCTGTTCCTATAATGGGGGTACGTTTTACGTTATCATCGGAATTGTGGCAGAAGTTTCCTATATGAATTCTAATTTTTATACCCTTGATGAAATCTAAAAGGTATACTAAGTTTTTCATTCCGGTTGTAGCACCTCGAAATAATGATGGTAGAGCAAAATGAATTGGACACCCACGCATAATATTAAAAGTTATTTTGATTTTTGCATGTCCGTGCGTCTGTGCGCACGATAACTCGAGAACGCGTATAGATAGAGAGCTGAAATTTTGTACACGGACTTAAAAACGAAAAGTAAAATTAAGTTCGAAAATAAGACAAATCGGGCAATAATTTCGTTTTCCACTATACAGGGTGTCCCACGTCACGTGTTCCCTGGCCATTTTTCTCGAAAATGTGCGGAGATGTCGAAAAAGTCCTAATAATAAAAGTAACGCATCTTTAGTCAAGGTATCCTCTGGCATAGCCAAAGTCCTTGAAAAAGGACTTGGAAAATGATATATTAAAAAAATGTTCTTTTCGTCTTCATTAAGGATACATTTAGATTACATTTTTGATTTCTGCGAATAAAACTAATACGAAAGTGTTGTATTGAAAATTCCAGTTTAACCCTTTATTATCGAGATATAAGACTTCAAATTGTACTCTATGCACCGTGTTCCTTTGCCATTTTTCTCGAAAGTGCACACAGATATCATCGAAGTGCTAGTACCAAAAGCTACCCATCATAAGCCGGGTTATCTTTTGGTATGGTCAATATTTAAAAACAAAAGCCACACGAAAAAAGGATATCTTCGGTTTAGTCCTTTTTGTCCTTTCTGAGGATACATTTTGGCTACATTGAGTAACTGCAAATCAAATTAGAAAAAAAGTGGTACATCTATTGAAACTTCTTCAATGTAACCAAAATGCATCCTCAGAAAGGACGAAAAGGACCAAACCAAAGACATCCTTTATTCGTGGAATTTTCAATATAACATTTTCGTATTAGTTTTATTCGCTGAATTCAAAAATGTAATCTAAATGTAACCTTAATGAGGACGAAAACGACTTTATTTTCAAATATCCTTTTCCAAGTCCTTTTTCAAGGACTTTGGCTATGCCAGACGATACCTTGACTTTTTTTAAAGTCGATATACAGAGTGTCCCGTACGTGGTGTGATACCCGAACACTATGGATAGGTTATACACTTAGACGAGCAAAAAATTGTATAAGTGAGGATAGTCCTAACAGTTTCCGAGATAACTGGGCTGTCAAGATATTTGGGTATGTTCTTATTGATCACCCTGTAACTTCTGAACGTTACACGCTATTATGATTAACTTTGGTAGATAGATAATCGTTGGATCTTTCCTCTCCTCCCTTCCGTTTTGAAGTTAAAATTTCGGAATTTTTACTCGTTTTTTTTTTTTTATTAACTTTATTAACTTCTATTTTTATCAAAAAATACGTCATCATTACTAACTTTTCATATGGGATTTAAGAAGACCGAAACCTATCACACTCTGTACCAGAAATGTAATCCTTTCTGCGTTTTTTCCACTTTTACTTAGACAAGTGCCAATAAGTAGGCAATTTTTTTTTTTGGAAATGACCTTTTTCAGCCCCCCCCCCCCACCTCCACCAACCATCCATGACCTATCCATAACCTTCGGGTATAACACCACTTACGGGACACCCTGTAGAGATAATTTCATCGTCTATTATGCAGCGTGAATTTTTTTTAAAGAAATCTTCATAAAATTTTCTTCTGTTCCATTTTGCTACGCTGTCTTTCTCCATTGTCCTGTACGCTACTTTTACTACTCCATATACGTTTTTAGTCCGTTGCTTTTCTTCACCCTTTGTACGGCTCAAGATGAAGTACCAGCTTTATTAACCCCATCATTTCTCTGATTGACATATTGAAATTTCTCAGATTTTTTTAACAGTTTCACGTTTTCTACTAGATCCGGACTTTTTTTCAACGCTGGCATTCTTTCGAAACTGAAAGTACTTTTTGCACTGTTGTTTTGGTGAATTTTTTTAAAATCTCCTTGGAAAGTCCGCGGTTCTCCACATAACTGGACTCTGTTATTTTTCTTCTTTCTTCTTACCATTCTGAATCTACATACCTGTGTTAGGTACAGGGAAAATTATTGTTGGTCGTCTGTTTTTTTTTTATTCTGAACCGTACGCAGGGTTTCAAAATATTCTCCTAACATTCAAAAATCCATTTCATATCTTTATTGAAAAAGTTAAATTCGCCAACCTTCAGTCCTACTTCATACCAAGAAGCTCCCCTAGGTTAGGTTAGATTAGGTTAGAGTAGTGGCCATCGTACAAGCACATACGACCAGTCATATATGGTCCATTATGATGCCACCTTATTATGGGATCCAAGCTTAGTGTTAGAAGCAACCGTAAGTAGGTTACTCAATATTAAAAGAAGATTACTGGGACCCATCAATTGCTGTAGTTGGATCTACAATTTTAAATGGACCCCGAAATATTACAAAGACACATAAAAGGATTTCAATATTTAGCACCACACCATAAGAATTCAATTTATAGTAGAATTACACGACTCGATTGGTATGCATCGCTATGACTCAAACCTAGGCTCATTACTCCACTAGTATCATTCAATGGACGATATAACTCCTTATCTAACCTGTGGAATTACTTCAATTTTTTAATTTTTGTATTTCTTGTAAACCCTTTACGTCCTTTCAAGGATAACCTGCTCCACTACATAAATCGGATAACAAACGCACTTGAGCTACATATGAACCTAAAATTCAAACATTTCGGCATATGAAATTAGCTCTAGGGAATTTTCCTAACAATTTACTCTTTGAACTGAACAACTGGATTGACGTGGTATTGGTGTAGTACATGTATGTACCTACCTACCTACATACATTCACAGCACGTTACAATTCAGAAAATTTTTGAGGGAACCACAATCCATGATATGCAGCAGCATGAAAAGGGACCTCTTTGTCAGGGCTTGTATAAAGCAAATTCATCGAACGAAAATCAATATTGTTGTTGTGGTGGTCTTTCAGCTTCAGCTGTTGGTTGTTTGACGATTACAAAAGATAGATGGATGAGGGGGAGGGAATCCATCTATGAAGAGAGTATAATCTTTTTATTCTTGAAAATTTCAACCGCCATGGTATAAAATTTTATGTGGATATAATGTGGATGCTGACGGGAACTGAGTTCGTAAAAGATCAAAAGGCACAACAACAACAACAACACCATCATCAGTAGTTACCTCGGTCAGTAAGCGGCAGAAGCAGAGGAAAACTATGTGAAAAAAAACAAAATTTAACACCATGACTGTGGCGACGAAAGCGTGTTATTACAGATGTCTTTAGCTCTTAGATCTCATAGAAAAAGTACCTTTTTTTTCCTATGTTAGAAAGTGATACAGACGACGATAGTTATTAACCTGTGCACTGTGAGTATAGCTGTAAAAGCTGTTTAATTACCTTTATTCACTGAAATTTCTATAAATATACTTGAAATTTGCTTTTCTGTAATAATTTAATTATTCATGGCTGTTGCAGAACTTTTGAATTTTTTCACATGATTTAAGGCAAATGAGCGACCATTTATTGGGAGGTAAAAAGGTACGGTGTTGCCTGCTTCACTTAGACCTTATTTGAGTGCATTGTACTTTCTTCTAGCCTGCAAAGAAATCAGTTCTAGATTCACCCTCGATTTTCTTTGAATTCTTGCAGCTCCTGCAGAAATCATTCGATATTATGCCCAATCTACTAACATGGTTTTCGTAAGGAGTTCCTTCGTTTTATTCCTATCGTATGCAGAACATATTGCCTGGCAATATGGCAAGTTCATCTGTTGACACACCACAGACTTGTCTATGGTAATCACTCCTTTTAAACCTCCGATCGTGATCGTCATATATGAAAGACACTATTCATTTGTCCGACTTTTTATAAGATTCGTGCCACTGTCACTATCTGGCGTATACCTCTGCTCTTAGAACCTACCGTGAAAATTAAAATATCGAATGCTACTACTACCTCATTCCCATCCCAATCGCTTCTAGTGGGCAGTCATCATTGTGTTAAAACCCTCACCGAAAGTTAGCTAGTCTGCTTCTGCCGTCAATACAGTTCTACATACAGGGTGTCCCGTCGAGAGTAAAAAATTTTAAAGGTCGAAAGTACAACCTATTTGCGATCGAAAATGTTATATAACATTTTTCGAGTTCGCACTATTTTCGAAGGTATAGGCGATTTTCGATTTTTCGAAATTTTGAACCTAAAGTCACCTTTTAGACCATAACTCAGTTCAGACTGTTCACAGGACGAACGTTTTTCTTGTGTTTTATTCGTAATATTACAGGCTCTCATTCGGTGTAACTCGGTTTTGAAAACGTTCACACATAATGGAAAAATTGGCGATTTGTTGCCAAAACATTTTTTTCGTCATAAAATTCATTTGTCTTCAAAGTCATAAATCTCGAAAAGTAACCATGCCAACAGATGATCCGGTTATCATAGAAAACATCCCTTATTAATTATCTTTTATAAAAGTCCAACACGATTAGTCCACCTTAAGTATTGGCAGAGTTACAGTAAAAACTTGCCTGCAAATACCTCTCATAACTTGAGGGTCGTCCTGTGAGCAACCTGAACTGAATTATGGTCAAAAATGTTACTTAAGGTTCAAAATTTCGAAAAAATCGAAAATCGCCTATAGCTTCGAAAATAGTGCGAACTCGAAAAAATGTTATATAACATTTTCGATCGCAAATATGCTATACTTTCGACTTTTAAAATGTTTTACCATCTCGACGGGACACCCTGTATTTGCTAGAGTATATTGGAATGTCCAAACCCCTCTATTTCCATCAACAGCCCCCGCTTTCATCAAAATGAAATCCAGTGGCAGCAGAACTAGCATGACCTCCAGTGGAACTGTGGGAATTGCGCACAGACAGTTAAATTACGCCCAGGTCAGCCTCTAGGGTTTGCACAGCACATCCAGATTACGTTTCCCCTTCAATACCGTCCACCATACTATGGCGCCATAGAAGAAGAAGCCGTACTATGGCTATGTATGTACATCCATCGTACCACTCTAGATTTGAGTCTCTAGTTACCGCCAAAATTTACTTTCACTTATTAGTTAAAGGCCACACTGGCCTGCTTTTTGTATGTTAGCCTCCCAGTTCAGCTTAGACTCCGAGATACTTTCTTATCCTGAAGACAGCAGGAGTCTCCCCCCCCCCCCGCGTTGGAAGTATGAAACCTTTCTTCCTAGCAAAGGAAAAATCTTCAAGGGGTTTCAATTCAATTCACTATTAGTTGACCAACTGTCCAGATTAACGAGCGTATACCTCAACCTTTCACTGTTCACAGTTGACAGATACCAGGATACTTATAACAAGAAAGGGAACTGTTTTGTGGAAGTAATTTTTCTCAATATGAAATTTACTGCTCTTTTGTGCTGTTAATGTGCACTGAAGTCATGAACTTGAACGTAATTTTGTCATGTAAGTATTGAATCCGCGTATGTGTGTATGTCTTTCTGAACTGCATAAAGGTAAATATTTAAAAAAATAAGTTACCACATCACATAGAATCTTAGCCGTCCCGTACAATATACATCATTTCTTCATCGATATCTGTTTCGACAAATTCCAACCAATTAGTAACTTACGGGATCCGAAGATCGTTTACGGTTTACGTCATTATGAATAAGCTCTATGGAATTTGTTTCTACCTGAAATATGATAATGGATCTAGGTTAAGTTAAATTAGAGGGGTACAGGCAAGAAAGACTCACACTGCTTCACTTAGACAAGTGTCGAGTTTATTGTACCCCATATATTTATGGGAATCGATCCTTCCTTCTAACAATAACTCTAGATCCAACTTGATTCTCTAAGAAAATTTAGGATGCATCTAAGATTTGCACCTTGCAGCTCTCCCAGATCCGATAAGAAGTAGCTACCAAGTATAGCCGGCTCTTTTGGTCGTTAGAGCAGGACACTCGCAAAGCACATGTCGAACTGATTCAATTTTCTCAGGAGGTTTACAGCTAAATCCTCGTAGCATGGTTACGTATGGCCAATGATCCATTAACATCCCTACTAGTTTCCTGGTGTTCCTGTTTTTTTTCCCGTAAGGAGCTTCATTCTTTTCGTCCTATTGTACATGGGCCATAATTGCCTTGCAATACAATAGATTTCTCGATTGACCCACCGATAATAATCCTTATCGTAGCTGTCATTGGTGAGGTCGCCTTTTGGAGTACCTATACCGATAGCGATTCTCACATACGATATTGCATCTGAGCTATCTATTTTGGAGCCCTTTTTTGCTTGCTCATCCGCTATTTCATTTCCCCAGAATAAGGTCACCTTGTGTGGTATGGAAATCTCTTCTAAACTATCCTTCCATAGCAGAACCAGTTTTAATTTTATCACCACAGCCTTAATGCCCGTTTGGCTGTTAGAGTAATGGCTTAATTCTCCGGGGCATACTTTTTATACAACTTAGTATGTAATCTTTATTACGCACAGAACCATGCCACACCTCTTTAATATTCTGGACAAGGATTAGGACTAGGACTATAATACAAGACATTCCAAACGTTTTCTATAGAATTAAGATTAGGTAAATTGAAAGACCAGAGAAGTATCTGTATATTTTTAGAGGAAATGAAATTTTTTACAGATTTCGTAGTGTGACAAGGGCAATTTGTGTTCTACCTTCTCCAATCATCAACCTGTAATATTTCACCTCTTCAGTGAACTTTGACCGCTTGCTAGATTATATTTATGGAGGGGTGTTCTAGCGTTGGCCTCACAATCACTGCAACCTGAAAGATCTATAGTGAGTCCCTTTCTAGGTTTAGAATGTTAATAAAGTCTAAAATCATTCTGGGACTTAGGCTCCACACGCAGTGTGGTGGAGGAAAAGGATGTTTAAGGTAGAATAGTCTCCATGGCATCCTGAGAGAGCCGGCAGGATGAAGTGTCAACCAAGCCTATTTTGTATAGGTGATACGAGCTCGGTAATCATTTTGAACTCTGTTCTCCTAAAGCCCCATTCCCACTAATACAAATTTTCTTACCCGACAAGTTTTGAAACAAAGTGTGCAACATTCTGTATAAGTAGAAACGCTTTATGAAAATTCAGACACATGCGGGCAACTTGTTCGATGTCGACTGTAAAAACTAGCAGACTTTGTTGGGTGAATTTTTTCATTTAAGTGGAAACGCTCATTTGTTGTGTTGGCTAAACTATTACCGTTCTTTCAGTAAGTTGAATACACTGGACTGGACAAAAGCTGCTACAATAAAATTAATTAAGGATTATGAATAATATTCGGTCTTATGGGATGTTACTATAAAAATACAAATAATCGAAATGACTTTGAATGAAATTGCTTCAGAGTTGAATTCGGTCTTAATTTCCGTTTGCGTTCTCAATATTTCCGGGAATTGGCAAAAATAAAGAAAAGTAAATGTTGTGGAAATGAAACAGATAATATTTACAAATCTTGTTAGTATGGATTTGAGCTATTAGGGTTTTCCGGCACAAATAAAAAACGCTGAAGATGCTAATAACACCTGGTCATTCACATTGCCATCCGGTTCTCAAGTAAAGAATGTAAAAAGTTAAACCTACAAGTTGGCGAGCATTTAAATGGAAACACTTGTTACGTGTAAGTTAACATGTCGCCTCTCAATAAGTTCACAATTAGCTGCCGAACAAGTCGGCACAATTTGTATTAGTGGAAACGAGGCTTAAGGAGTAAGAGTTCTTCTGTTTTTCGTCCAGAGTTGTCGATAAACTTCTGACGAAGTCCTTGTAGTCCAATAAAGGGATGTTTGTTTGTTCTCCTATCTATTTAACGTAGCTCTGAGGTAACACTTAGATGATCGTTGTTATTGTCATTATTAGCTTTTTTGTTGCCCGATTAAATTTTAGTCCTGCCTTAGCAGCCCATCGCTTGAGAATTCTCGTTGAAAAATTTATTCCCTCCTGTGATAGATTTTTTTTTTTAACCTGAAATCATAGACAGGATTATGCAATCTTTTCTTTCATTTTTTTCCGCATTTTTTTCGTTTAGAACTAGCATCGAGAGAGAGAGCCTTCCATAAATTTTCATGCCTATTTCACGCATCCCATGTCTACCTTCTTTTATCAAAGGCGCAAAAGAAAAAGTTTTTTTTGCGTATTCTCAAAAAAGGTTCTATCGCATAAACTTGCATCAAAATTATGTAAAATAAAATAAAATCATCAAAATACATAACAAAAAAGACTAATCCAGGAAACGTTTTTGTTTTTTGACGACTAGGAAACAAACAAAATTTCACTTTTTTTTTATTTTTTTTTTCTGAGTGGTTATATAATAATTTGGCCCCATACAGTAAGTGTAAACAAGTATATCATCGTGCTAATACGCATGTAACCAGTCTCCATTCTACATATAACACACAAAAACACGTCAAAGAATTTTATTTTTCGTCAAAAAATGAAAGATTCTATTCCCAAGATGGCCGGCCATCTTACCCGCAACTTGCTTAATTGTACTCAAAAACTAAATTGCGTAGCCGATTGCCTGCCGCTGCCGTACCATCAGATTCTGTTAATTGACGACTTCGTATCAATGTTGTCTTACCGCCTGTTGGTCAACAACAAGCAACAACATGTCATCAACGGTCATTCCTCCGCCAAAATTAATGACCGACTCAATCGTAAACTGACACAATTGGCATTTGGTTTGGAAGGTATTTGATATGGTTGCGCAAAGCAGAGTAGCAATGACAATCGCAATACAAAAAAAAAAAGTAACATGCCCCAGCCAACCACCAGAAAATGTAGAAACAGTTTTCCTGGCAACTGTGCCCGTTGTTGTTGTTCAACTCTTGAAGTTTTTTATATGCGAGTAATAGCTACCTTTACCTACCTACCTACCTACCTACATACAGGCAGAACGTAAAGTAATTGCCCCGATTGAAGTTTTATTTTTTTTTTTACTGAATTCATGGTGCGAAAACAATAGAAACGACATCCTGGTTTTCTCGCAACTACCTTCCTACACACATTCTCTCCACCACCGCAGTTAGGTTGTGTCACTGAACCTAAATTTTTTTGTCATTTCAAATGGATAGCTATAGCTATATACACACTACAGGTAAAGGTAGAAAAAAATCTAGAAATTTTTTTTTTATCTTGGATGTGCGTTTTTGCGTGCTAAAACCGTTGTTAGCTTCTTCCAGGTTTTTTTTTTCTTGTTTTTTTTTTTACCTCTTCGTTTTCGGAATGATGACAAGAAATAAACGCGTGACTGAAATTGGCGCAGAGTGTTTTTTGAAGGCTTGAATTATTACATTTGCTACAAATCCGTTCAGTTTCATTATTTATTTCAGGATTATTAGGTACAAAATGATAAAAGAATGCACGAAAGAACAGGTTAAAAAAAGTAGTTTTTTTTTTTTACAGATGATTAAAAAACAAAAAAACAAGTAAGACAGCTAGAATTGATCTAATGCCTTAGACACAGAGCGCTCATAATGAACTTAATGACTAATTAGTCTATAATGATTCATTATAAATTGCAGACACACAGCCATTTCTTTAATGAAGTAACGTATGACATTAAAGAAGCGATATGGATCGAATTAACGCCATAAACTTTGTTTTTATTTATTTCATTTTTCAATTTAACAATTTACAAATGAGATAAACATTATATTAAAAAGAATATTGATAATATATAATTTGTAATTTACATTTCTTTGCATTTCTTCTTCTTATTTTTCAAATCGGCAGATGCCCAGGGGAGCTTCAAATTTATATTATATGTCAAAACTAGCACATTTTTCCAAATTATAGCTATAATGAAGGAGAAAAACACTTCATTAGTGTACGTCATTATGATCTGATTTTCGAGCCATAATGACCGTATACTATGTGACACACGGCATTTTAATGAATAGTTAGTACTAATAATTCATTAGATCGTTCTGTGTGTGTTTAGGGTATAAGACCAAATATTACGATACCCCAGAATCTAGATGAAAGTCCGTATGTAATTTCGTATGGTCCCCTCTGTGCAAGTTTGATTGTTGGAAGTGGTTTTTCGCATATACGAGGTATGATCAAAAAATACGGTGAATGAGTTTATTATAAATAAAGCACAGTACTTTCTTTGGCTAGCGATTCACTTATCCCAACGTTGATTCCATGATTGGAATCATTTCTGGAGGGCTTTTTTCGGAAGGGCTTCAGCTGCTTTATCGTAGCCCTCTAAATATCGAAATAGGTGTCCTTTTAGTGCAGTTTTATTTTTAAGAAGTCGCATGATCCTAAATCCGGAGAGTACGGTGGATGTGGAGAGACAGGAATTTAATTTCGGCAAAAAATTTGCGTATCAGAAACGAGGTTTGGCACGGGGCGTTGTCGCGATGAAAGCGGAAGCCGTTGAACCATTTTTCTGGCTTTGCAAGGACCCATTCGAGATGTTTAGTTCTTCCCTAAACTCACGAATAGTTAATCGCCTGTTTGAACGAATCCGTTTTGCCATTTTTTGCACATTTTCGTCTGTTTTTGAGGTCGAAGGACGTCTCGGCCGTTGCTCATCTTCAGCCGATTAATTACCGCTTTTAAATCGCTCATATCATTTGTAGACAGTCTTCAGAGTCACCACAATATCATTATATACTGATTTTAACAATTTATGAGCTTTTTTGGCACTTTCTTCTAACTTAAAACAAAACTTAATATTAACAAGTTGTTCGAAATCAATGTTGTGCGACAAATACGGTAAACATGACCTCACTCTTTCTACTCTGCAAGCTGACTGACAAAGTCACGACTTGTTCAAACTTAACACTGACTTTCTCAAAGAATCAGGCTATCAGACGAATAACTTCAAATGGATGTAGCATCAGCAGTTGCTGCTATAAAAATTCATCACCGTATTTTTTGATCACACCTCGATTTCTAGAATGGTTTGTCGGACAGTAAAAATTATTATAACTAATTTCATAGGATTTCTTATTCTGAAGAATTTTTCAGTACAATAAAATCGTCTAGGAATGATCGTTTTCACAGTATATGAAAAACAAAACGAAATTTTTATATGGCAACACCAAGGAGGGGTTGCCTGTTTGAAATTATATTTATTATTTCTATGGAAACGCAATGTAAAACATTTCAACTCTCAACGTTGGCACGCTCTAAGGCGGTGTCCCCAAATTTATGTATAGTGAAAAACGAAATTTTTGTATGGCAACCCCACGAAGGAGTTACCCGAAAGCCGTGTGCAAAATTTCAGTTCTCTAAGTGAACGCGTTATCAAGCTATCGTGAGAACGGACAGACTGATGAGGGACAGTCGAACAGACGTACATCCAAAAATAAATCAAAAAAACTATTTATATTATGCTCTAGCAGCATTATTTGAATGACAAATTTAGAATAACCTAATCAGGGTATAAAAATAAGTTACACAATCACTGTTTTTCCCTAATTACCAACGACAGCAATGGTGAATATGCACAGCGTTTTAGTTTTTGACATTCAAGGCAAATGTGTAGCTGCAAGGAGTGCACTGAGGCTAAAAAAGTCAGTCTGGTGGATAACCGCAAACCTTGGTCACAGCAGAATTCTAAATATCTGTCTGGTATGTGAGCCATAGAATACACTGTTTCATGGCTTGACTTTTGAGGAAGATTTCTCGAATAGCATTCCTAGCAGGGAGATGGTGGAGGATTATAGCGTGAAAAATGACTGCTATATGTACATATATATCTTCACAGACCGTTCGAAAGTCGATGTGATACCGGGATGGGACCCAAGGTGTACTCATCATCCCGTCATATACAAGAATCATAGCGCCTTCCAAACAGAGACTAACGCTGTAAGGCTGCTAGAAATAACTAGAAATAATAAGTACCTATTAGTAGAGATATCAAGATTCTACGCTGCACTCAAAGCTGTCGTAGTGTTTTGATCACAGGACATTGTCTCTTTGGCAAACATGCGGAACACATACAAGCTCCATCTATACATATAAGGATAAGCTGTATGGATGAGGACAAGATTGAGAGCATTGAACACCTGCTGTGTGAATGTCCCAGCCTTGCCAAACATAGAAGAAATACGCTTGGTAACTACTTTTTCAGTAAATTTGGGGAAATAAGCGACCTAGAAGGTTCATTAACTCTTGTGGCTGGATTTAACGCCCCCCCCCCCCACTAAAGTAAGCAGAAGTCCTTGTGTTGTTTAACGTAGGCACCTGCCAAGAATGTCTTCATCCCACGACGATCTTCAGACAAGACACTATGCCCGCGATATGGACAACCGTGTCAGTCACTACGTTGCTCGCATAAAGAGGCCCCATCGTGTCGGGATGGAAAACATAAGTTTCTATGGGCCTCGACTCCGTAATTCCGTTTTGATCAGGCCATAACGCCTATGGTTACTCACAGTATTGTAGATTCTTCATGCAAAATCCTTTATAAAATGGGGCTGATTAATCCATTTGAGCTTAATCCAGTTAGGGCTGTCTATAAATAGACAACTTTCCAGCGGAGACCCAGCGGATTCGCCCTTTGAGTCTGGAGAGGCTAGAGATTACAGCCTGTAATCTTGCAGCTGGCCAAAGTATTAGGTTGTATTTACGCTACTAGTATACATACAGACATCATTGACATTATCTGAATGCACCCTTTAGCAATTAGAGTGCACTGTAAAAAATAATAGGACTATTTCCTTAATTTAAGACACGTTTTTCCCTTAAAATAAATGTAATTTTTTCTGACATAAAGGGAAAATCAGTTTAATTTCCTCAAATCAAAAGAACATTCAATGAATTTAGGTATTTGGCACCAGAAAACCTATAAAGTACATAAAAATCCCGAAATATGAAGCTCTCTTGAAATGACGACTACAATTTCACATTCATTGTATTACGTCTGCTACAAACGACGACGCCAATTGGCGGCGACAATTTTATGTCGCATTCATTGTATTTCAGGATTAATTTGCGTACTGCTTAGTAGTATGTGCCATAAGAAATGAGCTCTTCGGCTCATTCTTATGTTTTTTAAAGGGGGCATTTTTCTATGACCTATGGTGTAGTGTGGTGGTATTCCCTACATATTAGGGAATATTCTCTCAATTTTAGGGAATGGTCCGTACATTTTAAGGGGGGGGGGGGACAAAAATTCCCTATATCTGAGGGAGAAAAACCTACCTACATTTTAGAGATAAAAACCTAATCTGCGCTTTCCAAGGTGGAGCTTTACCAAATCTTATCGACAAATACCTAACCTTTGTGGCACATATTGTTGCCGCTCACTTTAGGGAATTATATTTTACTGTGTAGGGTCTTAAGCATTTTCTCCGCGTACGTATCCTTTCCCCCGTTTACACCGTTCTTCTCTGCAGCATTGTGCTCCACAGAATCCTTTTCCGCCCGCTTCCTAAGTTAAGCAATCATCTCCAGGTAGGGTACCGATTAGGTGGCATCACAATGGGCAATTGACGGTGCGGTTGATCGTAGGTATTTCGATAGCCGCCACTCTCATCTAACTTAACCTAACATTTCCCTTATTATTACCATATATCTATGTAATGTATGTGTCAAAGTTGCATCTCGAACTGAACTGTCTGTAACTACAAATTTGGATAAAATCAAAACAATAATTGAGAGCGGTAGATATTGGACGACAAACAGGATTGATCAGGGCCTAAACATTATTCCTGCCGCTACTGTTTGGAGACATTTTACAAAAGCTTGAAATAGTCACGAAACTCGATACTTGGATGCCGGATTAATTGATCAGCAAAAATTTAATGTGGATCGAATTTCGGCTTGCGATTCGAAACTTTAAAGTTAAATGCAATGAAAACAAGTTTTTCTCAAACAACTCATCATTGGTCGATAAAAAAGTAGATTGAATTCATAAAAAGAAAAGATCATGGTCACAGCAGAGTGAGTCAGTGCAGATGATTGCAAACTCCTACTGAATTGCATCCCAAAGATGACCATGCTGTGAATCTGGTGTGACTGGAAAAGGGTATCGTGTACTTGCGAGCTGCCACCACTAAACCAAGCTATTGATTCCACTAACTAAATTCTACTCACAATTGGCCAAACTGAAGAAAACAATCGAAAGGAAGAGGATAGAATTGGCCAATAGAAATATGACTCAATCAAAATCGCTTGAGGTTTACTTATTGAATTATGGTAATTCTCAATTAGGAAAATTATTCAACCGCTTTTATTTTCCTTGCTTTTCAACGGATTTGAATGGTTACTGAAACTACTGAAATTGCTTACATTGACATAGGATTACCTTTCTATAGTTCTCTCTTTTCTCTTTTTGGTTTAATTACTTTATTCGTCTGAACTTCAAATAATAAGCTATGTACGAAATCAGCCAGATTTATAGAAATCATATGTATAACAATGAAATAGTTGTTATCCTTTCTTATGTGGGGGAAGGGAGGGGGGAGGGGGGTACTATACGTATTTTGCTGGATGAACAAACAAAAATTGCTTAATTTTATTTTCTTAAAAATCCAGTTTAAGGATTATTTGATGTTATAGGAGATACGCTTCCAAAAGTAATAATTCAGTGATGCCATATGAAATCGATCAGTGTAAATCCGGGACCCTCTTCATTTTAATGAAATTTTCATGGTTTGTATAGAATCAAACATTTCTGTTATAATCGGCATCATTTAAACACAATTATTTAGCAGTTTTGGGAAGAAGCTGTGGAGTTCCTAAAAAACAAGATTTTTTATTTTATTAAAATAATTCAATTCTCTAATTGGAAGCGCTGCAAACCTCTGATCTTTGCCCACTGGGAGGGATTTTGTTGAATTGAACTTTTATATGTACCTACATACATATATATAGGTTATGTATTTTTGATAGTTTAGTGTACAAAACCTAGTATTTAACATAATTTCTAGCCCGTTTTGCCCATCTTAAAATTTAAAAAAAAACAAAATAAATGAATTAAAAATGAACATTTAAAATATTCAAGGACGGGACGAAGAATACAAGAAAAATTCCAATTTATATTATTTTATTTTATATGAATTTTTAACGTTAACTCAAATTTTTTATGAAAAATTTCAACATGATATATTTATGTATTTGTATGTACAGGGAGGGTGTCCCGTCTATGGTGTTACACCCGAAAGCTATGGATAAGTCATGATTAGTTAGGCAAGCAAAAAGTTGAATGGGAGGAGGGTCCTAACTGTTTCCGAGATAACGAGACTTAAAGATATTTGGGTATATGTTTTTATAGATCATCCTGTAACTTGTGAGTTTCTCTCCGTTTTGAATTTATGGCTCAACAGGGTTAAGATTTCGGAATTTTATTTTGGCCTTTTTTTTTAATTTAACTAGGCATTATTTTTTTTTATCAAAAACCACGTTATCTAATCCAATTTTTCATATTAGATTTAAGAAGCCCAAAAGCTTCGCTTGAAAATGACCAATCACACTCTGTACCCAAAATGTAACCCTTTCTACGTGTTTTGCACTTTTTCTTGAATATATCCATTTAAATCATTATTGTAGGGTGTAACCTTCAGAACTTACTTACTCACGTTCTATCAAAACATACACAAATATCTTTAAGTCCCGTTATCTCGGAATTCGTTAGGATTTCGCTCCCCTCCACCTCTATAATTTTTTTCTTGTCTAAGCATGACTTTTTAGAGCCTAGAAACTTCGAATGTAACACCACAGACAGGACAACCTGTATAATATGTACATATGTATGAAGTATAGCTAGCTTAAAAAAATGTCGACCAGTTACTGTTCTTGTAAACCCTGCTACTATACCAATTGTTATTCAAATCAGAGGATTCAACTAGAGCTGAATGTATCCGGATAATTTGCTCTCCGGATTATCCGGAATAATGAGGATTCGATTTCTTAGATCCGGATATACGGATAATCGGGATCCTAGTATCCCGATTCAAACTAACCGTATTCCGATCCAAATTATCCCGGATACAAACTATCCGGATCTAAATTATCCGGATCCAGATTCAAACTCTCCGGGTCTGAACTATCCGGATCTAGACTAAGCAAAAGTGGTTCGAAATTTCATCCAGATTGCATTGTTTCATGGGGAAATGGAAATATCATGAAATTTATATTTTCCCAATGATGCAATGACCCTGTTTAGACAGGTCAGTATGCTGCATCTGCCTCACGAAAATTTGAAGGTAAGATAATGGTTGGGGGGCAGGAATGAATCATCACTTTACCTACAGATTACGTGCAGCAGAGGCAGCATACTGACCTGTCTAAACTAGGTCAATATAATCTGGATGACATTTTGAACCTCTTGTTTAGTTTGGATTCGGATAATTCGGATCCGATTTCGGATAGTTCGGGTCCAGATCGGTATATAGTTCGAATCCGAATCCGGATTTCAGAATTCCAGATCCATTTCTCAGCTTTAGATCCTACTTTTGCTATATCTCCCCCCCCCCCCCCTAACTTGCCTTTCATTCCTTTCTTTCTAAATCATGGTTTCAGAATTAGTTGTTCAATACACTTAACCCCATATAAAATTATTTGAGACCTAAACGCATCTGTCTGAATTTACTTTTGAACAGAATTCAGCATAAGTTTTATAATAAAACCCAAATTTCACAATCTAAACGATTTTTTTTTTATTAAAAATATGTAAACGAACGACGACGGTCGTCTTTTAGTCCATGCAAAAAAAACAAAATCATGTTTCACTCACCTCGTATGAAGAAAATTAAAATTCGACTCACCAAAAGTCATTTTTGCCATTTACACCATCACCTTCATCTATCAATCAAAATTTTATATATTGCTTAATTTTTCAAGTTTATAATAGCAACCGCGCGCATCATATAATTTAGTGCTTTACATAATAACGCCTCCCATCAAAATCAGTAAGTCAATTTTTTTTTTTATTTTGCCCCCATAAACGAGCCCCAATCCCAAAAGAAGTCAGAAAAAGAAGAGAACGATAATTTTTCTATACAGGGTTCGCTCCCTCTGCCCAATCATTCTCCGTTTTCCGCATCACAATCGAAAAAAAATCATCGTTTTTTCCTCTGTGTTTGCATTCAACCGATTCGAACATATTTTTGCTTGCCAATATTCCATTCAATAAATAAAAAATAAATTAACAAAAAAAAAGCAAAAAAAAAAAAACGGCGGCAACTGAAAGCATAATCGCATCGGCCTCATATCTTGCGATATTTGAACAAGAGTTTTGCATAAATAATTCATGGAGCGATGTAAACATTTCCACCTGAATACGTCCGAATACATAAGTGATACAACAACAATAATAATAAAAACAACAACAACAGCACCAACATAATGCCCAGCGGCGTCCTGCCTGTGTGACCGTTGTTGATGGGGAGCTAATCGATTCAAACACGACAATTGAGTATGCCCAGTCCAGGACGCATATACATATGTGTACCTCTCTCTCTACTTATATAGACATTTTTGTACGCTTTGCTTGGTAGTATGACTTCTATGGTGGCCACTATTTCTATGGCGCTCCCCAGTCTTCCGCCCCGGTAATTTATAGGTTCAAAATTGACATAATTGAAAATATTTATATGGTTTAGCACTTGGTTATATATTTAATTTGTTTCTGTTAGGCGTTAATCATGGATATTGAAAGGGAAACGCTTAAACCTGTCACAATTACAACAATTCCATGGTTATGTAAAATCATGCAATGCAAGGCGATAAAGACAATTATAACAACTGCGTGTATCGCCCGTCCCCCTTGGGGAACGGAAAGAGGATATTTTTCATTGCGCAAACGGAAAACTGGCAAAAAATATTGAATTTCATTGTCCGCCCATTGTCCGCATTTAATTTAGTAGATTTTCTCTTTGCTTTTTTTTTTTTTTTAAATTATGTACTTGATGCAAAAGTTGCGGAATTATGTCGAGAGTCAAGTAGATAATAGAGCAACAACAAAAACAATAATATAAATGTAGTTAGTTTAGCTTGAGGGTGTGGAATCAGTTTTATGCTTGCAATTGAATACAAAACTCACACTGGAATTGAACCCCTCACCCCTCCTCCTAATTCAATATTTTCCATACAATTAATCCGATGTTGGAGATTATCATGTGTCATGTCACAGCAATTAATGAGATTAATCGCTAATAGAATTTTCAATTTTAATCAGATTAACGACCACACTTTTAAATGTGGGCATGCATGGTGGGGGGTTACCTACATAATTTACTTATTTTCAGTATGCCGCTTATTAGAAGAAAAATGTCAGGGCAGGTGTATTTGTGTCAGTCGGGCAAAGTTAATTGATTCTAGATATACACGTACATACATTTATGCAAGAAGGTGTCATTGTGTGTGTTGCTGGTCACTTTTCTAATTATGTTTTTTTTGTTATTCGTACCTAGTTGAAAAAAGAACAAGTTTAAATATGAAATTGTTTTGCATGATTATGGCCTCATCACACTTATATTAATTGATAGAGCAAAAAAACACGCATCCATGCTTAATTGAATGGGAAATGTATCTCTGATGCTCTTGGCGCTGTTTTATTTATTACGCAACCAAGTCGTAAATTAACTTTTATGTAAGCACGACGAAGCGTAATTCACGGTATAAATGAGAAATTTAAATATTTTAGAATATTTGATTGATGGCGCGGCAGTGGGATTTATTTATTTATTTTTTTTATTTTTATAATTATTGTTGAGTACATTAAGCAAGCATGACTAATTGCTTGTCATCACTTGCATATGAAATGTCCAAATCGATTGTATACATATTATTAATTAAGCGATATGTATGCGATTAGTTATGTTGGATTTACCCAATATATTTTAGACTTAAGAATTAGATTTTTTTATTCTAAAGACTTTTAAATAGGTACATAAAATATTGCAATCTTCTACTGTGAGTATTTAATACTTTTTAATAGACCAAAACAAGGAGAAAACGGGATATCGTCGGAGGTATGTATAATGGAAAGCAATTGATCCATGATTTTTCTGGCGCTGGATATGAGTCTCGATTATTGCACCCATCAATGTGTTGTGATATTGTAAATGATAATAAATTTCTCATTACATATAAAAATTCATATAATGTGCGAGGAATATTTCATTCAGTGGACAATCAAAAACAAGCCTGGGGTGATTATACTATAATTCATTATAAGACCCATGGTCACATACGCTTCACTCGTTTGATGTCGTCCAAAAACTAAACAAAAGACAGCTCAAGCTAGTTTACAAAGCCTACAATGGCTTGCATGCCTATAGGAGTAATTGTCGCTATTGAATAATAATGGAATTAATTCAGTTAAGTGCTCAATGGCCGACGGGAACTGCAGATTCCTATGTAATACATGCTACATAAAACGTACCTGGAGAAAATTATTCTTATTACTGCAATAGTCGTCGCGTCGGCCGTCGCAATTTTGTTTAAGTCCTTAAGCCTAGTACTAAGGTCCGCTGTATGAAAATTTAGCAAGGTAAAAGATATTGGCGAAGACTTATCCTGAATTTTAGCGAAAGCGGTACTAAGGTCAACGCGCTAAATATGTCTTTGGGTTTTGATTAGAGATGGCACCACCAGTAAGTCTCCAAGAAAATTAGCTTGAATTTATCCGCCCAGGCCGTTCTTTAGCGCGTTAAACATATTTATTGTCAGAGTTCTGAGATTTGATAAATTTATTGACCGGATTTTTTTAGTTAACATAGTTTTGCCGTCTTTGTTGTAAGTGCGGATGAATTAGATTTCTTTTCGTGGCCGTATTTTCAATATCATTGTTAATTTTTTTTTATTGTATACATTATACATATTATTTTATTATTTTTAATATTTCCAAATAATTTTAACTACCTATTTTTTAAAATATTATGTCCGCGCGTTTAAGGTATTTCCGTAAAAAAATTGCAAAACTCTTCTTATTGTTTTTATCTGAGTCTTCGCTGTCATATTTTAGCTTCTAAAGAACGGCCCGATATTGGAGACCCGCTAAAATTTAGTTTAGCACAGACCTTAGTACTAGGCTTTAAGATGAACTATATTTTTTGTCTCTGATGACCCAGAGATCCATGCATACATGTTGAAAACGCAAAAAATCTCTAAAGAATCTTTTGATCTCCGGTCTCCTGCCGTGTTTATTTCAAAATAAACCGGTCTCCAGATTCGATCTCTTGTCTTCGAAGTTTTCTCATTTTTCCTCCTCAGGTCTCCGGAGATTATTTGTGTGTTCTGGAGGTTGATTTTGATCTTTTGTCGTGCTTTAACTTTGAAATATATGACAAAATGAAATGAACTTTTCTACTGATTTTTGTGTGTTTCTATATTCAGCTCAGCAAGCCTTAAATTAGGCAGAATGATCTGAAAGTGACACTTCACATTAAAAATTCGAAACTATCATTTTTAATTTAAGCACTTGTTGTAATGCTCTAAGTAGGTAGGTTTAGAATAACAATTTACCATAGTTTAAAATTTTTATCACAACTTCGTTATTGAATATTTATTTTAATTCATTTTGTGGTTGATGAAAAGGACAAATCAAAATGAATATGATGAAAACAAAATTACGACAAATTTTGCCGAAAATCTGTGGCGAAATATCAAAATATGTGACAAAAATATACGCGTAAGCTACGACAAAAGATCAGAATCACCATCCAGATCACTTAAGTGTAGGTCTAGGCGGAAAGGAGAAGGAATAAAGTGGAGTTTGACAAATTTTTACAAATAAACTCGGATTATTTAAAAAAAATAAAAAATTATTTGTTATCCCCGTAAAATTTGGACACCAAGGATATATTTTTTAAGTTTTTTCACTTTTCGCATAACACAAAAATATCAAAAATATTAATAACAACTTTTTAAATAATTCTTTCTAACAATCTCTTGCTTGACAACTAACAAAGATCTCTGGAGATCTCTAGAGACCAAACTTCAAATTTTGTGTTACACTTCAGAGTCGTGTCTCTATACAGACTTTTTTCTTATGGTCTCCAGAGACATATTTTTTTGATTTCCAGAGACAAAAGTGTCTTACCGTATAAACATTTTGGAGGATTTAGTCTCTGTAAACCGGAGACCAGAGATCAAAAGTCTCTCAGCCTTTACCTTTAGAAGGTATGCTTGACCTACTTCAACTGCATATGCAGAGGGGAGAAGGGAGCCATACTCAGTACAGCTTGATTGACCATCTGAAAGTCCTTGAAGAATTCGTAGCAGACTCGTTTGTCCACCGCTCCCAGACGTTACGCAGAAACGTTAATACTTTGAAACACCATTCAAGGTGATCTTATGGATCGTCACCAGTTGCATTCTTACCAACAATTGTAAATTGTAAGGGTAGGGGGGGGGGGGTGCATCCTTTCAGAACTAACAGTTGTGTGATTTTGGATACTTTTTGTCTCAACAATCCCGTAGCCTCCTTGTTGTACAACCTATGAAGGTGATTTTCAGCTCAGATGAACCGTCTAACAAATGTCTAACCGGAACTCCACTTCCCTTATGTCCTACCTGATATAAACCTGTTTTTATGACCCATAATTTCATTAATTTTGCGTGAAATTGCAAGAAAATTAAACGGTTATCACACATTTTGGCGGGAAAATCGTTGAAGTTAAAAAAAAAACGTATAATAACTAGCGATGATGGTTTAACATTCATTGGAAAGCCTAGATGATTTAATGATGAGCTAAAAATTACCTTCACTCACAAGGGAATGACGAGGTGTTTTTTGTGAAAAAAACGCATTTTTTCTTAATCACCCTGTAACTCCGAAACGGTTGAGATTGTACTCTCACCTGCAATACAATTTCTTTGTTCCTAACACTTCAATCTATCAACTGTTTCATTTATGACCACCAATTAAAAATCACCACCGTATTTTCTAGAATAAAAGAATACAGCTCCTTATTATGTAAAATAAAAAGTAAACTACTTAGTATGGATCCTTGAGAAGATCCATGCAGCAATAATAAATAATTATAGATTATATTATTAATCGTTTACGCTGGCTAATTACTAAGCAAAAACAATAATTAGAATTAAAGAAATCTTTTAATGAAGTATTCAAATATTAAGTTCGCACTCTCAAACACTTAGGAAGGGAATTTGATAGCTTTGAGTCAATTTTGTGTTCTATCTACATATTATGCAGAATAACAAATGAAAAAAAAAAATTTAAAATGCGAATGATCTGTTTTTTTCTTATTTATTTATTTGAAATCAACTCAAATACCTAACAAAGGAGGTTGGTTCAGTTAAATGCATGTATTGTAACCTTTTATATTTTCTAGTTACCTATATGTTAGGGCAGAAAAAAAATGTTTTTTAGTGAAATAACTTTACATAAAAAAAAACACAATAATTCTCCATAATAATCTATATTTAATTAAAAATAACAAACATTTTTTTCTTCTTCTATTTTTACAGTTTTAAAATGAACGGTTTGGCCCGAGGGCCGGGGCCCTGTGTCTCCCGCCATAATTGTAAATCATTCAGAAACAATCGATCATCAGTCTCGTTCGAAGTTACATCACCAGTTCAGATTATTTCTTTAACTGCTGCCAATTGTTGCTATTATAATTCCGAAGGAAATTTTACGAAATCATCAGTATTCAGTGATAATAGCTTTTCGTCATTTAACAACGCTTTAGTATCATCATCATCATCATCACCAATAAAAACATCATCATCACTGCTTCACACTTCACACTTTCCGCTATCGAAAATTGTCTTGTTGTCAGAACACACTGTTAAGCTAGACGACGAAGTGTTGAGTGTTGTGGGCCCGCTTAGTGCGGCTGCCCCGTCTTTTTCGTCTGCATGGAGTCAATGAGACGCAGTGAGGCGAATAGTAGCCACCACCCGAATAAGGTATGTTTTTTTTTTTTTTTTTTACTATACTATGCCCCAATGCTATTTCTATTTACTATTTTATTATAATCTGACGACGTTTAAATATTGATTATAAGCTCCTCCAACTCCTACTTAATAGCTACCTACCTTGCTTGACTCTTAATGAACGTTAGGAAATTCAATTTGATAGTGTTGCGTGTATGTAAATTTACACAGCGATAAAGTACATATTATTTTTATGTGTAAATATTTCATGTAAAGAGCAAAAGTGAGTACAATTGACGCCTTTCATCAGTCGTTGAACTTGGCTGGTACGAATTCCATGTATATATGTATGTACATAGTTTTGTGTTATGGTTTTATGTAGACTTATCTCTGTTAAAACACAGCTGATATACAAGATGATAAATGTAATTTATTTTTTTCTCTATTGAATTAATCTCATTTCCTCTGGTATTGATAACGAACTGTCTTGTTAAAAAATTTTGCAAAAAAAAAAAATTTTTTTTCTTTGAAATTTATATTAAAAGAAAACAAAAAAAACACAAAAAGCATGCCGAACTTCCTGATTGTTTGATCGCATTCACAATGAGTTGTTCCATTTTGTAGAACAAGATTAAATAGTCAAGCTCGTATCAGGTGACGACTTGTGTAAATATTGAATTTCATCTGAACAGAAAATCCATTTGTGCAATTAAGTTCAGCATACATATTTTGAGCGTGCTGATATATCAATATTAGCCGCCAGTCGGTGAATTGATGATCCTTGAAATTTTGATTAATGTTTCCAATCTAGATTTTCGCGCTTTGGAGTTACATAGATGACATGTAACTAAAAATTTGTAGGTATAAGCAAACAGAGTTTAGTTTTAGAGAACTTCTTCAATTATTTGTTTGTTTTTTTTTTCTTCTGGGGTCGGACTCTGTAGCACGGAGATTTGTGAAGTTGAGGAGATGAGAGTTCTTTAACTCTCTCCACTGGGAATTCTGTAACTTGAGGAATCTGTTTTGAGAATTACCAAATTCTCTATTCCATTCAACAAAACCCCCGGCTGTTTTAGTTGTGGAGACGTAAGAAAAAGAGTTCCAAACTGATAGTATTGTCTGTTATTGTTGCATTTTGTGATGGTACCTAGGTACCTAGAAATTTTCAAATTAAATTATGGATTCAACGCATATACTACTGGCTATATTAACAAAAATCAATTATGGAAATCTTTGCAATACTTACAGAGAAATATAGATTTTGGTGTCTCAAGATACCCGAAAATGTACAGTACCTACAGAAGAGATGATTTAAAAAGTTAAATATGCACGCTAAAGCTTGTTGCATAATTGGGATTACACCAAAACACCTTGTCTCTAATATTTCGACTTGAGCCGACTGCCAGCAGCATCGTCTTTGGTTAGCTGATGACCCTTCGGACAGAACCACAAATGAACTGTGGATTAAACCTAACCCAAACTTAACCAAAAATCTATTGGAACTAAACAAGCCAACCCTGAGAGCTGTTGTGTCAATTCTCATTGGGCACTCTTTTTCTCAGGGGGGTCATCTACACAGGATGACATATTGTTGATGATACTGTATGCAGAGTATGCGGAAAGGAATACGAAACATTGATTCACTTTCTTTGTCACTGTCCGGCTCTCACACCTCCTGGAAGCACTACATGAAGCCGATAAGGATAAGCAATTGTTCATAGATCTGGAGGGTGACCAATAATGGGCCTTGAGATAGAGACCCAGCCTGGGATCTCAATCTCTTTTCCAACCGGGCATCCAAAGCTTATATGTAGAATCGCATCTACATTTTGTCCCCTAATTATGTATATAGTATGTAATTAGTTTTTGAGTCCGATAAATGCTTTTTGAGATCCCTGCAAGAAAAGTGAATTAGTCCCCTTTTAAAGGTGGAAAAATTGACGTTTTTTTTTTTTGTATAAAAATGGACATATTTTAAACTCATCACTGTGAAGAACTGCTAAGTAATGGAAATTCACTTTCTATAAGAAAAATCCTCACAGCAGAGTACTAGTGGATATGAAACAAAGAACGGAAGAAATATATACAAAATGTAGGAACTGGGGTATATATGTACATAAAATCCATATTTAAAAAAATATTTGTCGACAGTAAAAAGTCAGTTATAACGTTTAAATGTTCAAAAATAAACTAAACCACTGGATTACCCCCTCTTCCTTCCTTAATTTGATACCAAACATGATTTATTTTGGATAACCTCCTATTAGGGTGGTATGGGGGTTTATAACCCCCCCCCCCCCCCCCCTCCCATCTTTCTCCTATATTTTTGTACTTTAGACCCTAAGTCCATCGATAAAAAAACCAATTGCTTTCCGATCGTCCCACAACGAGTTAGTTATTGCGACAACACAATTTACCACCGAGGACCCTCAAATCTATAAATTACTGCTAATCGAAAAAAATATAACTCCCATGCATACCTAATTACCATAGTGATTTCACAGTTTTTTTTATTGGTCTTACCAAACCTGAGCTTACCCCTGCGAGTTGCGACTTACTGCAACTCGTGTAATAAACCACAATTTTTAACTGAATATTTTGAAAAATCTTCTTTTAAATGCACCGCGTCAACTAGGCTTGAGCCCTTATGATCGAATGTTCATCCCTTTGCAAGTACCCTCATTTACCAGGGCCTGTTGTGCCTTTTCATTTTCCATTCACTCTCATATGTTAGGTAGTCATTCACACTCAAGTCAGTACCTGTATTAGATTACAACTTAACCAATCCTCAAGCCTAGAAGACATGTTCAAACATGTCTATACACACTCACCAGGAGGGATTTCCCTGGAAACATTAACAGAATGCCGCTCAAGGATATTACTCTTATTCTTTCATTGCAACGTATATCTCTCCGCGTCTTTTCACCTCTTCCCTAAAAAACCAGTTTGCATACTGCATCAAGAATACTCGTCTGGGATGGCCCATTCTTTCATTGCAACGTAAAAGTTGCTGTCGCCGTGATTTATTACTTCTTTCGGTTTGATCCTCTCTTTTATTGCCCATGTCGCCAGAGTTCATTATTTCTGCCAGACATGAGCACCATATACCTTGGGCTTGCTACAGTCGTTAATTTTTTATTTTTTTTATTTTAAATTTCCGTTAATCTGCTCCCATTTTTATCCCCGTACCTCCCCGGGACATTTCTCCCCTCTATGATATTCGCCTTCGGGCTCCGATTTTTTTTTTTACACTACATTCCTCTTTTTATCTCCATTCACCCGTTATACCAGAAAAACTCATAAAAACCTACCCTCTTACATTCCCCAAAAACTACTCTTATAAAACAAAAATTCAATTTATTTCGACATTTGGAGGTAATAGACTGACTCATCTATGTACCTCGAATATAAAAAGAGTCCAACCACTGCAACAAACACTCACTCACAATTAGAAAACCTCATCTCCCAAACGCGCTAACTCTGAGTGTTACAGAATCCAGCCCCCCCCCCCCCCCTGTTGAGAGTATGTATAGAGCCTGAATGAGTGCTTCTTCATGAAGGCCTTAATAAAATGCGTGTTTCGGTGCCAGCACCGGCACCAAAGTGAAGTGCTTGTCAAATCAAAATGTACGAGATCCTATGACGCATTGCACAATGGCAATGCCAGTTCCGAGGTCGAATTCGAAACAATTTTGAGTTTCGGTGCTATCACTTAGCTTGTTTGCACACACGACGGCAATGCCGCTTTCCCGAAACGGCCAACGGCAACGGCATCGCCGTCGTGCATGTAGAAACAAATCAGCCGATTGTGCAAATAGTGGCAACGGCACCGGCGCACGGTAGTATAGAAATATAGCAACTGTAGTGGGGCAACAGCGGTTCTGCCAACTTTCGTGCAACTAGAAACTTAACACTGTTTGTGGGAAAATTAAAAAAATGCAAAATGCAAATGCACCTTATTCACAATTGAAAGTTTCCGCAAAACAGTTTTTCTACCAATTTTTTTTCTTTTTTATACAACGTTGCTTAATAGTATAAACTCTATCTGCAGATGACAGACAAAGCATCTCAGTGCTAGTAGTTTGACAGTAAGCAACACTCGGTGTCGGTGGTTGATGGCATCGACGCGATGGTGCATTGTATTTAAGGTCTTCAGGAATCCAATTTGGAATAAATTCGACTTTCAAGTAGTAAAAGTAGTGCACACCCAAGATAAAAAAAACCGCCAATACCTTCTCGATCAGAAAAATTGTAGGATAAATTTTAATCCTTCTTCTAATAACCAAATCCATAAAAAATTCTTAGAAGCTGTCGAAGTAATGGGAAAAAAAACATGCAAGCCCTATGGTCTGGTAAGGCAATAAAACGAATTTTGATGGTAAATAGAATTTTGTTACCAGGTAGTTTTTTCTAATCTATGAACCATCTGGCATGACACCTTAATTAATTTCGAGGATTTTTTGTTTTAACCAGCTGGGGGGTATAGAATGGAACAAAAGATGATTTTTTTTTTAATATTTTTTCTTTTTAACATTAATAGGAGGTTCTCGTAATTTTTTTTTCAAATATTCTAATTACTTAATGCCGTTAAATCATAAATCTTCAATTTTTTTTAACTTGCTGCTGTTGATGGTCGTTTTTGAGCTAATTTTCTTTTCATTAAAGTTCATATATGTATGCTAAATCGGATTTTGATGTCTGGACTATTTCCAGACAACAGTAGTGACTCTATTCCTAACTTATTTTATCTGTAAAAAAGAGAATTAATTAATTAATCACCTTAGTTAGACCAATTGTTTGCTAAAACACTTCTTTCAATACTTACAAATTCAGTTCGATGATACGATTCCGAGTCAGATTGAAATATGGTTTGAGAAACCCTGGAAGTTAACTCAAAGATGCTGGGCAAGACAGAGTTTTTAACAACTAAGTAGCAGCATTAACAGATTGATCTGTAAAAATTAAATTACCAACTCTATCCGATGTAATGCATTTCCATATCATGACTGATGCCGAATATTTTATTCTCCTAATGATGCATGCATTCATCAGAATATCTCTCGCATCGTCGACTTCTTACTGTTTTCCGTCCGTCAGTGTCAGGTCCGATAATGTTAAATTTGGATTCATCCGAAAATATGAATTGTTCCCAGTCAGAAGCAGTCCAGTTTTTTCTTTCCTTTACTCATTCAAGGCGTTGTCTTTTTTCATCCTTAAACTTAATAGCCTCAGGTGAACTGTTCTGCTATTTATTTTGCATCATTGGGATCTTTTCTCCAGCTCCCCTCTCAGTTGTATTTCACACACAAGTCGACTTCTTAACAGGAGGCCTTTTAAAACGCGCCCTATGTTTTTTTCAGCTTAAACGATAAATTTCACGTGTTGAGTAATTCAAGTCTTTTAAAGCAGTTTTTGCTTTCCCTTCCAATAAGGCATTTTGTTTCTTTTCACAATAGTTTTGTTCTTTTTAATTTAAAACACTTTTAATGAAATTCTACAATTCAAGAATTGAAAATTGTTGGCGCAAAAATACTTGCTGCCCTTTATACATTTGCTATACCTATCTATCCCGTTCATGCTCATTTAGGAAGACCTTAGATAACCAAAATGGAAAAGTGCACTGAATTTTAGTGCGGCAATTTTTTTGCCCACGGGACATGCTTGCATTTATATTGTTAAAAATATAGGCGGCACTTTCTACAGCTCACAATTGTTTATAATTAGCAGTAAAAATTATAAGACAAAAATAAATAAAAATCCAGAAAATATAGTAAAAAAAAATATAGTTTAGTATGAAAAGATTATTCATGTTCGACATCTATGTATTTTGAGGGTTTAGAGTCATTTTTTATAGAAGAAAAAGTATGCTCTTTCCTTTTGATAAGTTTCTGGGTGGTGAAGCTGCGGACAATTTCGATCTTTTCCTATCACCATACCTAATATTCGCGAAGACTCATTTAAGATTAAACAGAAACACATATACTAAAAATAGGTTTTCTTAGTACTCCTTTAGAATACAAGTAGATAATGGTAGTTAAGGTGAGTCTAGCTTCAACACTGTCTGTACACGAAATTAATTCTTCCTATGTCTAACTGCTCCACATGTATCAAGTACAGCTCACCTGACTTTTATTTATAAAATTTTATACAAATCTAATTTAAATTTCGAATTTAGAAAATTTTCGAAAATTGAAATATTTAGACGTCCATCTGTGAAAATCTCATATCAATCCGTTTCGAATTACATACTCATGTTACTATGAGAGAAAAAAGAAAAAAATATATGGTGTGGAGGAACATTTTTACTCTCTATTTCCGTTCCCTGGCTATATTATTTGAAAATAGAAAAACGGAGAACTTACTGTCATTTATTCAACATCCATAGCTTGAGAAACGTATCGTTCAATTTCGAATAAACATTTTCGAAACTAACTGAAGTTACATTTGAAAGATCCATGGATTTTAAGGGATTTTTTTGTTTTGTTTTTTTTTCAAATTATTTCTCAGAAGTAACACAAAAAGTCCTCTCTTGACTGACGATGGCACACAAAGTTGTTTATTTAGACCTTATTTAGGAATATGAAATTTAGTTGTTAGATCTTTGTTGTTAAATTTTTAATGGGGTTGAGTTAAGCCGCCCTCAATTTTTTTTATCGTCTTAGGTTTCGTTGGACACTTTCAAGGATTCCAAAATATATAGTTTTTCATAAAACACCCGGTAACTTCCTTGTTGTTGTACAACCTCTGAAGGTAATTTTTAGCTCAGATGATAATAATCTGACTAAGCTTTCCAACAAATATCGAACCAATATTCCACCCCTCATGCCACTAGTTATACTATATATACAGGGCGTCCCATACTTACCGCATTTCCTTTATACCCCGGATTCCTCATTCAATTTCGAGAAATAAATTGTATGGGAGGAGAGCCGGAAAATGCACGGTGTGGGCGGTAGGAGGGTTTACGGTTTTTAGTACTGTTTCCACTTTACACCCTGTAAATTTCTTGATATACACCCTATCAAGGCTAGATTCATCTCAAGTGATAAGAAACCGTCTGAGTTTTACAAGGAATGCACAACCAGCCTTTCTGTCGTTATCCATCGTCAGTTCTGGGACGTCAAAGTCAGAAAATTGAAAAAAAAAATCCTAATTTTTTCAAATTTTAACGATTTTCCCGCCAAAATGCATGATAACTATACAGTTTATTTACAATATTTAGAAACCCCCGAATGTTACCTTTAATTTGACTATGCACATGTACCTACCTAAATACTACCGTTTTTTTAGATATTCCCGTTTTTATAATGCATAATTTCATTAATTTTGCTAATAACAATAGAAATCGCGCAATTTCACACAAATTAGATAAATTCATGAAATTATGCATCATAAAAACAGGAATATCTCAAAAAACGGTAGCATTTAGGTAGGTACATGATCAGGATCAAATGAAAGGTAACATTCGGAAATCTCGAAATCTTGCAAGAAAGTGCTATTCATATCTTGCCTTTTAGCGGAAAAATCGTTAAAATTGAAAAAGAAATTGCAAAATTTTCTAATTGTTCGGCTTTGTCGTCCTATACCAGCCGTCGGAAAGGGGGTAGAGAGGTGGTTGGGCATTTGTTGGAAACCGCAGAGGGTTTACTATCACCTGAGATGCAAGTCACCTTCATAGGGTGTATAACAAGAAAGTTAAATGGTATTAGGATCACCGAAAATCTCAAAACCCCCCTACCGCCCACACCGTGCATTTTTCGGCTCTCCTCCTATACAATTTATTTCTCGAAATTGAGAGAGGAATCCGGGATAAAAAGGAAATGCGGTACGTATGGGACACCCTGTATATATATATACAGGGTATCCCTTAAGTCGACGTCAAGCCGGAATCGGGTGATAGACCAAATAATAACGGTTACCAGAAAAATATAAAAAAAATTCTAAATCATGTATTTTTCAAATTATAGACATTTCTTTTGTTTTCGAGGAAATGTACACCCTGTGAAGGTTTTTTAACTCCTGTTGCTACAAATTTTTTTTTTCAATTTTATTTTTCTTATGTAATCCCGAATAGTCCTTATGTAACATGTTGCTTTAAATTCTAAGCCACCTATTCCAACTTGGAAGAAAATGTCACATTTTGCCGAACCAACAATATAAAATTAATATTTCACCCAACTTTAACTGACTGGAATGAAAAAAAATGTACTACGCCAGTTTGGCAAGTAACTTTAAAGTTGACGCATTTAATAAGGATTCTAAAACGGTATAAAACTTCTACGGTATTTCTTAAATTATGGCAAAAAAAATTTTTCTTCAAGAAACCCAGTTTCGAAAAATTTCTTTTCACCTACTAAAAATGATTCTAGTGTACCAAAGCTTGTCGTAAGACCGTAACTTTCAGATTTTAGTTTGAGTGAGACGGAGAGTCATTACATGAAGTGTGAATGAGACAGATAGTGACGCTTTCAAGTTAGAGATCCTAACTTTTTGTTGAATTTAGGACAAATTTTCCTTAAGTGTAAAACTAAACACCAATTATTTGGATGCTAAGATTTATTATTTGCAAAAGACGTTCAAACTGCCTTCCTTCAGCTGCAATACAAGTTCGACATCTTCTTAAAAAGGATCCGGTTATCAGACGGGCAAATCTTCCATTGATGACAAATTTAACTGCTTCCGTAATTCTGGAGCTCATGTTTTTGTAAAATTCGGTGAGCTATACTTTTAGGCACTCCTGTGATTCCCTGGATTGCACGTACCAAAGTACTAGCTAGCGTCATTATCTGGCTCACTCACACTTCATGGAATGACTCTCGGTCTCACTCAAACTAGAATCTTAAAGTTACGGTCTTACGGCAAGCTTTGGGAGCACTAGAATCATTTTTAGTAGGTGAAAAGAAATTTTTCTCTATAAATTATCACCCCAACCATCTTTCTACTGTTTGTCGTTTAGGAGATATAACTGTTTTAGTACAAACCTACGTTTCACGTACCCTTAGTCCTTTAACCCCGATTATCTCGGAAAGGGGTGAGAATGCACCACCCTCTGCCATACAATTTTTTTCATTTCTCGTCATGACCTATCGCCTCCTTCATTATTATCCACCACTTGTGAAACACCCTGTGTATGACTATTTTTTTTTTTTAATTCTAACGATATTTCCGCCAAAATGCATGATAATCGTTACATAAAATTTCGGCAGATCTGGTTGATTTAAGTGCCGATCCCAACCAACTGTCTAGCTAGAACTATTAAAAACAACCGTATTGATACCACTAACTACACTGCTCAAAAGTGTATAAGCAAAATGTGGTTTGTGGTTTGAATTGTAAAAATTGGTTTTTGTCCCATTATAATTATATAATACCTGTTTTTACCGTTATTCCAAAATTTTGTTATTGTTGTATGCGCAATAGATGTATCTATTAAAAACAAAAAACAGAACCAAAATCAAACCAAATTCCAGGAATTGGCAACCGAAAAACCACATTTTGCTTATACACTTTTGAGCAGTGTACTTATGTTGCCTGCATGAGGTTTAAGTTGAAGAAATCAAGGTTAAGTAGTAGGAATTCCTGATGGGAATGGTAGTTACAATATAGCTGTCTTAAATCCAACATTTCTAAGGAGGAAATATATTATTTCTTCTATGTTTAAGATTGTCAAAGAAGGACTAACAGTCTAACACTCATGATGCGGTCCTTGTATGGAACCACATCATATTTCAACAAGATGGAGCTCCCCCATATAACGAAAAGCACACTCGACAATGACTAGATCGCATTATGGATTGCTTCCAGAAGGACCGAATAATTAGTTAGCAAGATCTCCTTATTTAAGGCTCCTCGATTTTTATTTTTATGGATCTATGACATGAAATTGGATGTTTTTTAGCAATTTTTTTTCAAGCGGTGATTGTGGAAATTTCCCCTTACAACTTCCCGAAAACGTGAATTTACACTCAAAATATGCCCCCCCCCCTCTACAGTCACTCCAAAAATCGTCAACCTAAGTTGATACAATTTGACCCTCTTTTCAAAGATAATTTCACTATGGTCTCGAAAAAAAAAAGTCAAATCAAGGTTGGGTTCAAGTCAAGTGAAAACTTGAAAGCAACAATAGGAAAATGACGATCCGTTATGGATTCTAATGAAACTTTGCTATGAAACATAATGCCAATAACATCAGCGATGTTTTAGACAATTATTAGCGTGAAACTAAGGAGGATTATGACGGATAGGTAGATAACGAAAGTACCTACAATTAGTAGAAAGAAAGGTAAATGAGTAAAAAGCGCAGAATCAGACTTTTGGCAAGACGTTATCAAGGCGAAAAATTTATCCTGGACACTTCAATATAAAAAAAAATCTCTAATTGTCTGCCTGCCTTCATTTTAAAAATAGAAGTATCTTTGTAATCGTGATATTTTCTAACAAAAATGAAGGCTACATAAAATGTTTCGATTAATCGTAAGCTACAAGAAAAACTTACTTGAGTTTACTTCATGCCCGAAAAACATTTGAAATTATCTTTCCACCCTCTACTGTACTCATAACAAACATGAAATACATTTTAAAGATTCTTTTATGCTTCTTCACATTTCAGGTGGCCGTTAACAGCTTAGCAACGGAAAGCAATAAACAATCGAGTGGTAGTGGTTCATTAAACAATAATAAGTTAAGTTTTAATCAGCAACAACAACAATCGAATTCAATTCAGCAAGTGCAAGTGCAACAGCATACTCAGAAAAAATTGTGTTCGTCTTCGTCGGCTGGTTCATCGTCATCATCTTCAACAACGTCTTCGTCATCGTCTTCGGGTGCGTCGACTTCGAGTGAGTCGAAAGATACCAATTTTGAGTACGACGATAACGAGTGGGACGTAGGCGGAATTGGAGATTTAATTATTGATTTAGACGCTGATATTGAAAAATCTTCATCCACTGCAGCTAGTGGTAGTCAGTCGCAGCAACAGCAACAACAACAACAGCAGCAGCAGCAATCACAACAGAATCAGCAGCAACAACAACAACAACAACAGCAGCAGCAACAGCAATCACAACAGATTCAGCAACAGCAAATAGGTTCATCACTAAGTGCAGCTATTTCTGGATTAGGTAGTATCGGTAGTGGTGGGGGTGGTGGTGGAGGCAGTGGTACTCAGGGGCAAATCAATCTTTTAAATGCGAACCAAAAGTCCCCGGGTTCTTCATCATCGTCCAGTTCATCTTCATCACCAACGACTGTTTCCTCATCGAAATCAAGTCTGTCGTCGTTATTTTCACCCATTTCTTTGGGACAAACGCAGAATCTACAAAAGCAGCAAAGTTCAAGTGGAATATCTTCATTATCTGCATCATCGAATTCGGCCAAACAAAGTTCTAAACAGAATCCAAAGGGTCATTCGAACCTGAAAGTTCAGCAATCTGCTCTGGTGGCTCAATTGAATAGCACTAAAACGCCATCAGATCACCAAAGATTACCTTTGTCCTTTGTGACATCGTCGAGAGGTGGTTCACAGGGGAGTAATAGTTCGGGAAGTCAGAGTTTGCAGGTCGATCGCCAAAGCAAGCTGCCTTCGACTACAGCCAGTATGTCATCACAGCCGAGTGGTGGACAAGGTGCTGGTAAAACAGCTACAAAAATGTCAATTGACCATCAAGCAACACTCGATAAGGGATTAAAAATGAAAATCAAGCGAACCAAACCTGGTACTAAAACTTCCGAAGCGAAGCACGAAATCGTGAAGGCAGAACAAAATGGTACTTCATCTAGTATAGAAGAGAATAGTAGTATATCAAGTAATTCATCCTCAGGGAAGAAACATAATCAATTAAATACAGCACCATCTGTGCAATCAGTTCCTGCTCAGCAGGCCACAAAACGGGGAAGTAGTAGTCATCGAAGAGATAAAACTCGTGACAAAACACCTCATTCTCGGGAGAAATCCGAGCATAGCAGCAATTCAAGTAGCGGTAGTAGTAGTAGTAGCAGTAGCAGCAACAGCACGTCGAATTCTCACAGTAACAGTAGTTCGAATAATGAAAGATCATCATCTGCATCTTCTACATCGTCTTGCAATTGTTCACATGATATGCAAATGAATGGTGTACAGCCACCATGCACAAATAATTCCTGTATTCGAAATCGAACGGCGGCAGTTCAGGATCAATCCAATACAGCATTAGCACAAAGAATCGCGGTAACGTCTGCGGGCCAAACAAATTCGGGTAATTCGCTTGGCGGAGGTTCGACGGGCCCAGCGAACCTCAACGTGAATTCCAATTCTAGTAGCAATTCCACAAATGTATTTTCCTCTAATAATAGTGCAGGAAATGTTCAAAGCTCGAGTAGTGGTACACCAAATGCCCCCGGTCCACCAAAAGATGGAAAGAGTTCAGCCAATGTTGTCCTGCCGAATCACCAACAGCAAGCTGCATCTCAAGTGACTAATAACTCATCGAATTCCATAGCGGTTACGCCACAACAGCAACAAAATCAGTCAAACATGAGTTCGTCATCAGCAGTCCATAGCAGCTCTAGCCAGAATAGTTCTAGTTCTAAGTCTAACAGTGGGAATGTATCTATTTCAGCTACAGTACACCACACAATTTCTGTGGCAGCCAATTCAGCACTGGCTTCATCTGTGTCGAACTGTGATGATGGCAGCTCAAGCCCGCCAGCTAAAAGGCAAAAATGTGATTCCAAGGAAATGGTCGATATTTGCGTGGGTACGTCTGTAGGAACCATAACAGAACCCGATTGTTTAGGGCCATGCGAACCTGGAACTTCTGTTACCTTGGAAGGAATCGTATGGCATGAGACTGAAGGTGGAGTGCTAGTCGTTAATGTGACGTGGAGAGGAAAGACTTATGTTGGAACATTGTTGGATTGTACGAGGCATGATTGGGCACCTCCTAGGTAAGATATTCATAATAAAAAACAATTTCATTATTTTTCTGTTCTTAATCTCTACGCTCAATTCTAGATTCTGTGATTCCCCTACCGAAGAATTGGATTCCCGAACACCGAAGGGGCGTGGCAAGAGAGGTCGAAGTGCGGCTCTAACGCCAGATTTAAGCAATTTTACTGAAACCCGAAGCTCTGTGAGTCATGAGTAACTTTTCAAAAAGAAATTTTAAATTTTTCTAAGCACCGATTCTATTTCTAACTAATTTTATCACATTTTTAGGTACATTCCAAACTGCGGAATGGTGGAGCCAAAGGTCGAGGAGGTCGTGGAATTACCACAGCGAGTGCGACGTCGACGACGACGACGACCACAACGACAACAGCAACAGGAAGTTCGTCATCCTCGAATTCGGGCAGTGCGACGAATTCAAACACGCCGTCAACATCACCAACGGCTTTTCTTCCCCCGCGTCCCGAAAAACGTAAATCAAAGGATGAAAGTCCGCCTCCAGTAAACGGTGATTCTGTAGCGCAGTCCGCGGCGCAAACTCAAAGTCTGGTCAACCCCATAACGGGATTAAATGTTCAAATATCAACTAAAAAGTGTAAGACTGCTTCGCCATGCGCGATATCTCCTGTTCTTTTAGAGTGCCCAGAACAGGATTGCAGTAAGAAGTACAAGCATGCAAATGGTTTACGATACCACCAAAGCCATGCGCATGGCTCAGGGTCTATGGATGAAGATTCCTCACAACTACCAGAATCTCCTCGGGTAGCTCCACCGACGACGCCATCTCCGGCTCCTCCAACAACACCTCAACCTCAACCCCCGGTTTCAACATCCAATATAACAACAGTTTCATCAAATTCAACCATGGCTAGTGGAACACAAAGTGGGTTACCACCAATAGTGTCATCTGCCCCCTCTACATGCGCTCCCTCTCCAAGCTCAGTATCAGTTTCAACCTCTTCTTCACAACCAACGCCAATTGTTTCTGTTAGTTCTGGCGGCGGGTTGTTGACGACGGTTACTTCTTCTATCACCACTCCTCAGGTAACACAAACTGCTCCACAACAACAGGTTCCACCACAAATTCCACAACACACAATTCCTGGAGGAAGTATTACAGCCGGGATTTCTGGACAGGCATTGTCTCAGCATCAGCAGCAACAACAACAGCATTCTCTTTTGGCTGGTACCGTTCCGAGTGGTAACATTTTACAGGGTGGAAGTCAAATGATGCCTGAGAGTGGTGTTCAACCTCCATTAACTCCTCAACAACAGCAACCCCAAGCTCCGGTGCATATAAGCAATCCTAATATGCCGTCAACACCAATCAGAGGCGATCAAACGGGTAAAAGTATGAAAGTGTCTCTTTTAAAAAAAAAATCGATTTTACTGTTACACTTTTTAGTGAAATCAGGAGTGCTTCGATTTGGACCACAATCAGACAATATAGCACCTAACGGACAAAACTCATTATCAGGTCAAACTCCACTTAGGCCAACACCTACAGCTGCTATGGCGCCAAATTCTGGACCTCCTAGTACCCCTGAATCAGCTCATCAACCTTCTTACAATCAGCCTCCACCCCAAAGTGGTCAGCAGCAAGGTAAGACGTTTGCAGAATTATCGAACTTTCCAGAGCGATTACGGGGACTTGGTTCACCACCAGGTGCGCCAATTGCGAAGCCTCAAAATTTTGGCAAGCAAAAGAAGAATCGCAAGTCTCCTGTACCTGGCGATTTTGACAATTCAACGTCGCGTGATGATGTTCAAAGTCCCGCCTACAGTGATATTTCTGATGATTCTACGCCTGTAGTAGAGCCGGAGATTAATGGTAAGTTGCGCTTGCCGTCGGTTCTTTATATGCTAAAAAAATATCATAGAAGAGAACTCTAGGCTTGCAGATAGGATTACTAAACTGAATTGCTAAAAGCATATTATTTAATTTCAGAAAAAACACAGTCCGTAAAGCATCCTGACGTCAAGAAACCTCAAGATGGTGCACCACCTCAAATGCCACCTCTAGGTGGATATGGCATGTATCAATTTTACTCTCAGCAGCCATACATGGTTCCTCCTGAACATCAAGCGCCAAAGCCTCCTACCTCTCAGCCATCGATGCCGTCATCATCGCCTGCAGAATATAACAAAAGCAAGGAGCCACCACTGGATCTAATGACAAAGCCTGCTCAGCAGACTGATTCTAATCCGAAAGAGTTGAATGTACCAAACTCTGGAGGTCCACCTGCACCAAACCCAAGCAAACCCATGTCACACTTTTATCCATTCAAGTAAAGCTTCTTAGTATATTTGCTATGAGTTTCTCTATTGATTCTATTTTTCCTTAGTTATATACCGCCTGGATATTCGTACAATATGGATCCTAACTATGCACCGGTTTCAATGGTTTCTGATGAGAATAAAATGGGACAAGTGCAGAATCCACCGCCCGTGATGAAAGAGGAGCGAATAAAGGAAAGTCCTAGTCCTCATGACCATGCAAAAATGGTGGGACAGGTACGAACGCCGCCAACAGACTACGGCAAAATAAGTGTAGGCCTTGATCAGCATCAACAAATGATGCCGACAAAGCTTATAAAAACCGAGCAGCAACCAAAAGAAATCAAAACTGAGCCCAACATTCATCCTATGCATCCAAAGGAACCACCCGTTCAATCATTGGGAGCTTACCCAAGCATATATCAACGCCATTCTATGGGAGTTCCACCGCAACCACAACAGCACATGTCCCGGGAAGAGGAACTCCGAAGGTGAATATAAAGTTTTAAAATATATTTCTACACCCTACTAATTCTACCATTCTTTTCCTCAGGTTTTACATTTACCCGGATCAAAGAAGGTCCAATCCTCCAAACAGCTCATCGGGGCCAAGTTTACCAACATCCGTTCCTATAAAAGAGGAGCCACCATCACCATCTCAGTCTTCAATGCAACATCCATCGGCTTCCATCTCTCAAAATCAACAGAATCTATCACAGATACCTCCGTCAGTGCAAAGTCAACAGCCACAACAGCAGTCTCAGAATCCTTCCCAACAAAAAAGTAGCAAATCGAATCTCTCTGGTTCTCAAACTTCTTCAGGGCAGAAGCCAACGAACCTTATAAAGGATATAAAGGATGAAAAGGAGGGCATTAAAGTTAAACAAGAAGGGCAGAAGCCAACAATGGAAACCCAAGGACCTCCTCCTCCACCTACTTCACAATACTTCCTGCACCCATCTTATATCAGTCCGGGTCCGTTTGGTTTCGATCCAGGTCATCCTATGTATCGAAATGTTCTAATGTCGACGGGGCCCTACAACACTCCTCCATATCACCTTCCGATGGCAAGGTTTCATGCTCCCGAGGATTTATCAAGAAACCCAGGCACCAAAGCACTTGATGCCTTGCATCATGCCGCAAGCCAGTACTACAATAGTCACAAAATTCATGAGTTGAGCGAGCGGGCCCTAAAGAGTCCTAATAGTGGTAACGTTAAGGTGAGTGTTTCTAGTCCGAATGTATCACAGCAGAGCGGCAGTAACAATGGCAACAACCAGTCTGTCGGTGGGGGCGGTGGTCCTGGTGGTATTCTTCCACCATCAAATGCACCCGGTGGACCACTTAATTTACAGCCGCCATCCGGCTCTATGCCACCTGGTATGGGAGGTGGTGGTGTCCCACATGGAGCACAAAAGGGTGATAGCAAGTCTGTTGGTGATCCATCTAATAAAGGAGGAGTGGGTGGTGGAGTTGTGGGTGGTGTAGGTGCAACTGATAGTCGTAGTCCACCTCCTCAAAGGCATGTACATACACATCACCACACACATGTTGGACTCGGGTATCCCATGTATCCGGCGCCCTATGGAGGTGAGTGAGTACTTTCCTTGAATTATTTACAAAAATTTTATTTTTATTTTTGTTTGCAAAGAAAATGTTAGAGAGGGGCTCATACAACACAACTTATCCCGCCCCGAACAAGAGGACTTTGAACTTTAATAAAGAAAGTCGAGATCTTGTAAGCTTCTCTTTACTTTGAGACCTTTTACTTTACTAGCTAGTTAGATAGGCGGCTTTTAAAAGGAATTCACTTGAATCGTTTTTTTTTATTTAATTTTATCTTGCGTGGAGAAGAACCAGAATACTAGAAGCTAGACAAAATTACTATATATAATATATATAATTTTCTTTTCTCTGTAGCTCTTACCCACTTTCTAACTTATTTTCGGGTCTTTTCGAGTACAAACAAAGAAAAACTACACACATTCAGATTAGTATCTGCTCCCATATCTTGGATGACGCTATCGAGAGTAATCAAGCGAACTATCTTGTGTGATGCAGTGCATCAAGTAATAGGTAATAGGAATGATGTATATCAAATTACCGGCCTGTTGCTAACTTATCTTTATTAGCAAGGTATTTGAAGCCTTAGCCTGTATTGTTTTTAATTTTCACTGCAGGCCATTTACGGGAATATTCCAACATGGCTTTACTAAGCGTAAATCTACTATTAACTTAGTAGTATTCTCCACTTCTTTATCACTGCCTATAGAGGCTGGTAAGCAGGTTGACTGTGTCTAATTGATTTCAGTGAACGACTCGGGAGAATCAAAATCAATCACCAAATTCTCACTCATAAGCTTACCAACCTTGAGTTTCGCTCTCTTTTTATAAAGTGGTTATGTTTCTATTAATCAGACCGAACGCATTAGGTGAAGCCCTAAGATCCAATTTGAATACATACCACAGGCTTATTCATTCAGAACGACGCGACGAGGCAATAATAATGGTGGAGGGCTGCTAATTACTGCCTGGAACTATACAAAAATTAATTAAGTAATTTAGATGTATTACTTGCTTTTGTGGGCGACGTAGCAGACTGTCGGCTGGCAATCACAAACTCCTCAAGGTCTAGAGCTTTGTTATCGCAACGTTTTAATTGATTTTGGTGGCAGCTCAGGAGTGCCGAAGATGTTTTAACTTGTAGACACAATGAGCCGTCCAAGTTTTTTTTAATAATTATTCCTTTAATCCAGGCTGGACAAGTAGAATAGTTTTTCTGCGAGGACGCTTTGATTCAATTGGAAACGACTGCTATCTTTTGTCAAACAACGTTGATCAGTGCGTTTTTCTGCTGGCTGAAGTAACTATAGCTGAATTTTCGGCTGATGGCCGTGAAGTCATAGTGCAGACGATTTATGGATTTCTGGAATTAGCTATAGCTTGGAAGGTGCTCAAATAGTTTAATAAAGCGATGTTTGTGTTGCTTCCCTCGTCAATAGTTTTTTTTATATTGAAGTTTTGAAGATTCGAACGAATCTTTCCGCTTCTCAATTCGACTCAGGGTGGTGAAATTACGCTGTAGTTAAATGCCCCATCCCGTTTACCTTGAGATGTAGTGAACTGTTGTGCATTATCACTTCCAGTGGTATCAGGTAAATCTTCCATTGCGAAGATGCCTTGAATGACTTGAATTGTAGGTTCGGAGGTTGTTGAGCTCATTATCACTACGAATGCGTATTTTGAATAGGAATAACAAGTAAATGCACATGAAATTGAGAAAAAGTCTCGCAAAATATACGTGAATTCTCTGGTAAGCTTTTTGCAGTAATGGCCAATGAATTTTGGACTGATGACAATATGGTACATCATGGAACTCAATATTCTGATCAATTGTCGGCCACCAGCAATATCTAAAGCAAAGAATATATGACTTAACAAGAAGCTCTTTCTGGCCTCTCAAAATGCCCAAGCTATATGCTTAATTGTGGTCAGGCGGTAATAGACGGGAAGAAGGAATAACTTGAGACTGAGAGAATATTGCTTTCTTCTCTCTGTTGTCCGCCGCCCCACAGCTGTACGCTAACCGACAGCAGCCATGCACATAGTTTTATGCTTCGTTTATCTATTAATATACTTGGAACATTGTTCTACAGAACATTTGTAATATATTTTTTGGTAGCCGAGGATACTTCAAAAGATGTGGCAGTTGCTGGGGGTAGCTGAAATTGCTAAGAGCTCAATTTTTTCATAGAAATTTTCTTGCAAATATTTCATTCGAATTTGTATGCATTACTTGTAACCGGCTCACAGGTTGTGAATCGTATTTGTGTTCTCGTGAGATAATTTCGCTTTCCGTATAATTAGTTTTCTTTCCGTTGCGTTAGGAATTAATTTGTATACTCTACATGAAATCTCATAGGGCATACTATGTTTGGCATTCCGGTTGTGATGCATAGCTGTAATGCTGATAGAACAAAATGGATTGGACACCCACGCATAATATTAAAATTATTTTGATTTTTGCATGTTAGTCTGTTCGCCCATCTGTCCGTCTAGAGAAACTTCTTTCTTCTATCGCAACTACAAAAATATAAATCATGAATAGCTTGTATTTGAATGCCGACCAGCAACATGGGGGAAAATATATATGACTCCTTCCTCGTAGATAACAAGATAGCTACTTTTGAAGACATACTTTTAAATCTAAATAATAAACATGTCTCCCCGCGAATTTGTAATATCAAAAATAAAAGGATGTGCAGATTCAAATACACTGAATAATTACTTCGCAGGAAGTTCGACAGTACCTAATACTTTTTCACAAGCTTCACTCACCGATATTTCTTGCTTTTCGAAAAATTTATGAAAGAGAAGTTTTAACGACTATGTGCTCTATCAAATCTAAAGCAACAAAACCAGATGAGCTATCTCCCCATTTTGTTAAATTGTTGGAATCAGATATAGCTAAGGTACTTAAACAATAGCCTCATGACATCTCAGTTTCCTACTCAATAGAAAAAAAAAACCTCTAGTGATATCCAATCCAAGAAAGTCTAATGCTTCTCTTCTGAGAAACTACTGTCCAATTAGTCTTCTCTGTTTCTTAGCCAACGTTTTTAAAAAGGTGCTCTATTAGCAAATCACGGAATATATATGTAGACCACAAGGGTCCCTTAACTCACTGCCATCGAGATTTCGCTGTAATCAGAGCTGTGAAACTGCGATGCTTAAAGTAACGTCAGACATTGACGAGTCTTTAGATAATGGGCATCTATCAATATTAGCACTACTTGATTGTAGCAAAGCGTTAACTCTATTGACCATGGTAATTCTCTGCAAAAACTGGTCTCGTCAATTTTTTTTTTTTCGTCATCAGCAGTTAAGCTCATTCGCAGCCTTCTAAATAGACGCATCTAAGTTTTAAGAGTACATGATCAGCTCTCACATATAGCATTCATACACCGCGGTGTTCCTCAAGGAACTATATTAGGTCCCTTATTATTCAGTATTTACATAAATGACCTTCCTAATGTCGTCGTTGATGCGTCTATTCATATGTATGCTGATGATTTACAGATATACTTGACCAGATCCATAGGGATAATGGAAGACTATATATGCCGATTAAACGATGATCTACAACGAATTTATAACTGGTTTTTGCGTAATAAATTAGACTTAAATCCTAAAACATCGATACAGAAAAAATAAATACACAAATGACGCAATTATACAAAAGCAAATAAATCGAAGATGCGTGTTGCAGGATATTCAAGGATAAAGGACTCAACTCTTATTCCTGAAAAAAACTTTGGGTGAACGAAATCAGTTTATTCCCTTTAAAATGATACCAAAATCATTAAATTCGGTTAGCTACTTCCGTAGTTCTGTAGTTATTGACCTTTAAAGGTAAGCTCTACAACTACATTTCACGAAACGTTGAATTCCCCTATCTCGCGAAGTGGTCGAAAGCTGTACAAATGAGTTGGATTGTGGATACCTGGGCCGCTAAAAATGTTTATGTGAATAGTATATATTGTCATTTATTGTGCTTACCTACTGTTATAAAAATTTGTAACATCCCCCATCAAATCAACTTTTTTAAATCATTGTCATTGTTAATCTCACCTACAAATTGTACCGAAAAATGTTTAAAGAAAACTAAAAAGATTGAGTGGCTGCCTACGTTCTTGAACATTTTTAGCATCCTAAGCAGTCCAAGACGAGTGCATGCACAGGGGCTGGAGTGTACTCCAGTAGCACGAGTCCTATAGACGGCCGGACAAATGCAGTGTCCTTCAGGCAGAACTTACAACGTAAAATCAAAATTTGTGCAGTTATGCAAGACCAACCTTGAGGAATTTACTAGACGGTACAAAGTCTGAAATGGATAGCTCCGCAGCAATAGCTTATGTGAGGATCCCGATCGGATTTTTAAAAAAGGAGATCATCAGGGGCTGCTATCAAAAGGCAAACCTTCGGTGGATCAACACGGAAACTTTCCGTATTGCGAAGCATTTATGACCAGCATATAACAGGAAAACGGCAAGAGATTTCCTTAATGGTAGTAAAACTGATACCAGAAATCTAGTAGGGATCATTAAGAGTCATTAGGCCATAGGAGACCATGTTAGTATATTGGGTGGGAATAGCGGCGAACGATTTCTGCAAGAGCTGTAAAGAAATCGAGTCCGTCCAACACGTACTTTGTGAGTGCCCCGCTCTGATGAATAAAGTAGGCTATTAGGGAGCTACTTCTTTTCAAATCTTGGGGAGCTGCAAAGTAAAGAGTTCAGATGTATCCAGAGAATTCCAAACGGGAAGCAGGATGGATCTAGGGCGGTTTCAAATTCAGATGTATCCTGAGAATTCCAAAAGGAAGTAGGATGAATCTAGGGCGGTTTCAAAAGATTGTCTCATGAATTCAAGGGGCACAATGGTGATCTAAGTCGTAAGTCAAGCAGGCTAATTAATTCTAGCGGCACCCCTCTTACCTTACCTAACCTAATCTAGTAGCTCAAGCACACGATTTCAATGCGATTGGCTAGACTGTTTGTCGGTCACCTATTCCTATCCCCTATCCTAAGATGAGATACTCTTCTCCCTCTGTTTCACTGCAATGCAATGTGGAACGCAGATGCTGGCTCTGGTTCTGGTGGGTCGTCAAAGCAGAGACTTTTCGTGTAAATTACGAGAATGGGTCGTAATATCGCGACCGGCCATATAAAATATTTCAATATGCGAGATGCATATTCTTTCTGTTATAACGTTCTTTGCTTTAAGCCATTTGCTTCATTCTGATGATACCTAAATGTCCATTGTAAAGCATGCTGAGCACCTGGGACTGCATAGCTGTTGGTATTACTACTCGGGTGTAATCTGTTTGTACCAAAATTACTACATCTTGGAGGCTGAAAACACAATGACTATTGAAATAGGGCTTTAAATCGTTGTCTTTCTCTCCATGAGGTATCATGACTCCTGAATTTCACATCACACCACAAATTATGGTAGTAGACAAGAGCCGATATCAATTGGAAAATCATCATCTTAGTTAAATTCTGTTATTTTATATTAATTTGTATATTTGAATTTATTTATTTATTCTTATAATTTTTAATATTTTTACTATTTGCACATTGCCAGTTTCAGTTTAGATACTCTATTATGATCAACTTGTCCCAGTACCTTGCAATTCTCCTCCGCGCTTAAGTCCACTTTTGATACTCCATATATGCAAACATAGCAAATCAAGTGATATAATGATCTCGACTTTCAAAAACGAAACGAAAAAAACTACGATTACATTCTAGATTTATTATATATATATTATAACGAAAAAAAAAAAAAGGAAGTTTTCCTCTCCACCACATTCTTTTTCATATTTTATTTTTATTTTTCTATTCCAGCTGCCGTTTTAGCCAGCCAACAGGCTGCCGCCGTAGCTGTGATAAATCCATTTCCTCCTGGCCCGACCAAATGAGATCAGTTGAACGATAAAAATCCATATTTAAAGTGAATCGAAGAATCTAAAATTAATACTAAGAAGCTAAGCCTAATGCCTAGTAGGATGAAATCTGATTTGAAACCATTAAACTACTTAAAAACAACAATAAAAGAAGACTGAAAACGAGTTGTACCTAAATCATAAATATTAAAACTTACTACAAGAAGAAGAAAAAAGAAGTGAAAGAAAGAGTTTAAATGAATTTTCATTGATTTGTGTGTGGACACAAAAAGTGATTTTTTGTGAATTTTTTTTATATAAACAAAATAAATTAGACACAAAAACTTGAAAGTTAAAAAGTTATACGCACGCGTGAGTGTCCTTAAAGAACTGAATGTGATTTTGAACTTTGAAAACAATGTTTGTAAGTGAAATGGACAGAGAAAATATAATTTTGTTTCGTATCAAAACGACGAAGGCCGAAAAAAGTTTGTTCAAGTGGTTTTAAACAAAAAAAAAATCCTCCGAATGCTTCTTAAATATAAAACTGGATTTAATCTTCGAATCGCTGTGGATTTTTATTATAGAAACTTAGAAAGAAACAAAAAGAATTTTGCAAAGAAAAAAAAACGAAAAATGAAATAGTTTCTAATGTTGTTGCTAATTTTATTATGAAAAAAAAACTATTTTTTTTTGCTAGTTTTTACGTACAAGTAGTGTGATTTTAGGTTATAAGAGATAATTTTAAATTTTTTATTTTTTTTTATTCACTTGATTGTAGTATTGGTGAAACTGTACAGAAAATTTTTATTTACGAAAACAAATTTTTGCGGTCTGTCTACGTACTATGTACATAGATGAGAGCTCGTACATTTTTGTGATGATTTCTTTTTACCATCTATACATATAATATTCACTTGAAATGATAATTTATATAAGGATCTGTCCGTATCCGTGTCTTCATTTTCGAATTTTTATAACAATTAGTGAAGTAACATCGACTTAAGCTCTATCCAAATTCATGTGTACGCCACCGAACTTCCTTTGCTACTTTATGTAACAGTTAAATCATCTGTTGAGCTTGATCGACGAGAGTCAAAAATCGAATTGACTTATTCAAATATAAATTATTCAAAGATCAATGTAATACAGCAAAAGGTCTTAATTAAGCGTCAAATATCAAGCTAATCATACGAATTCGAGGGTTATCTTCGTTCTCGTCTAACTCATAAAGTAGCTGAGCTTGTTGTGTTACATCACTCTGTGGCTTTTATAACAAGACAAAGACGGAAAACTTGGATTCGGACAGGACATCCTTAAATAATTAGTGTAATCAATAGAGAGACAATTGGAATTTTAAATAAGGCAATGCTTCTTAGTAGCGTTTGCTGTAACTTATACTGATACGAATTATTTAGAATTATTACTTTTATCCACCTACTTGTTTATAGAAATTAAGCCTTCTCTAGTTGTGCCTTATGAAGGCTGCTCATATTTTAACATTGAAAATTGCTCGGTTGTAGTAAGAAATCGTATAAAGAAAAATATACGCAATCAGGTATACCAGCAGTTCCGTTGGGCCTTTATTTTCCCTTTGGGGCATTATTTTTGTATGTTGCCCCATGTTGCAATAATACAAAAAGATGTTTTGTATACTTCACAGTAATTAAGGACAAAGCTGTAAAATATTCAGTATTTAATGGTTTTAATACGTGTTAATTATCAATATCAACTATTTAAAAATTCCAAGGTACGAGAGTGAAAATTTTTTGACTCGCTCACGAACGAATCAAATTCGTGTGAACTGAATTTTTCAATCACTCATGAAGTTAATGTTTCAGTTCGCGAACTTATAAATTTCAACTCACGAGTGATTTAAAAAGTCTCAGAGTCGAAAATTTAATTCGCTCATGAGTCGAGTCTATAAGAACGATTCGTGAATCAAATAAAACAAGATGATATGTTGGAGAAATTCTACACCAAGAAATGTACATAAAAGACATACGATTCATTATTATTTAGTATAATGTATATTTCTTACTCTAAAGATATTTGGTTAAGAAAATTAGAATTTAATTTAACTAACAAAATATTATTAATAGTGTCTTTGAATAACTTAGCTCTTTGTTTTGTTATTATCGTCGATAAGGCACTGAAAGCACGCTCAACTGATACTTGGGTAGATGGTACAGCTAATGCAGTTTGAACTAATTTCCCTAGTTCCTGATCTTTGTGGTGCAAATTTCTCCAATATTTTAAGATATTGGTATCGAAAGAAAACCTTTCTTTATAAGACAAATTTTCGAGTGTCTGTTTCAAATTACTTTCCGTCTTACTTTGAAGAATTAAAGTCCTTATGACGTCCCATTTTATAAATTTATGAAAGCTAATTCAAACCAAATCAGCAAGAATCACACAAACCAATATACAACTACACGGAAAAACATAAAGTGACGACGAGATCTTTACTGAACGAAATGAAAGAACAAAAATGACTCTTTTCGGTTCTTACTCACTCACGAATCGTAAATACAGAGAGCTATATAATTCCGCTTGCTCGCGAGTGATTTAAACGAAAAATGAGAATTTACCTCTCGCTCGGAACTGAATCAAACATTTTAAGACGCAGAGCTGAAAGCAATTTTGTTCACTCATGAACTGAAAAATATGAGCGAGCTACATTTTTTTCGTTCGTGAACGGAAAAATTCACAATTCCAATTACCAATACTTCTGTATTGGAATTAAAATGTTACACTAACATTCCAAGAATTACAAATAATACAATTCCAAGAATTGCAATAATACAATAAAATAATGCAATGACCTAAAAGTAATAGAACTTTCGATAATTTGAATTCCATTACAAAAATACTTATAAATACCCAAAAGTATTTGGACATATTACTGAATAATTTTCCTTTCAATTCTTTTACAATATTTACAAGTATTTTAAATTACCGCGACAACTTCAATATAATAAGCCAATTACCAAATGTCGTAAAAATCAGAAGAAAAAAATATATACATATAGAGAGCTGTACGCATTTGGACCTGAAAGAAGCACATTTTAAGTGTTTCCTTTGCGTCAGTTGGATACTACTTAGAAGATTATTTACTGATCCATCCAGAAAAATAAACAAATGCGCAAGTAAGTAACTCAAGAGCTTTTATAGCCATCACCTGAAAGCAAGCTCTATATACAGATTATTTGATGAGCTCCAGCAGAAATGAACAGGGCTGATTGATTTCATCCTAATGTTTTACGAATCTAAACTGTGGATTTTTCCATTATTGTGCGAAATAACGCATTTCTCATTCTTTAATGTGAACTTGAAGAGTGTTTAGAGGTGTAATCTGAAGTTTTGTTTATATTGTTATATTTTTTTGATCAAATTTCCTCGTTCCCTACTCATAAAACACATAAAAATTTAATATAGTGCTCTATGTAGTCTGCTCCTTTTCACCATCTCAACTCCTTGCCTCATAGCCATGCTTGCAGTGGCAAATGCCCGACTACTGTACTGTTCTCAGGAAGCCTCTTATAAGATTAAAGAAGAAGTTCTATGATTATTCAAAAAGCTCATTAAAACTTTTTAAAAACTTCTTCGCCCATTATTTAGTATATGTCCTAGAGAGCATTTTAAGAACAGAAGTGAATTGGTTACCTTTGCGAATATCATACGTAAAAAAGCAATGAACTGGAATAGAGAAAAGAAGCGCTGCGAGTTTCCAAAGAAGCGCTTCAGGAAGTTTATTGGAGCGCTTTTTTCCCAATAGGTAATTACTGTTTCCTACTACTTCATTTAATTTTCGGGTACAAAAACCACACATCGCTTGCTTCGGAAGCTACCGTGAAATAAGAAGATAATCTTTTGATCAACTCATCTCTTATTGCAATTGCCATAGAGTTAAAGTATTTTAGATTATTGAAAATTAATAATTTATTCTTGAGTGTACTAAATATTATAGAATCTTATATAAACTCCAAAAATCATTGGATGTAAATATTGATCTTTTCCAGTTTCAAATTCAGTAACAGTAATGACGTAATGAGACATTCAAACAGTAAAATTCTTTTCGCCTTGAAGTCAAGTGCCGTGATGCAATTGGACACATCAGTATACAGTGTAGTGCCACTGAAAAAAAAATGTTTTCTTTCAAATTAATTCTGTTATACAAAAATATTCAAATTGACAATAATAATCACTTTAGAAATGACATTCTGGGGATAATAATTCTAATTTTGAAATGATACCTAAAATTTGCGTAAAGATGATGTCGATGGTAGCATGTAGTATATCTTCTTGGGATATTGTATAATCAGACTATACTGATTCGATTAGTGTGACTACCATAGATGTTTTTCATTTTTGGAACATTGTTGGTTTTTCAAATCACCAACAATATCATCTGTGCTAAGTTTAATCCGGGCGTCAAATCACTCAGAGTTGTAAAAATAAGGGATCGAAATATTTCGTATAAATGTGAAGCTTTTTTTTTTCATACTAAACTTTTGAAAAGAGGCACAACGAACGTCCCAATTTCAAATTTCATTTCATCCAATTATACTATAACACAATTCTAGAGATTTTTTTTACCAATTTAGTGTATTTTTTTTAAGCTAATTAATCTAAGAAATTGTTGATTCCCTTTGCACAATAAAAACAAAAACAGAGTTTCATCAGAAATAATTTATTACATTTATATCATACGATTTGCTTTTCAGCAGAACTAATTTCGCAGAGGTGGTGTCTGAAAGCGCTCCACGTCTCGATGAATTCATATTAGTTCAGCAAAAGAGAAGAGCCGTTCAATTGAAGCTGACGAAAATTGAGAGATGTTGTATACCTGAAAATGCTAATCTCATCATCGAATATTTATTTAGCATCGTTAAATCTTTGAAACGATCTCCCAAGTAATTTCTAAATTCAGATATTATGATTGGTTCTCGCGAAGTATCACAAATCGAAAGGCTTATAAAAAAGTTTAAGGTAACTAGATTATACCCATATTTCCATTTGTCGGCCTCGGCTCCACACTCAACTTTTATCGATTCTATGATATCATTCGAAATTTTCGATATCATTGAATGTTATCCATTTAAAATGTTAGCATTGGATATAAAATCGATTTAGAAATTGCATCACTCACGTCCGGTGGTAAATTAAAGTACAGTTGGAATAGTTTCATCAAATTTTCTTGAAGATCATCAGCTAACTTACTTAAGAATTTTGAGAACGTCGTCATCTGACGACATTTTCTTCAATTTCATTCGCAACGAAGCTCTCTTCGAACTTTTGGGGTTGTTTACCTTGCTCTACAGGTTTGAACACTTTTCCATCACCTAATAAATAACATATACATATAATAAAAGGCTGAACTACAACAGAAGTAAATAACTTTACGAAATTAAACGAGACTGAGGTTTACTTACAAAAAATTGATACTTTTAGCCTAAATATAAATCACATTCCGTAAGAGTTATTATCTTGATATTTAATGTCTTCAATTTTAAGAAGTGGTAAAATTGAAAAAATTAACAAATGGAAGTTGATGTAATCTATTTTTATTGATAGAATACAAGGTATTCTCATTAAAATTTTGACACTAGAGCTGTGACGTGTTTCGTCCTATAACGTATATACATTACTATTGAAAAGACAGAGAGAGGAGAGAGAATATTGTGTTCTCTGTACCGTACTTTCCTATACCTTGTATCTCTGTACCGTGGGGCCAACGTACACGTTGCCGCATACTGCACGCGCCTTTCGGTAGACTTTTTTGTTTACACCTTCGACAGGAAACTAATGGATAATGCATTGTGCATAAAATATGTGTACATGAGCATAACCAAAATGTCGCTTTATGTATGCGTGAGATTCGGCCATATTTTGACCTTGCCTGGATAATTTCAAAGCAGGGAGCATGGTACTATTCCGTGGAAAGTTTTTGTTTGGAACCTGAAGCATAGACGTAGTAAGATATAGGAAAAAGGAAAATTGCCCAATTAACTTGGATTTTTATGTTTTGCAAAGCTTTTAAAAACTTTTTTTTTAAAAAAAACTAAGCTGGGGTTTATTATGTTTTCTGGCAAAAATAAAAAGCCAGCTTGAGTTTTTATTTTTTCGAGTTGAAAGTAACAGGTTTTGAAGCCGAAAGTATAAAAAGCCAAGCTGGCTTCTTACTTTCAGGGATCGAACCAGTTATGAATTTTTACGAAAAAAAGCTTAATTTACTTGTTATTCCTTGCCGGTAATAGTTTTGAAGCCGATTGACATTGGGAACAAAATGTCATTAGCTTTTTTTTTCTTCCTGAAATAATAGATTTGACTGTCATTTTGCCCCTTTTTCCTCTAGTACAAGTTTATGCATGCTGTAAGTTATCTTTCTTTCACTTTAGACTTACATGGGAATCTTTGTATTCAAAATTGACTAGAGTCTTAGTTAGAAATTATTTAAAGAGAAAGTATAGTCACATTATAGAAGCATATTACTCAACTGACAGTTTTGACAGAACTGTTCTTCTGAATGAATATACTGTGCAGTTACGAACCACTTCATAGGTCTGTTTAATGAACTCGATAAAAGTTCAGAGCGGAGCAGGGCAGCTCAACTTAGGTTAACTGTCAAATTAAAAGTAGAGCAGAAAAGAGCAGAAAGGAGAAGGCAGGCAGCTCATGAAACACAAATATTCTGAGATCTGTCACCAAAAACCACAATTGTTTAAATTAATGCATGATTAATGTAAAGAAACCTTTTTTTACACACAAAAACACTATTATTTCAATTATTCCACTCAGCAGAACTCTATAGAAATTTATTTTTTCCACAAAAAACGCAATTATTTGAATTGTTATCAGAATTGTCAACACAATTTACAGTTGTCAAAACTCCTTCGAAAAAGGTAGAGCAGAAAATCTTGCTCTAGGTTACTCCAGTTCACTTTAGAGCAGACTCATTAAACACAAGTTCAGTTCACTTTATAGTACTTTAGAGCAGTACTCTGAATTCATTAAATACGGTTTTCTGCTCTTTTCTGCTCTGGATTAACTTAGGATCGTTAAACAAACCTATAAAGTAAAAGGCCAAATTGACTTCTCATATTTGCTCGAAAAAAATATATCCAGCCTTGAAATCTGCTATTTTCGGCTAGAGAAATTAAACAGACGAGCTGACTTTATATTTTTATCGTAAAAAGAGTGTAAAGCTCTCGCGCTTGCTTTTCTAGCTTCAAAACTATTATCGGTCAGGAGTAACAAAAGTAAAGTAAGATTTTTTTTCGTAAAACATCATAACTGGTTCGGTCCTTGATTATTATATTATCACCTCAAATCGTAGGTAAAGAACGGGACAGAGCTTCGATCAGAAACTTCACAATTTTATTATGGGCGAAACTATTTTCTTGTAGTAGTATTGGTATGCTGCTCGTGCTGTGAGAGTTGCAACTTGGCATCTAGCAATTTTGTATTCCTCGAGTGTCTCTTATTCCAACAAGTGCAGCGTGTACACTTAGGTAATGAATCGCTTATAGTAAAACCGTCATACATATAAGAGAAATGATTTTATGTAATTTGAAGGGTTTTACCTTAGTTGCGGTTGAGCTGAGAGTTTTTCTCCAAAAATTACTATAAATCTAATACCAAATCAGTTTTTAAATCGTTGGAGCCATCCGTCACTTGCGTTAACACTTTAATTTTCGCGTGCAGCATCTTTGCTTTTACTTATTAGATGTTCATTAACTGGAAGATTTTTGTCACGTTGCTTAAAAAGCCAATGCTAAAGAGCTTTTTCCATTCTGGGTAGCTTTGGCCGTTTACCTTTCTTTTTCCCGGGTTCAACGAGAGTAGAATTTACAGTTTTTAAAATGCCGGTTCTATATTTATTCTCATATTGCACATTATCGATTTAGCAACATTGTACGAACCCCTTTTAATTGCTCAATAATGGGCATTTTCTCATTTAGACTTAAACAATTTCGCACCTTACGGGGCATGACTGCATGGAAAATGACTCGACATTAATGTCGATTTCCATTGATATTTTAAGAAAAGTGCACGTCAATCAATGAAAAACTAGTTCAATGGAACAACTTTTGTCGCGATGAGAATGTAATAGTAGCTCATATCCGTGTAATTTGTCAGATTGAAATTTTCTGGCCAAAATATGAAAAAAAATGCAAAATCATGAATAACGTAAAAATTATGAAAATTGTATACACATAGCTCAATATGGAACTGAGACAGTTCACCGAAAGTGTAGTCTCAGTGTTGTCTCAGTGTTATAACTGAGATTATCTCACCTATCTCACTGAGAATGTGCTTGCCGAAAGCTCCTAATGTATCTCCAAAATGCTGTGGAATGAGATCTGCCATTCATTTGACGGTATTTAAATTATGGAAAATTATGTGCAAGTAAATAATAGGCCTGTTTAATGAAACCCTCGGGTAAACCTAGGGCGAGACCGGGCTACTATCTTTTTTTTTGAAAAACCTAGGGCTACCCCTAGCTTACACTAATGTCGATTTCCATTGATATTTTACAAAAAGTGCACTCCGATCAATGACAAACGAGTTCAATGGAACAACTTTTAACGCGATGAGAATATATATAGCAGCTCATATCCGTGTAAATTGTCAGATTTACATTTTATAAAAAAGCAACACCAAGCGAAGTATGGCACATTATAAAAGCACAGAAATTAAAATTTTAACAGCATTTTTCATTTTATTTTATTAATTAAATGAGTTATTACAACTTTATCTTGCTTTAAAATTAATTTCACTTGACATTTGTTTTGACATTCAGCAGAGACATTTCTCAGAGATAGATGTGTGCGTTTTCTGGTGTAACACCGCCGATTTTTCGAGTGTAGCACCAAGGTCATTTTGACGTACACTTTTTCTAACAGTTCAGGTCAATGGAACAATTTCAGTGTAGCACTACATGAAAAGTGTAACACTTCCGCTAGAAAATGTGATCAGAGGAAATCGGTATAAAAATTTCTTGGGGTTGGGTTCTTGGTTTGACATTTCTCACTTGCAATTTGTGCTGATTGGGGCATATAAATTACTTCTTGAGCAAAAATTAGAATAAAATAAATAGAAAAATAGATAGAGCACATTTTATGTGTCTTCATCCATTTTATAAATAAATTTTTACGATGAATTATACTTAGGAAAACTGGCAGAGAAATGTGATTATGTGGACGTCACGCTTTCCTTTCAATAAAGTTTTAGCTCAAATCCACCAAAGAGAAAACTCGGGGTAGGTGTGTAAAAACTGTCAAGCACATTAAAATTTGAAATCGAGAATTGTCAGAAGTCTAAATTGTCAAAGGAAAAATGGAAAAGGCGGCAGAATTTGCAAATGATGTGCGCTGTTTGTCCAGGTCGTATAAAAATCTACAAAATAGTAAGTAAAATGAATAGATATGTTATGTTTGGCATTTTATTTACAAATTAAAGTTGTTAGCTTGACAGTTTGTAGTTGTCACTTTCGCTTTCTGCCCTAGAACACACAAAAGTTGTTTATGTACTTTCCAAATTTGACAGCTTCCCCTCCTGCACATTTTCACACAAAAAAGCCCAAGAACGAAAACACCCGAGAAGTACGTGAACAGATCTAATGTCACATTTTTATACATCATGTCGTTCAGGCGAACGAAGCGTTGTCATTTCCCCAGCACATCGGTGCGCACATTTTTACGCTACGGTCTGGTAGCGTATGTCGATTTCCATTGATATTTTAAGTAAAGTGCACGTCAATCAATGAAAAACGAGTTCAATGGAACAACTTTTGACGCGATAGGAATGCAAAGGTGCTGATATCCGTGTAATTTGTCAGATTGAATTTTTCTGGGAACAATAACATCATGAAGAACGTAAAAATTATGAAAATTGTAATTTAAAAGATTTTGGCGTGATTGCGGATGAATTTGGTAGAGTAGTAGTTGAAGATTGATATGTGATGCCGTAGCCCCCGGAATATAATACAAGCCATAAAGTCGCCGAAGGCACCGACAAATTAAAAGGCCTTAACGTGCCGGGTACAACATGCGATAAGAGCTCACTCTCACGGCTTTTTGTATACTCGTCATGGAGGAAAAACTGAAATTTCATCTTAAACAGGTCTTAAAGCCCAAAACTGTCGCTCCCACAGCAAAATGAAGTTAAAACAAATTGCTGCCAAATATGTTTTCTTTCTAATAGTTAAAAAAAAAAAAACATGTAGAAATTTTTTTTTGGAAATTATAGCGTTTGAACCAAATACAAGCAACTTTTTAATGAAAAACTCCTGTAGTAAGACAAGGCAAAAAGACTGTGGATGTCGCCTGCTGACCGGCCCGCTGCTCTCTTTTTTCGACTTTGTTCATGGCTTGTATTTCTCAGATAGATGTGCGCGTATTCCGGTGTAACACCGCCGATTTTTCGAGTGTAGCACCACTGGCGTTTTGACGTACACTACAAGAAAAGTGTAACACTTCTGCTAGAAAACGTGATCAATGGAAATCGGTAGTAGTGTCTCGGTGCGTTTAGTAGTTTAGACGTTTAGCGTAGTTTTATTCTTAAAGAACTTTCAAAATTGACATTTCGAATCGTAGTGCACACCATCCGTTTAGTTGCTATCCCTACTTTTTCAAACATGTGAGCGCACGGTGTTTGAAAAACTTGTTCGATAAACGCACAAACCCTGGGGGGTAAATATTGGGAGTGGAAAATTTACACGGTGTTTTCATCGAACAAACCCAAAGTAAGGAATACAAGGAAAGAAATATGAACGGGCGTATTTTATATGATAAAATACTCAATGTAAAATGGAGTGCTAATATAACCGCGAGTTTACTGTAATTATTCTCTTCAACTGTTGTTCTGTTACAATCCAAAATCATTTTACAGACAGTTTTGTCAGGGGTGGCAGACTTCAGGAGCACCTACCCCCTATTCAGAAGACTATTGTCATCTATCTATTGATTACCATAAAGCAAAATTTTCATTTCAATACAAATAATTTCAGCTTCTTTGAGTATTGGTAAAAGATTAATAGAATCAAAAAAATAAATAAATAAAAAAAAAACGACAGACGACTGCATAGTTTTAATATAATAACTAAATTTGGCTTACAATAAAAAAGAAGAAAATTTTAACGTGTATAAAGAAGAAAATTAGCATTTAAGTATATATAAATTTCCGTATGCAATGTAGGAAAAAAAATCTCCCCATGTTATGTGTGTATACATACATACATACATATATGCATATACAATGCATAATAATGGACTATAAAGTACCTAAAACAAATGAAAAACACAATTTTATTTACCTACATATACTTCCATATACAAAATACAAAACCCATGTGATTGGTTAATACTGAAAATGCATAAATGGTATCCAAAATTGCTATTAAACCACTTTAACTTGAAGAGGTAAAAAAAACAACAGCAACTGTATGTATAGAGAAAAAAAAACCATAATTAATGATAAAATTCATAAAACACGTATTTTGTAGGATTTAATCGAGGCATACAAATTGAATGATGGTAAACAAAAAAAGAAAAAAGAAAAAAAACAAAAAATCGTTAATTATTAAAGTAAAATTTTAAGTAAAAGAAAAATGTAAGTTTTCTAGTGCGTAATAGTTAGACATTAAGGAAGAGAAAAGGCAAAAGTTATTATTAAAAAAAAAAAACGTGTACTACCTACTAAATAAGGAAATAATAAGAAAAGAAAAAAATAAATTAAAAATCTCTCTCTAGTTTGTTTAGCGTCGTACCTCTATAGTGAGTGGTAAAAAGTAAAAACGTAAAAGTAAAAGTAAAAAGAAAAGTTTAAAAAAAAACAGAATAGCTATATTTCATTATTATAAAGATACGTTTAAGTAAAATAATTATTGTCACTATTAAATTTATTGTTTACAGATAGTTTTTCCTTTTTTTTTATATACTCTTAATTTCGAACCTTTCTTCTTCCTAGTGTGTTACTTGAGAATAGCCTCTACTTATTGTTAGTTGTGTATGAGTATTTCTTGTGTAAATAATAATAATAATTACCAAAATAATAAAAACAAAACAATATCAAAAAAGAAAATGAACAAAAAAATAATGCAAAAGAATATTTTTATTTTTTTATTAATAATGTTAGTGTGTGCGTGCGCGTTTATAGTAGAAGATACGTTTTGCTACTTTCAGGGTTTTTCTTTTTTCTCTTAGTTATTTCTCGAAAATGTTCTTTTTATTTTGTCTATAATTATTTCCCCTCAAGAGTCATCTTTGATTTAATTTTTAATATTAAAAACAAAACATAAAAAAACAAAAATGAACACAGAAATTTTTTTTTATTTATATTTTATTTTTATTTTTTTTATATAAAGTACACAGACTGTTACGCGTATTACGGACGGACGCTTAGAGAATCATATATATATATATAAATAAAAAACAAAACATTAAAATTTAATTTATATATACATATATAAATAATATAAAAGAAAATAAATTTTAGTAATAAATATAAAATAAGAAGAATAAATTGTGCGGGGACTTGAAATATGATGAAAAATTAGAGAGTAAAATTGTAGATGATTCCCAGTTATTAAATGTTTTACAAATAAATATGATGTAATTCTCGCTTTATAGTGTAATCTTGTAAGATGACCAAGCGATAAAGGTGTATAACTATTTACTACTATTATTATGTACTACTTACTTTTAGAGTTAATATTATAAATAAATAAATAATTAAATAAATAAATGATAAAAAAATCAAACTAATTCTTATAAAATAATTATATTTCTGATTATTATGAGAATATAGCGTAAATAACAATTTAATTAATTAATTAATTAATTATTATTATTATTATTATGTATAATTGAAGAAAGGAAAAGATAATAAAAGAGAAAAGAAATAAAATTCAGCTTTAGATGTGACACAAATATTTTGCTGTTTTTCTTTATACCTTAGTATCATTATAATTACATATAATAACGGATTCAGTTCGTAATACACGGTTACACTTGAGACAACTTACATCTAGATCTAAAAAACGCATAAAAAAGGCCTCTAATAGAAAGCTCTATACATTCTCTCTCTCTCTCTCTCTCTCTCTCTCTCTTGCTGTGTTATATCACATAAATTCTTCGTAATGATAGCTTGCTTTTGTTGAATAACAAGTTAAAGGGGAATACCAGTGAACAGAAAAATCAAATTTTTATCCTATCCACGGCTATAATGGTTTGAGCATGAGAAAAAAATTGTTTGTGCTTTATGCTTTTAAGCTCTATATCCTTTGCTCAGATAACACAGATGCTAAAAGCGCAGACTATATACAGATAGAGAATAGAGAGATAGGAAGATTTTCCTTCCTGCTCAGCACTCACACAACCAGCCTGCGGCAACGTCCCACGCGCACCACGAATATCGTGTTAGGATCGGAGCCAGCAGTCATGAAGCAGGACGAAGTCATGAGTCATGCATGGGTATATCGTGGGAGCAGCAGCGCCAGTTACAGTCAGTCATCAGGTAGGGTAACGTTGCTACATTAGGAATATATCGGAAAGAGAAAGAAATAAAAATGAGTGTGCGTTTGCGCGATGAGCTCTGTGTACATAAGAATTGGAGCTATGTTTGAATATTTCGTGGGAGTGGGCTGCATCCAATCCGAATATATATTCAATCTTTTCTGCCTTGTTGTTTGTTTGCTTTTTGCACAACTCAGTTTTAGTTGTAATTCTGAACTATTTTTATTTCCTAGATGAAATATAATAGTACTAGGTATTAGGCATTCATCCAGGGTAACACAAGAATTGGTCTTAGAGTTTATTTTTACTTACTTAAAATTACGATGATCTCATAGAAACTTTTACTATGGCATGGTATTTTTCAGACGAATTGAGACAAACTGATAGTGTTATCACAGATTGATTTAGTTCTTCATCCATCATGATGATATGCAAAAGTACAATATTTCAGTATTATCAAATAATTCATCACCGGTTATTTCGCATTCGACAAATTGACTACCCCATTAGCTAGAGGGTTACTTTTTTTTAACATTTTATTGCATTGTTTGCAATCGTGTGCGTAATTTTACAAAAACTTGTTGAATTCGATTACTAAGAAAATTCGTAATTTTACGACATTTACAGCATTGAGTTTTAAAATGTGTAATTTTTTATAAACTTGAGCAGGTCAGTAGTGCGCTTGTAGGGTATATACAACGTACACGATTGATAAATGATTGGTATGTCGGAAACCATTTACGAATATCTTCACCAATATTCACGAATATCTGCACAAAAACTGCAGAAAAAAAGTGATTGGAGTTGGATATCATCTGCACCACACGCTACCCTAATAACACAGTGAACATAGTGGGATAAAGTAAACGAAACTTTGTTCTTTTTTCAGTACCGCGAGCCACATGAATATATTACTCTGCATGTATAACAACATTGCTTGTGAAAAAAAAATTTATTTTTATTTCTGGGTTTTCCTTTTACAAAACTATAGTTTTTCCTTTGCTATAGTTTACTTAATAACAGTGTACAGAGAAACTTATTAAATTGTTTTAAAATAAAATAAATACTTAACTTGGTGTATTGTGTGCAGTGTACAGTGCATAATCTAGTTTGTAATTTTTCATATACCTACCTCATAGCTTATTTTATATATATAAGGGAAGGTATGGGAAGATGCTAAAAAAAGAAGCACTCAAACTAGAGGCCAAAGAGGCGAAGAGAGTGGTATGGCAGGTTAAAATTGTTTTTTTTTTATTTATTTATTTCCTTGGTTGATATGTTGAATACGTGGCCCTGATTGTCAAAATTTTTAACTTTATTATTGATATTATCAGAACAACAAAAAACCGTTTGTAATTCAAAGCAATAAATATGATTTAAAGTTAAAACTCTAAAATAATTATTACATGTAGATTTTTTTTTTATTAACATCATAAATTGGTTGCTCAATTTAGTTCATTTTTTAAATTGTAGATACATAAACTATTTTTATGAAAACGCCGTGTATAAAATTTCAGCTCTTTACGTTGACGCTTTCTCAGGTATTGCCTAAATATATAGTGAAAAACAAAATTTTTGTATGGCTACAATTTTTTCACAAAACTCTCTGTATCTTAAAAAGTACAGAGCGTACTGTCATAGCTCATTGTATGCACAACTTCATTCCAAGAAATGCTCAACCAGTCCCGTACTCCACTCCTCTCAGAAGTTATTGTGGTCTAAACTAAAAAAATTGAGTTTTCGCACCTTTTTTTTACTTTGACCTCTTTGTTTTTTCCAAAAAGTTCGTTAACATAACTTTTTTTATAAAAATTGCAAACTATAGACCAGGAGTGGGCAAATCATCGATCACGATCGACGGGTAGATCGTGAACAGTTGACAGTCGATCGCAGATATTTTAAATATTTTATTTTCAAATCGTTTAATTTAAAATGTGTAGTAAAAACTTAGCAGACGTACAAACATGAATGTAAAATTAAACACGTATCTATTCTAAAACTGGCATGACTAATTCCCAAGCCAGTGCCAAAGATGACTTAATAACAAGATGGGAAGCAGGCTAAACAAAATTGAAAATTTTTCCCTTTTTTTTCTAGAAAGAAACAAATAATGTCGTATAATTATGTCTTCTGCATGAATGGGGGAAAACAACATTGGTTATGCATTACTGTAGTGCGACTGAGACAACGAGTTAAAAACAAAAATTAAGAGAATGTAGGATTACCCGAACGACAAAATCTCATTGAATACCTTCAAAATCCATTCAAACTATTCATAATAATGTTCATTGGGTAACCCTACCTCAATTTTGTAAATTTGCCTTTGCATAAATTGGTTGCTATGTAGGTACACTAATTGATCAACTTCAATGATTGATAGAAATAATGGATTTTTAGCTGTTTACAAAAAAAAAAAAATGAACAGTTTCCTAATTTCATATCATTTCATTGCATAATTTATAATAATGCCTTTTGTGCAAAAATATTGGATGTTAATCATATTATGGATGTGGCAGTGAAAATTGCTAATTCGATAAGAGCGCGAAGTTTAAGGAGGCGTCTATTCCGTATTCAACTTGAAGGCAATGACTCTTTTTTGTCATGTTAGGTGGCTTAGCCGAGGAAGCTTTTTGTAAAGATTTCTAAACATTTTGCCAGAAATTATTACATTTTTGGACACACTGGGGAAAAAACATGAACAATTGGAATATCCAGTATAGGTAAAAAAATTAGCAATTCTTACGGATTTTATGGGCCTAGATTACAACTCGCTTAATTTACTTACAATGAAAAGGAAAATATATTATAGATCTGTTCAGTTCGGTAAATGCTTTTAAAGCAAAATTAAAACTTTTGCTTCACAATTAAAACGGAAAATTTTTAAATATTTTCCATATTTAGAAAAACATATTAAACTTACTGGTGAATGTAATTAATTTGAAGTATTTTGCTCTGAACTGGAAAATTTTAATCAAAAATTTTAGAGATGATTTGCAAATCTCAATAATCATCAAACGATTTTTGAATTTATTTCATATGCTTTTGGAGAATTTGATAACGAGGATATTTCATCAAATCTAGCTCATGCTTTTCAATTGAATACATCCGATCTAGATTTAGAAAATTTAACAATACAATCAGATATAATTCTGAAAGCAAGTGCAAATGAAAATAATTTTTGGAATTTATTACCAGAAGAAAAATATCCATTATTGTGATCGGTGGCAATGAGGATATTTGCATTTTTTGGTTTCACTTATCTATGTGAAGGAGAGTTTTCTCAAATGAAACACATCAAATCGATGTCTAATGACCACTTAATGGAATCTATTCGATTGTGCATCAGTGATTACAAACCGAACTTTACAAGACTTGATGAAATAGAATGTCACGCATCAACATCAAAAAATTAATCCAAAATATTTATAAATAAATTACATTGCACAAAATAGTAAATACAATGTATTTAATATATTATTATTAATAAAGACCTTAATTAAACATTTATTTGTTTTTGATTTAACCCATTTTTCGAAGTCGATCGCGCATAAATAAGAAAAATTAATTTCGATCATACCAGTATTAAGTTTGCCCACCCCTGCTATAGACTCTCCTGTTTAATTTGACCTATTACACCCTATGTCCTATCTGCAGCCATTAAGCAGTTATTAGCTCACAACCTATTTAGGTTATAGCGACATTAGCGGATATTTTTTTTTTAAGATGTGTTTTCAGTCACTAAGGGAACAAATTATCTTTAAAAATAGGTTTGAGAATAGCTTTGAGAGAATAGGTTATGAGCAATTAACTCTTTTACGGTTACAGATAGCACATACGGTCCATTAGGTCAAATTAAAGAGGAGAGTCTATTGCTGCGTTCCTTTTCACGTTCAGAATGAATTTTTTCAATCCTTGTCGTTCTTTTTCTCGGACCGAACATTTAGTTTCAACCTGTCATCGCTTTTTTCGGACTCCGAATCGTTCTGAATGCACCTGAGCTTTTTCCCGGATTGAAGCAGAACGATTTTAATTTGTATTCGTGAATGTAGTTCACAATTTGGACGAAGTGGCATTAGTTGAATTTAAGTTGCCTTTGTTGGAAAATAGCTTTATTTTTCATAAACAACAATTTTTACGAATTTATACTTGCTTTTATCCAGTGGAAGAAATGTCAATGTAAAATGGTTCTGTTCTGTTCCTTTTCTACGAACACAGAATTAAATTATTATTATTATCGTTCTGTCGATTCATACAGATTCATTCAGAATGAGAAAAGGAACGCAGCATATAATTTATAGTTTTTATAAAAAAGAGTTATGTTAACGACTTTTTTGTAAAAAAACAAAAAAAATTCAAAGAGAAATAAACATAAGAAAATCCCAAATTTTTAGTTTAGAACCCCATAACTACTGAGAGTAGAGGTGTAGGAGGCTGGTTGTGCAGTCGTTGGAAAGGCCATGAAGTTGTGCATACAATGAGCTATAAACTGTGACGCTATGTACTTTTTAAGATTCATGGAGTTTTGTGAAAATGTAGCTTTTGTAAGAGTTTTAGAAAACTCTCAAACACAAAAATTAATAATCAGAAAAAAATTAAATAAATTCTAAAATGAATTGTTCCTCTGCAGCTGCGTCTGTAACGAACATCTCTTTAGATAGGTTGATAAGTGAACTCAGTTGTGGCAATGATTATTGTGATTCATCTGTATTAAATGTTCAAGTCAAGTAAGTTGCTGGTTTTTAAAATTATTTTTCCCTACCGAATTCCTACAAATTATCAGGGATTGTGTAACGCGATTTTTAAAATAGTCTTGTAAAACAAAATTGTTTTGTCTTTTCGTCGTAATTAATTTGTCTCAAACTTGAGAGCATTGATCGATTTTTGGGTGCTACGAAGCGTTAATTAAGATCTGGAGGAGTACGTGTAATAAGTGATCGTAAGTGTTCGTACATATTTTAGTTTTTTTTTGTGAGAATGATCATATGTGATAAAAAAAAACAGTATTGCGAGAAGATTCTTACTAGTGCACGTGATAATTCGTTGTTTTTTAATGCCTGCAAAATGGAATTACGTGTTGATAGATTTTTACAAAATGCTACATCCAGTCAATTGAAAGATAAGTTATCCGAATTAGGACTTCCAATTGCAGGAGTTAAGCTGTCTTGAGGTCGAAACTGTAAAGGAGCTATCAGAAACTGACCAGTTAACAACGTGCTCGCGTCAGAGCAACCTAAAAATGTAGGATATGATTCAGACGGTAACATACCGGATAATAATAACGCTGACGACGGATTGGACACCGAAATTGAAAACCTACGATAAAAGCTACATGTTCGCCACAGTCAAATGGTTAAGTAGAGCGCGTAAACCGCATAATAACCCCTATATTTTAAAAAAAAAACAGATGTTGATTCTACAGGTAATTGGCATGACAAAATAACAAAAGTTGAATACGCGTTAAATAGTACACTAAATCGTAGTATAGGCACTACCGCAAGCATGTTATTATTTGGTGTGAGTCAAAAGGGCAAACTTTGCGATAAAGTTATTTAATATCTCCAAAACTTGAAACAAAACACGAATATTCGCGACTTGGATAAAATTAGGGATGATGCCTCTAAGAATAGTTCAAACACAAGCTTATAATAAGCTTTCCTATGACAAAAAACATAAGGCTCCGCGCAAATACAAAAACTCCCGGTATCAATAGAAAGTTTCTACCCAAATATCGAGGGCCTTATGAGATCGTTCAGGTGTTAAGCAATGACAGGTACATGATAAAGGCTATAGAAGTCTTGCATTTGACTCGAATACCTTACAAAGGAATATGTTCTCCGGCTAATAGCAAGCTGTATGTGTGTATCATTGAATGTTGACGAAGTTGAACATTGATATGAAGAATCAGGAAGAAATGTAATAGATGCTTAGTTTTTATAAAAGTGATAATTTTCTTGAAAATAAGTCACTGAAATCTTAAAAAACACGAAAAGTTAATAGAACTTTGCGTCAAATATGTGCGTATTATCATAATGAAAATTGTACATAGTTTGAGAAAAAGCATAAACTTAGGTAATGACGTGTCAAAAATAAAGATTTCGGGGTTTTATATGTATGTAATTAGATTTAGAAAACTCTCAAATTCATGAATTTTGCAAAGTTTGGTACAAAACAACGTAATAATGGTATACATCAAGTAGAAATTTGTACTTGAACATGGAAGATCTTGAAGTGGAAGAGGAAGTGACGGAGGGAAAACTAGTAAAAAGGTTTTGGTTACTAATATATATTCGTTTGAAAGTTGCTATTTTCAAACTACCAAAATGATGATATTATTGCAAAGAAAGCTCAATTTGTGACAGATATCGAACCTTTTTCTGTTCATTTTGGAAAACTCAAATTGTGTAGTGCAATGATAAAAGAAATAAAGTCAATAATGTTAACCATGGTAGTGACAAAAATTTCTTGTTTTTATATATTTTGCATATAATTTGGCGTTTTTAAATTCATTTCATCACCGCCAGATGGAATGATGTGCTTTCGGAAAGCATTCATATTGATTATTTATTTAAAGATGTACCCAGAATCTTTGACGTCTTTCAAAGGAGATGCGCTACATGTCTTTTGCTTGTTATTTCCAGCTTTAAATTTTTTAATTAAAAAATTTTCAATGACTGGGCATTATCTTTTATTTAGTTTTTGATCATTTCTACTTTATATGCTGTAAAAGTTTTATTTGTACCATTAAATCAAAGTTTCTATCGCATTTTTTGCAAGTAGCGACATCTCATTTCAAAGACGTCACTGATTCTGGGCACATCTATATATAAATAATCAATGGCATTCATTTATTTTAAAAGCTCTGCGGGCTGTAGTCTGCATGCTAGGAAAGTGTATGTCGCCATTTTCTGCATTAGATATACGTGTGTTAATTTCGCGGAATATTTTAAGTTCTATCATTGGTAATTTCTTATTTTTGCTTGGGAGGCGAGACTTTTTTTTGCAGTTCTATTTATAATCTATTTGTGTATAAAAGTGAGTATTAGTAAAATTCGGTCCAATAATATTATGAACTGAAGAGGAGAAAGCTGAATTTGCTAGGTATCCAAATTTGTGTATATATGAAAAGCAAATAATCCTATAAGGTCGTTACACAGAAAATCGATCAATTTTGTGTAAATTTGTAAATGGACTATATTTAATTTTAATGGAATTTTACAGGAAGTTTGGCAATATTTAAAATGCGATCCATTCATGACCAAGATATGGTTTTTTGAAATTTAAAAATGTGGCAAATTTTGCTTAGTAGATGTAACTTTAAAAATTCATATCTCATGAAATAAATGTTTTTTTTTTGAAGCTTTGAGGTTTGCGAGAAAAATTAATTAAGGTAATTTTTCTGAAATTTGGATATTTCGGTTATCCTTGAATATCTCAAAATGTGCAATACCAATACCATTCCAATTCCATATAAGACTTATAAATGAAGCGAACAGTACAAATAGTTCGCTTCAATCGACAGAAGAATTTATTCTCTCCAATATATGGGAGTTCTAAAAGAAAGTACACAAAAGAAAACAGCTATTAACTCCGCCTATGCTAATCTTGTTGAATTATGTTCCTTGAAAATGAAAAATTTTATGCGAGCAAAATTGAGGAATTAGATAGAGATACAATTTTATATAGTCTTACACTAAAAATGAGTTGGAAATTCTACCAGACATAGCTCAAGCTGGAATTTTTGTTAGTCAATTGAAATTTATCTCTCGAATGTAGTTCTTTGGTTATCTAGTTAGTAAAATGGTAAAACTGACAAAGTCTGAACATTATATGGTACCTATATTACAAGTCAGAATTCTCGGAAGAGTTTTATTTCATGACCGGCTTCAGTAAAAGAAAATTTGCCCAGGCAATAAATGGTGCCACACAAATTACAAGGAAAAGTGTCTGGCCAACAGCACAGAGCGCATACATTTCGTTCGCAACTTCCCTGCTCCTCACACAGAAATATGTTATAAGTTCCAAAAAATTGGATGAAAACTTTTACAGACAAATCTAATCCTACTGCTGTGCGGATGCCCGAAATGCTTTGGAGTACAATGCAGACGAATACTACAGCTTCATATAGCTCTGCATGTACTGATTTGTTTCAATTTTCAAATTGCATACTTCTATGCGTTTATGTCTGACTGTGCTTTTCAGAACAGAAATCGTGAGCTTAAGGATGACGAAAATAATTACTACCTCTTTGGAAGAATGATATTCGTTATATGATAAATGAAAGATCCATCGTAACAACAAAAGAGAAAAGAATATTAATAATGTGTTAGTAGCACTTTCGGATGTAATGATAGCTGTTTTGAAATAACTGTAATACTTGATAGTATATTCGATCAAAAATTATATATATGTATTTGTATATTTTTACACTTATTATGGGATATTAGTAAAAGATTTTTATACTTTTGAGGAAATATAATAGTCATTCTTTGGCATTCGTTAAATAAAAAGTTTTTATTCTTGCTTTATGATAAGTACACATCTGAACATACATATGTATTCAATTCTAATAGATTACATGTATTACGTATATTTGTATTCATAGGTAGGAAGACTTAGGTATATTTTTGTTTTTACTATTTAATTTCATTGTCAATTTTGCTATGCTAGGTTATGCTAGGTTTGTTTACATTCGCTGTTGGTTATTGGTGCAATGTATTCAGTTGATATATTCGGGTCGATTATTTATCAGGATGGCCGAGAACTGTAAGAGTTTTATAAAACTCTCAAACACAAAAATAAATTATGAGAAAAAAAATTAAATAAATTCTAAAATGCATCGTTCCTCTGCAGCTGCGTCTGTAACGAACATCTCTTTAGATAGGTTGATAAGTGAACTCAGTTGTGGCAATGATTATTGTGATTCACTCTGTAATAATTAAATGTTCAGTCAAGTAAGTTGCGAGTTTTTAAAATTATTTTTCCCTACCGAGTATTGTGAAATTCCTACTCTTTTTTCCTTAATCACCCTGAAATTCCGAAACTGTAGATACTTTTTTTCTAGGTGAGTACTTTCACCTTCTGCTCTATTGACCACCTGTATTTCGAAAACGGTTCGTCGGACAGTAAAAATGGTTAAAACCAATTTCATAGAATTTCATATTCTGAAGAATTTTTCAGTACAACAAAAATATCTATATGCAACACTAAAAAGGGGTTTTGAAATTATATTTAATATTTCTATGAAAACGCCGCGCCGTGTACAAAATTTGAGCTCTCCACGTCGACGTGCTCTCAGCAAGTATCCAAATATATAGTGAAAAACGAAATTTTTGTATCACAACCCTACTAAGGAGTTGCCCGATTTGTCATATTTTCGAACATAACTTTACTTTTATTTAAAAGGTCCGTGTAGAAAATTTCAGTACTCTAGTGAACTCGCTCTCGAGTTATTGTGAGGACGGACAGACGGACATGCAAAGATCAAATTAGCTTTTAATATTATGAATGGGTGTACAACCCGTTTTTTTCTACCAACAATATTTCTGTGCGTTACAAACAGAATGACATAATTTCATCTACGGAGTCATAAGCTAGTATTGGTATAAGACCAATTCATACGGTACCCTAGTTGAAAGCCCGTGTGTAATTTCGTATGGTCACCCCTCTATGCAAGTTTATTTATTGAAGTGGTTTTTCGGATTTATTTCTAGAACGGTTCTGGGATAGTAAAAATGATTATAACCCATTTCATATGATTTATTATTCTGAAGAATTTTTCAATACAATAAAAACGTCTGGAACTGATCGTTTTCACAGCATACGTCAAAAACCTCCATTTTTGTATGGCAACACAAAGAAAGAGTTGCCCGATTTAGTTCATTTTTGAACTTGTGTCCACAATTTTTATAGGAACGTACAAAATTTGAGCTCTCTACGTCGACTTATTATCAGGCAATGTGCATATAAATAGTAAAAAGCCCAATTTCTGTATGGCAACCCCACGAAGGAATTAGTTCATTTTTTTTATGAAAACGCCGTGTACAAAATTTCAGCTGTCTAAGTCAATACGCTCTCGAGTTAGCGGGAGGACGGACAGACGGGCATGCAAACATCAAAATAACTTTTAATATTATGCGTGCGTGTTCAATTTATTGTGCTCAGTATTTTTTCTATGTGTAGAAAAAATCATTGACGGGAAATTGAAAAATTGCAAGGGGTTTGAAAAATGATTTTTATCAAACCTGCTGCGTATCCAACGAATATATTGATTCAAAAACATTTATTTCAAAGAAATCGCTTATTTATTTGTTCAGTTTCTCAGTTGGTACTTGGGGCTTAAGGCACTTTCATATCAAAAAAAAGAACCGAAAAAATGTAAACCGAAAAACTTTTATTCCACTTTAAAACAAGATTTTTGCTCCAATTATTAATAAAATTATGGAAATAGGATAAACTAATAAAATAGTATATTTATCTCAGATTTTTAAGAAAAACACAACCTTTATGTTTTATTAGGCGAATTTTTCGTCCGATAAAACATAAAAGTTGTGTATTTCTTAAAAATCTGAAATAAATATAACTATTTTCTCAGTAAAATTCTTAGTTTATCTTATTTCCCTGGATTTTATTAATCATTGAAAAAAAAATTGAGTTTTTCCATTTACATTTTTCGGTTCTTGTTTTTGATGTGAAGGTACCTTTAGACCGAAAGAGACTACTACACTTACAAGTGAGCCCAATCTCTGTAGTGACTTCTATGAATGTAGTCAGTATAGAATAGAAAGAAATATAGATGGCAATATGACATTTGTAATTTTTACTCTGCTGCCCTTCATATGAATTAAGGGAAGTGTAGATTATCTCTGCCAACAAAATCCTCAAGAATACTTCCAAGCCATGAAACAGAAATGTATATGTGTGCGTCGGGAGTCCATTCTATAAAATGTTCTATATTGATACTTATGGAAAAGTACCAAACATTGATTTTATATATGCTATAGAGCTACTATCCATATAGGCAAATCGTTTTGATTAACCTTACCATTTTACGCTCAATAGCTCTCAGCTGAGTAATAATTACATTTGCGTATGTTCAGCCGGAGTCTGAATCTGTAGGCAGCTACATTTGATATCATCAGCCCACGTCATCCATGACGGCACAGCGGCATACAATGATTACTCAGCTGAGTTTTTGTTTGAGGAATAGTAGTCATTTGGTTCAGATAAATGTATAAAAATTTTATTTCGGTTCGGTAGATAAGAAAGCAAGCTTAAGATTATCAGAACATCATTTTTCTGTATGAATAGCAGTTTGGAGCGGAGGTACTATTCAAATCAAACTTATGTCAGTTTTACATAAGAGCACTGCAAATATTTTAGAATACAAGGCCTCCGTTGGGGTTCTCATGTGGTAGTGAGGAAGTCTATTTCATGGCTTATGAAGTATTCTCGAGGGTTTTGCTGCCCATAATTGCATCTATATAGGTATGTATGTGATCCCTGCCGAAAGGGGAAGGGATGATCTGTAATGACACCAGACCTTTTAAAATATTTCTGTATATTGAAGAATTCTTTAGATTGTAAGAACTTATAAAATTCATTATAATCATTTTTTTTACTGTGTATCAAACTCTTCTAGACAGAAATGTAAGAACTCCTTCTTAATGATTTAACTTGATTTTTTTCAACAGAAAAGGGGAAGCTTTATTTACCACGCATTTATTTAGGGGGGTCACCAAAATTTCAATTAAACCGATTATATGTCTATATATATATCCTAGTTCGCTTAAAAATGTTCACTCCTGGACACAATCTGATCGAATAAAATCAATATTCCGAATATGGTGGCCCCACCGGGCAGATTCAACAATTTCATTCTTATCTAGATTTGCAACTGCAAATTTGTATGACTTTTCTATAAATACGTAGGTAGGTAGTTTGCTGAAAGTTGAACCAGTACATCCAAAATTGGAAAAAGAAATGATCAATAATATTTTTACAAAATGGTTTAAAATTAAGTCTTTCTTTCCATTAATTGTGCATAAACAATACAAATTTATTAGTAATACAAAGAAACTACAGAAGAGCCCGTTATATATTCGGTAAGATTTTTTAAATGCTTGTTTTCCATCGAGATGACATTGATCGAGATTCAGGAAATATTAATAAGGAGAACTTCTTTAATCCCAAGCCATAAATGTAATCGTCACGTTCACAAAATTCACGAATATCAAAATGTTTTCTGCAACATATTCAGTAGATTTGTTATATCGAGCATCGAAGAGATATTTATTTTCTAAATAAAAACAATATATGCAAGGGCCATCGAAACTCACTGTACTAATTGGTACGGACATCGAAAACCGGTGCACACAATATTCCATTTGTGTCGAGTATCTAGAATTTCCTCGTTATGAGTTTGGCCTCCAATGGCATATAATGCTCAATTTACTCCAAAACAATAGTAGATTTTGTTGTCAAGATATGAATACTCATTCCACAGCTTCTGTTTTCGCAGATGGAAACCTTTCCCCTGTTGTGTACTTGGCTCGAAGAACTGACAAGAATTAGTTACAAGTTCTTTACGACTCCTCCACATATTAACAATTTATTGTCGAATGTTTTAAAAGAATTTCGAAGGTTGATTCCCTTTCATTCCGTGCTCTCCTCTCCAAGGCCGATAAACATTTTCTTTCGTGTCATTCCGAGTAACATACGATGAGTGGATTTATGAAATATATGATGGCTGGCAATTTCTTTATACTTTTTTTAGTAAATTTAGCAACTTTGTTCAACCAGAATTGCATCTACAATGAAAGAAAGATCTTTGAACATGTCTGGAAATGGGCTGAAGGTAAAGTTTCTGAAACCAAAAGCTTCTCTCAAGTATTTTCGGAAGTTGTCGATTTACTACATTTCTCTAAATTGGAAAAGAATTCGTTTTAGAAAAACTGTTTGGCAATGAAGATGTATTAGCCAACGAGTAGCCTACGTTGAGTAGGTTTATGAAATATATATGATGGCTGGCAAATTCTTCATACTTTTGCTTAGTTAATTTAGCAACTTTGGTCAACCAGTTGTTGAACAAATTTGCTAAATTAACTAAGCAAAATTATAAAGAAGTTTCCAGCCATCATATATTTCATAAACCCACTCAACGTAGGTTTCGTGTTGACTAATACATCTTCATTGTCAAACATTTTTTCAAAAACAAATTCTTTTTTCAATTTAGAGAAATATAGTAAATCGATAACTTCCAAAAATACTTGAGAGAAGCTTTTGTTTTCAGCAACTTTACCTTCAGCCCATTTCCAGACATGTTCAAAGATCTTTCTTTCATTGCATTTTAGATACAATCTGTTATCAGCAAGTAAAGATCTCATCTTCTCGATAGAAAAGTCCCTCGTCAAGCACTTAATTTTCTCGACATCTTCTCTGATGTAGATGAACGTAATTATTTTTTCTAAAACATCTGCAGTTATATCTGGTAGTAAAATGGACTCTTCGTATTTTTCTCTTATCGGAAGTCTTGTTAAATCTTTGAAGTAGTTACTTGTCGATGATGCAACATTGTTATGCAATTTAATTTTAAACACATCTTCACTTTTTAGAAACAAATCATAAAATTCAATTTTGTTGCGCAATTCATTCAGTTGCCTTAACATAACCATGTGCCACTTGAGATTTTTTATGCTCCTGCTCTATCCATTGAAATTTTTTTCGATGCTTCTGCTGTATCCATTATAATTGAGAAATCTGTTGAAAGAAAATAGTAAAAAATTTTGTAAGTACCTGCTGAAGTGCTGAGTAGATTTTATTTTTATGTCTCTTCTCACCTTTCTTTTATTGCTTAGACATGATTTTCCAAGCATGCTCGAATGCTCAAAATAGATACGTCTACATCTTACAAATTACAACTATGGAAGTGGAAGTCAAAGGAATTGAATAGACATCTTCTTCTTCTCTTTTATTTAAGACCTGATCCCATGAACCCTAATTATGCGGGGGTTGAAGTGTCAAGCCCGTTTAGACCATGCCATTTAGAACTAGTTTTACGTTAGTCGACTTACGTAGAACGGCTTATTATGGTTTGTGATGCTATCAAATAAATTAAAATATAAAAATCGCTTGTTTTCTTCAAAAGCCATTGTATCCATATGCAAAACATTTCGTAAACTAAACGTATTTTCATTCCAAGAACGAAACATTTTAGAGTACAGTTTGCGAAATATAGGCCCGTATTCACCACGCCATTTAATTGAAATTTAATTTAATTTCTATTTTAGTACTTCCGTAAGGTCCGTATTCACCAAGCCATTTAATTGAAATTTACTTTAATTTCTATTTTAGTACTTCCGTTACAGAGGGTTAGGGCTCACTTAAATTAAAATTAAAGTTATATATGCGTTATTATAACATAAAATAACCCAATTTAATTTTAATTTAATTTTAAGTGTGCCCTAATGTTTCTCAGTTTCACTTCTCTTTGGCCTGATGATTCGTTTCTGTTTCGCATTCAGAACACCAAAGCGTTACTTTTGCGTACACTTCTATGCAAGCATGTTTATATTTTCGTAAGGTTTTTTTGGTTTCGCCTTGCTTGAAGGATACCAGTTTTTGTCAAGCAGAATTTTCAAAAATATTTGTTATGTCATTTATTTTACTATTCTTTAAGCCGTAGTCGTCGTCGTCGAATTCATGTAACTAATTTCTTATAACTAAACTTAATTTCTTCAAAAAGACTATTTTCTCACTCAAACAACATTCAGCATTTAAGTATACACAGATACTTACGGAATTGCTTAAAATTCAAAAGTGTACACTTGAAAATATTTCACAGTTGCGGAAATCCAGTCCATGATTACCGAAATTAATTGTGTGCGTGTTCAATTAAGTCCCAATTTTTGATATAAACAATAACTGTATCACAAATTCACAACACGTAATGATTATTAAATTATGATATTATCACCTTCAATCGCAAATAAATATCTGTACAGCCGTCCGATGAGAAACTTCAGAAATTTCGCAATTTCAAAATGGCCGGCTTGCTGTAGTATTGGTATGCTGCCCGTACTCCCAATCAAAACTTGACATGTCGGCATTTTCCCTCCCCTCGAATACTTCCGGCCGTAAAAAGAATCCTCCCCTGTGAGGGCTATCGCTAATGTCGATCGATAAATTTGCACAAACTGTGGAGCGGAATTTTTAAATGGAAAAAAAACAAAAATATTCCTATTCAACCATTCCATAGAAACGGGTTTGACAGTTCACAAAGACGATACAATTTGTCAATTTTTCGTTTTTCCAGGTTTTTCCGTTCATCTTGAAAAAGTTTTAAGTTATAAAATGTGTGACATAGAGGCTATAAGAAAGATTGCCAATTACATAAACGTTCCAACTGGAAAATTAAGCTATAACACAGAAAAGGTATTACAAATTGCACATAACTTAATAAAATTTTCAATCGATTATCCTTGTAGATTGTCACCAGATCCACTCCTGATAGTACCATTTCTGGATTTAGTTCGATATTAAAAAAAATTTCCAAAGAAAGCGCTTCCTATGTAGCAAAAAGTGAAAGTGAGTCTTTGGAAACGCAATGTGAAATCTATCAGTGGATCGATTATGCAGTCCTATACGTAGCACCTGCAACAAAAGATAAACATGTTGCTCAAACTTTGCTGAAGGACTTAAATGCATATTTACTCACTAGATCTTACTTTGTTGGGTATACGCTAAGCTTGGCCGATTTGGCTGTATTTTATGCAATTCATGATTTAATGGTGAGTACAATCAAGAACTTTTAATTTTACGAAATCAAGTTTTTGGTATACCATCTAAAATTATAAAATCAATTACATATTTAGATACAATTTAGCTCAAACTCTTTTACACAATATCAAGTTGTGTTAGCTTAAGCTGAGTTTTAAGAAATGAAATACGTAAAAGCTAAGAAATGGAAAGTACGACCAAGAAACTCTGGGTAAATAACTTCGGATAAATTGACGAAAAACGTACAACATCGCTGAACTGAAGCTACATTTTAGGTATCGTTGCCTTCTATTGATACTAATCATAGTAACATTAGGTGCGGAAACGGTTTTCTGAATGCATATGTGCACATTAACATAAACATCCATTTATTTGAGCACCCCTGCCAAAGGCACGCCGAGCGTTGGGCACATTATAGCGAGTTACATAGTAGATACATATTATAGCAAAACGAAACAAACAAGTAAGAGCAGTGGAGGCTTAGAGCGTCCGTAGTAGCCCGTTCATTAAGAATAAACAATATTAAAATTACAGCAAAATATAAAATAGTAGATACAGCAAAATATAACATGGTAGATACACAGCAAAATATAAAATAGTAGATACACATTATAGTAAAATATATAGTGAATAGACCAGCGTCACGTAGTAGATTATTTTAGCAGTTAAGCAATACCTATATTAGAGGTAACTAATACTACTTAGTACTGAAAATAAAAGTTAACTTAACCATATACACTAAAATGACATGAATGACATGAATCATCCCTTATCAAAGGCAAAACATTGAATTTTAGCTTAAAGTAGTATAAGAGACACCAGCAACTAGGCGATACCAATACTACAGGCAACTAATGACTACTTAAGGTTAGACTTAAAAGGAAAATTAATTATATACACCAAATGACATGAATCGTCCCCCATTAGAGTTGACCCCTGAACATTCAGATTGAACCCACGATTCAACTGAAATGTACATTATATATATATATAAAACAAGATGAACCATTCCCACGGCTTTTACTGTTTCCACATTGGTAGCAACACTGACCTGACCTGATTTGATTTGATTAGTCTACTTACAGGTTGGCATACGTGGTCCTTAATCACACATTACAAACACTTTATACAGTTAACTCATGTAGTAATATAGGGAAATCAAAGGTATTGTAAATATCTGTCCAAGTACTCCCGCAATAAATATCGATCATGAGCGAATAGCATAGTTGCTGTTCTAATTGTCAGTGTAGAACCTTATTTAGGGCAGATGTAAAGCAAGAAAACTGCTTTATTTATACTAATTATTTAATAATTAATTAATTATTAGACACCAACGTGCATTTCAGCTTTATGTTTAGTTATCAGCGCAGACAACTGAATTATAGTCTATTAAATTTTTATATTCATACTTGCATAGTTGTTTTGATCAGACTGTCCGCAAATCTTATAAGTATGATGCAGAGCGCTTAGATCTTTTATATTGATGTTCTTTCTTCTTAGAGTCTATAACAATGCCTCTCTGACATAACTAAAATGTTATACTGTTGGCAATCTCTTAATCACACCTTTTATTTTTTGGACGTGACCATGTGGCCGGGGTTGGAAATAAATGAGTTTTCTACTTTATTCTATCCATCATAGAACTTTTCAAAATTATTTCTGTGACTTCATGAAACGTCAACACTGTTTTATTAGATATTCTTGGTCATCAGTAAAGGAAAACAATGCTAAACATCTAAAAATACATATATGTAGAGCCTCTATGCCTATTGCCTAGCATAGATGGTTAGCACAAAAGGAACGGGAGAGAATTCAATAAAAGTAGCATTTAATGGTTTTGGTCAAGATAAAGGTATTCAGTTTAAGATCCGCAATCAAAGGAAGGATATATAATGAAAAAACTACTAATTAGAGCCAAGAATGGTGGATCACGATGTTACATTAACCGATTCTTAATTATATTGAATACAAAAAAAATGGTGTGTATAAGCAATTGCATATAATAACTGTGTTCTTTTGTGTCTGCAGAACAAAAGATACACAAAAGAACGCCTCATACATTATCATAGAAGATTTAAATGAAGCGAACAGTATAAATAGTTCGCTTCAGTCGACACAAAAATTTGCTCTCTCCAGTATATGGGACTTCTAGAACAAGGTACATAAAAGAACACAGCTAGTATGAAATTTGTAGTTATGTCAAAAGAGACATTGTTTTAGGTTCTAAGAAGAATGAGCATGAATATAATATAAAAAGATCTAAGTTAACCTTGCATAAGTTAATACAGTCTTCGTGACGGAAATATGCCCTAAATGTATTTATATACTTTGTGGAGAATCAAATAAAAACAAATACGCAAATATGAAATATAATGACTAAAAAATAGTTGGGTAACAACTGATAACTAAAAATAAGGCTTAAAATATCTGTTAAGAGTAAAAGTATAATAAATAATGAGACGGTCAGTGACCTAGCGTCACAACGGTCAATATCACTCAATATTAAAAGCCAAATGAGATCTCAAAAATACAAATTGTTTTGACAACATTTATAATATCTTTGTAACAGGCACAGTGCCCAATAATTACACGTATGGTGCTGGACTAAGACTAAAAGGGACATGAGAAATGTCTTAAGCGATGCATTATGATACTCTGAACATATTTTATTATGGCCGGGTCTATGTCATAATTGGGACAACTCGGTGCAGTTAGCAAGATGGGCGGGGCGTTAAGATTTTTTAATAAATCGCAAATTGATTAATGGAATATTTATTTAAACACCTAAGGCAACAAATTAACGTTTTCTAATTTTTAAATTTGTCCCCCAATTTTTATTGAAAATGGTTTAAAAATGAAAATTCAGTGATTTTTTTTTAATTTCTCTGGTTTGCGGAACAGGGCTGCCACAAATTTGAACTAAATTAAATAAATTTTTAACATAAGCTTTTTGAAGTTAGTAAGCAGAAAATAACGGTTTCCGATTTTTAACGTCCAGAGAAAGTTTTCGGAACCGGGAAAAAGGTACAACACCTGATAGTACTCGGCGAGACTTTTAATTTGATATACAAGCCGTATAGGAATCACCCCTTCCCTACCCTAAAAGTATGCAAAGAAAAATATTTTCTACGAATTCTAGTTAGTAATGAGCTGAACAGAGCAATAAAACCCGTTTTCCGATCAAACATAACCCTATCGAATTGAAGCCGATATAAGGTGCGAAAAATCTAATACCTCAGTTCGATTATAAAAAGAGGGCACAGGGAAATAAAAAAGTGAGTGGGGTGAGGATGGCTATAAATAGCTATTTAAGCCTCCTCCGAGTATAGGAGTGTGGATACTCAAACTTCTTCTCGAGACCTAAGGAATTCGATTCTGTACTAGATACCTCTCAATCGTATGTTTTAAAACTTCAGGAGTATTGTAGAAACCAGAGGAAAATTTGGTATGGGCAGTCAATTAGTACTACGAGCTAACTGACATTGCCGCGTTTAGCTAAATTAGTATACGACTAGCATAAACAACTGTCGAAAGCGGACTTTCTTAAAATTGAGGAAGTAATGCAGATCATGAATTTACAAAAAGGACTGTGTTGAACGTATTTTTAGTAAAAAATATATATTTAAACTGGATACCCAATTCAGAAGATAAATAATAAACACTGTAAATTACGAAGGAAGCTCTCTCATTTTCAAGAGTGTATCACTGGTATAATTAGAGAGTATGACAATTTTACAATATTAACAGATAATCCAATTGGAATAGGCCAAATGGACTGAGGACGAAATATGCAGGACAAATGATTTCAAACATTCAACTAAATTAACGAAAAATTAACTCAACACCCACAAATTGGAGATCATAAGGCTACCTCAATGTCCTGAGAGCTGTATAGTAGTCAAGCAACGATTAGGCTATTATTAAAACAGAACGCAAGTGGCATAAATGACAGAATTTCAACATGAAAGGGAAGAAATTCATATAAAACTTTATCGGTAGAATGCCATAAAGATTGAAAAGGTCATTAAAAGCAAAGCAAATGTTTCATAACAGAAATGAAGAATTTTTGTAGTTTTTTGTAACCCTAAGTTAATGGTGTAAAACTGTTGTTTATAGTAGTAAATAACAGTTATTTAATACAAATTTTTTTTGATGTTTCCAGTTTTTTTTTTCATTATTTCTACGACTCTTTCGGAGAACTGAATTCTTAAGTCTTATATCAACACAATTCTTAACTTCAGATTATCTGATGTTCGTACGATTTTATATGCAGTTTAGGTAATCTGCGTGTTCCATGAACTGCAGACTGTAAATCTGGACATATTTTCGCCACACACATGGAGTTCATCGTCAGTCAACACGACTGCAGATTTGTAAACTGCATACAAAGTGTACAATTACATCTTCAATCCATTATTATACCCTAGATGATGAAATCATAGGGTATATTATGTTTGTTATTTCGTTTGTAACGCATAGAATAATGATGGTAGAGCAAAGTAGATTGGACACTCGCTCATAATATTAAAAGTTGATTTGATTTTTGCATGTCCGTCTGTTCTGAAATTTTGCACACGGGCTTTTTTTAAAAAAGAAAGTAAATATAATTTCAAAAATGGGCTAAATTGAGCGACCCCATCTTGGTGTTCCCACAAAAATTTAGGTTTTTTACGTATGCTGTAAAAATGATCAGTCCTAGATGTTTTTATTTTACTGAAAAGTTCTTTAGAATATAAAATCCCAAGTTATTCCGTAATATAGTGAAATGTATAGGAAAGCACGGTACAGAGAACACAATACTCTCTCTCCTCTATCTTTCCTATAAAAATGTACATTAGTCACAGAATTACGCCACAGGAATAATCTTCATTTTAGAAATATGTATATGCGAAAAACCACTTCACCAATCAAACTTGCACAGATGGGGTGACCATACAATCTAGGGTATCATAAGAATTGGTCTTCTAGTTTTTTTACTTTTCAGTTCAGTTTGATAGTTTCGTCAGATAATTGTAGTTTCTAATTGTTCCCAACATGGATAGAAGTATAGCATTTATTTTAAACTCATTGAAGTGCACAGGAAACATTCTGCATTATGGAAAATAAAAAGATGATTTTCATTCTGACAGAAAGTTAAAAGAAAAAAATTATAAGGAATTAATTAAACTGTAGACGAAAAGCTCCTAATGATTCTGTTAAGAAAAAAATTAAAATCTCGTATGTGAGATGCTTTGTCTGTGAAACAACAAATCTTTCACTTAGAAACGTTTTTCTCTTCACTGGTTCTTCTGATATGAGAATTAATATTATATTATTATTATCATCTTTTTGACAAAATAATTTTTAAAATGCAACCTAATTGCATGATAAACGTTAACAAACTAATTACGATATGGACTGAAGACCCCAGCAGGTGTGTGCAAATCGTCAGTTTATCTAAACTTTTATGTCTGTAAAATTTCAAACTTAATGCGGGATGTGATCTAGTGTGTGGAAGAAAACAGATTTGAACTGAAAGATGTGAATGGGGCCATTAGTCTTAAGATATCGATAATAATGGCCAAAATGTGAAGTTTATTAACACTTCTTTTACCATTTATTTTAATTGCAATAAATTCATTTCATCCTTTCCAAATCAGCAAATTTGGGCCTTCTTATCGTTCAGTTTGTGGGAGAAAACCAATGATGTTTAATGCTTAAACCATAAAAAAAACATGTTTCTAAAAATTATTTGCGAACTCATAAATACATTTTTCCCACACTGTACGTAAATTTATACTCCAAATCTGTCTATAAAATTATCAACCGAGTAAATAAAAATATTAATCTTATTACATAAAATATTGCTATAAATTCTAATTCAACTAAATTTTAAATATCTTTTCCATTAGAAAACATTATCACCAATCGATAAAGAGAACCTTCTCAATCTCTCGAGATGGTTTGATCACCTGCAGAAACAAGAGGATATCCGACAAGGTGCAGAATTACTCAATTTCACTACAATTTATCTCCACGGTTGAGCTAGAGGAACACACTTGTAAATGAAAAGATCTCGTCTTAAGAATAATGATATTTCTCTGCATGCTTTCCATCATTATGTTATTAAATTATTATAAAAATTAAAAAACAAAATAGAGGCAAAAAACAAACAATGGTAATAAAAATGCATGCTTACAAAATTTCGTATTTTTATTTACTTTTACCTTTGCGTTGCAGTTTTCTTATGCGTTAATAAATAATTTCTAAATGATGAACCAATTTTATTTAGCATTTTTAACTTTTTTTCCTTCTAAACGTAAAATGAATGTTTCATATGAGAGAGTAGCCAATATTGATATGCTACGAAAAGAAGAGAATTTTTAAAGGGGGAATTGTGATCAGATCTTCTTATGAATGTTCTTAAATTGCGTGAACTTCACGTGGTGACGTAATTGAATTATTTATCTCCCCTGGTTCAGTGCACTTCCATAGGCCATAAGTTTTACCCACAGTTGTTTGCCATAATCGTAGAGTACCGTCCTCAGATCCACTTGCATATAGTTCACCGTCAGGACTGAATTTGACTGCATGTACTGGACCGAAGTGTCCTTTGAATGACTCTGTGTAAAAACATATAAAAAAAACCAAAATGTGAACACACAATTATTATTAAAACAATTTTATGTTGTTACCAATTTCATTTCCTGTTATATAATCGTATTTGTACATTTTAAAGTCCTCTCCACCACAAACAAAAATGTTTTTTTCAGGATGCAGGCTTGCGGAATATACATTCGTTGGTACTTTAACTTCTTTTAGCTTTTTAAGTGTATCAACTTCCCAAAAACTAATACTGGATCCATGCGTTACAGTTAAGATATTGCTATCGGTTGAGAGTTCCAGACTATTAGGGTTTGTTGGAAAATCGATTCTTTGCACTTCCTAAGAAAGGTATTGTTAAAATTTATTATTTTATAGAATGCTATTAAAGAAATACACATTTAGTCCGTTTTATAGTGTCATAATGTAAATGCATTGTTCTATACAGAATGTTTCGTATAACGCCTTGTATATTTTTAGTTCTGTTAGGGAACGTCGAGACATACATGAATAATTGTATATCAAGAGAGGAAGTTTTATGGCAACTCCTAGAATCAGTGTAACTAATAAAAACGCTATAGTCAAATTTAGCTTTGAAATTAAATTGGGTTTTCAGCATCTGCCACTGACGCTACTAATTTTGACATACAGTAGTGGCCAAAAGTATGGAAACTAAAGAGCTTAAGTAGATCCTTGCTACTTTACGCAGAAATGGAATAAGATTTTAAGCTAGAAATCCCTCAAAATTATTAAATGAATGTTGTATATTATTGTAATACTGATAAATTAAAAGTTTGGTTAGTTCTTTATATATTAAATAAAATAATACCTAAACATTCACATTTTCACTTCGACAAAAATATGGAAACTATTAATTTCTGGTAACCCAAATGACAGAGCTTGAATGTCTGACTCTCTTAAGATAACGGTTTACTATTTGTACATTGTGTTAAGCAGTTTTCTGTCAGTTTTCAGTAAAAATGGCTGCAAGAAAACAACACCTCAGCAACGACAAAGTTACTTATAGTAAAAGGTTTTGAACAATAAGCAAAATTATAAAAAAAAATTGAAAGAACGTGGAGGCGTTGAAGTTGCACGAAAATCTGGAAAACCTCAGAAGGCAACCAAGCGTGTTGCTAACATTTAAAAAAAAACGACTCTCAGTAGAAGATCCCTAAGGTCTGCTGAATACATTCATGTACTAATTATGAACATAATGCTAATCTAAGCTAGAGTACTATTAGATGAAGGCTAGATGCAATAGGATTATTTGGACGCCATGCAGCAATAATACCGTTGATATCTAAGAAAAATGAAAGGCTGCGAATTGCTTTTGCAAAAGAACATTTCTCGTGGCAATAAGAAAAATGGGATAACATACTTTGGAGGGATGAATCCAAGTTCTAACTTCTTGATTCTGACGGATTGAGGTACTTGCGACGTCAAAAGGTGACATATGTTCATAAATACCATATTACTACTGTTAAGCATGGCGAAGGATCCATCATGGTCTGGGGATGATTTTCGTCAAGGGAACTGAACCACTTTTCAAAATTGACGGGATTATGGACAAGTTTGAGTTAGGGAAATGATATGGTTCCGTTCGCTGAATAGGAAATGCCTCTTCGGTGGACATTCCAGCAGGATCGGGATCCCAAACACACGTCATGATTAGTCTGATGATAGTGGTTTCAAGACAATAATGTTAGTGTTTTCTCTCATGGCCAACCAAAAGTCCTGACATAAACGTCATAGAGATTCTATGGGGTAAAGTGAAACGTTATATAAGCTCACAAGGGATTCATTAAAAACACTACTGGGTTGTGGGAAGTGATAAAACGAGAATGGGAAAGCATTACTCAAAGCATGAAGTCAAAAGGATACGGTACAAAGAGTATTAGATAAAGCCAACAATTATTTAAATAAGCAATTTTATCTTTTTACAAACGAAAAATCTTCGAAAAAAGAAATTTCTTTGCAAAAGCCGTAATGATGTGTAATACGGTTCCTGCTGATTCGAAACGCCCTTTTTTGGAAAGATTTTTCGTTTGTAAGAAGAGTTTTTTCACTTAATTCTCGAGCTGCGGATTTAGCAGCAAGCTAGGTCAATTTCATATTGACTAAATTAGCAATGAAAGTGCATTAAGTTTTCACTTGATATGCCGATTCGTTGTTAGTTATTTATTCAATGTGTCGTAATCACCATCTATATATTTTATGACTTGAACACTGTCAAATATTGGGGTGGATGAATTATATACTTCATTTGAAGAAATGATATCGAAGAAAGTAAAACTGTATTCGTGCAATAAAGCACATTTTAAAGTTAAACATACACACACATATTTTTACTCTGAAAGATGTTAAATTTATGGACATTGAAAAGGACGGCCATCATTGCTTTCCATAGAGCTTTCATCAGTCGTGTAATGTCTCAAACGTTTACACTGTGCATCCGACATGGAAATGGCGCCTTGTTCATGCCATGAGAAGGCGCGCTGCTTTAGATACCAAAAAGTTATATTGGAACTTCATAGACCAATACCCAATTGGTCGTGCCAGGTATATAAGTAATGGAACTGATCCTCAATACTATATTTCCTGGGGTACCTTATGATCGCCATCTCTAATCTTTTGAGTCGGCTGTGTCCGATGCCCTGTACAAAAGAAAAAAAATGCTTTTCGAGATACTGTTTTCAGATGACAGTGAAAACACCGTTGAAAAAAGTACAATTATGCAAAATCACAAGGTGTATGCGCAAAGTAGTGAAGAATCTAGTACATTTGTTCCACATGCTCAACGATATTACCATCCGTCGTCGGTAATGTCTCGGTTGCGACTTTGGGAGTGTCCTATTTTAGCTTGCCTGAAGAATATTTTTGTGAAAACCAGATTAATATCGTGAAATCTCTATCTCTGATAATGTTTCAAAACCAACATTGGGTGTTCCAATAGAACTCAGCTCCTGCAAATAAGGTCAAAAGCACCCATGAGTGGGTACCCACTAGCGAATTTGATTATTACCGACCATAATTCCTTGGATACCATAGTACAAGAGGAAAGTAAAAGACAGCTGAACATTATGCTTCAGTCTTATGTCTTCAAATTTAGGGCTGGATTAAAGTGTGACACTGATACTAATATAGCACCACATTCTCTTCGATTCTTTAAGACCAATTAATTCTCTAAAAGTGAGAAATATTTAACCGTTCTCAAATTATTAAGCAAAATGGGCGGCACACCCCTGCGTCCTATGTTATAAATTTAAAGTTTTCGACAACAAAATAACTGTTTTTTTTAACTACAACGGTACTCAGTAGCTAATCAAGATAACGAAAAAAATCATAATTGGTTCTAGCAATGCAAACACAGAAAACAAAGTATGAAATTTCTGTCAGAAGGGATATTCTTGTTATTCTGAGTGAAGAATTTCCTCGTTGTTTGGAAAATAGTGAATTTATTCAGTTGTCGCGCAGTGTATTAAAGCGATATTAGCTAGCAGACTAATCAAGTTTTAGATGCATGTGCGGATAAAATAACCGAAGTCAATTTCAACTAGAAGCTTTTCGCTTCCGCGCTTCCGAAGGACAAAGTCACTTATCGGAAGAATTGACATTCAAGGTAAGTAGTTGACAATATATTGTATTAGAGAAAAACTAAAGTAATTGGAAAATCTTTAAATTAGTAAGCGGAGTTAAGATAGCATTGGGGAAATTATTTCCTTTCTGCTACGACGCCGTCTTTCAGTGCACCTTATAAATTTCGAATAACCAATTGCATTGACATTCAGCCATTGACGCACGCTGGTGTTTTAACATACCTGTCCCGACGATCGATCCCAGAGTCTAAGGCTTTTATCTTCGGCAGCGCTAATCACACAATTATCATTTCTACAAAACAAAGCCCTTTTTATTGCTCCAGTGTGTCCTGTGAACATTTCTGTTGGCTCAGGTGCTGCACTCTGTAGATTAAAAACTCGCAGAATCTTTTCATTACTTCCAGTTACAAGTGATTCGCAGTTCTGATCGAATGCCACTGATTTAACTATATGTTTATGTTGAAAGCTATGGATTTCTGCACCAGTTATCGCATTCCATACCTTCCCAGTAAAATCAGCTGCTCCAGATGCAGCCAAAGTGGCATTTTTATTTAAGGCTACACCCCAGACTGCACCTTTGTGCCCTTCAAATGTACCGATCCAGTCACCAGTATCACCTTGGCGCAACATTGGGCTTCCATCTGAAATTTATAAAAGAAAATAAATTTTTTTTATTGCAATGATTTTTAATTTTAAAATATATTATCGACTACTATCTCTGTAGACTGAAATTTGAAGGTGAGGGAAGGGGGGGGGCAACGACAAGTTAATGTAAACTATACTTTGGCTTAGGATGTTATTGATGGATGAACTCTACAGACTATCATTGAACAAATAATGTCAAATAAAATAACAATAGCATGTTCCTCGAAGAAAAAGGAATAACTACAAGATAAAGGGAATTCAAAGATAGGCCTTCATCTGCACCACTTCTTGAGTTTTTAGTAATCCGTTTACAACCATTCTAATATGCCCTTATCAGAATGTGATTACTCATATCTCCCGTCAATTGTGGATTTTGGTGCAATATCTTTGGGGGAGAAGGATATTCGGAGAAGCCTTACGAATTTAGAATTTAATTATTCTCACGGGACTGATTTGTTATCTACCGGTTTTCTGAAAATATGTGCTTCATCACTTGTTGTTCCTTTAACTTTTATCTTCATTTCCTCTATATCTTTTGGATACTTTATCGAACAATGGAAAATTTTTGTTCTTACACCTATTTTCAAAAGTGGCTCTAATAGATAATTATAGCCCTATTTTAAAACATGATGAAGAGCATGGTTACCAATACCAATTTAATAACTTTTTCAAATAAGGCGATCAATGCTATCGAGTCATGTAAACAGGTAGATGTGATCAGATATCACAAAAGACTTTGATAAAATTAATCATAAACTTTTGATTAATAAACTTAGATCACTTGGCTTTCACTCTTCCTTGTTGAGAAGACTTGAATCGGCCATTCACGTGAGGTCTGGTGTACGACAGGGAAGCCATTTGGATCCTACTCTATTCATTCTTTTCTTCAATTATATTATCTCTCCTGTTTCTCATTTGTTAACTACCTTCTTTTTGCAGATGATTTAAAGCTTTTTATGACTATAAATACCTTCAGTAATTGCATGGAGCTTCAACAGGATTTGATTAGTTTTGCATCTTGGTGTATGGCAGATTTATTCTAACTAAATAAAATGCAAAGCAATGTCTTTTTACCATTTAGCACATCCTATATCCTTCGTTATAGTATCAGAAATGTTATGCTTGAAAGACCTTCAAATATAACTGATCTTGATGTAATATTCGATAGGAAGATATCTTTTAAAGAGCATATCGATTATGACAAATCTAAAGCTTTTCAGATGCTGGGATTTTTAAAGAGGCAGACAGGTGGTTTTCAAGATCCCTTAACGCTAAAATCTTTGTATTTTTCACTAGTACGGTCCGTTTTAGAATATGGATCCGTTATACGGATGCCAAATGGATGCCAAATGGGATCTTACCTTGGACTATAAGTCACGTAAAGATTCGTGAGTTCAATAATGCTAGTCCATGATGTACTTATTTGTAGGATTTCATGTCTAGAATTGCTATTGTTAATTTCCTTCTACATATGTGCCTAAAAGAAATATTCGTCCTAGACATTTATTGGTTGCACCCTTTCATAGATCGAACTTTGGATATCGCGAACTTATATAACACAATCTATTGCTAACTTCAACTTGATTGATTCATTATATGATTTTAATTTATCTAGAGAAGAATTTAAGAATATTATTTTAGAATTTTTCCGCTTAAACTTTGTAAATTTGTAATATCAAAATCGTATAAGATGAAGATATCGCACAGCCCATGCTATGCCTGTGCTTAAGTTGGACGAGAAAAGTTATATATAGTTGCAAAACATTTAGACAGAAGTTTTTCTTTTTTTTGAAAGAGTTCAAAAAGAGATGAAAAGCTGCAAAAAAATTTTTATGGGTACCTGATTGACAGGTATTTATGACCAAAATCTATTAAATAATGAGAGTAAAGAATTGTTCTAGTAGATCTACCCTAGTCGACAACCCGTTTGGGGGCCTAACCACCCTTAAATTCATTTGATCACACCAAAATAATATTGATCGATGATTTCAATGTTGATCTACACAAAAGAAGTAGCCGTTATGACTTTTTAAATAGCTTTCATCTGAAATTCAATCATATCTAGAACTATTCTACTTGAGAACCGGATATTTTCCATAATATTACGTGAATGTGTATTGAACCGAAGACATCAATAATCGAAGTTCACTTAGTAGATTTCATATTCATCTTCAGCCTTAGTTTCCTGGCAAACGAGAAAACAACATGTTTGTAGCAATATCCAGCACGGAAGCATAATATTGTGATATTTGACTAGTGCCACAAAAAGTCATATTATCTAAGGTACTTGTTTGAAGTGTTAAACTTGGGCTCAAGTGAGTCAGTTAAGGATAGCCTTAAATAGCCAGGCGCATATGTACACTATTGTTGTGATTATAATCGCGTTGCAGTGGAAAATACGTGGCCCTATAAATAAAATGCTAGTTGACGTTTTAACCAAAACTGTAGCGAAAAGACTACACCAATTATGCTCTGTAAGCATTCTAAATTTGAATTGAAGAAGATCACGGTATTCATAGTAACAAGGTATGCCTACTTGTGAGACTTGAGCTGTGACGTCACGGTATTAAAGGTTATATGAAAAATTCAGAAAATTTTTTAAAATAAATTATTTAGTAACCGCTTTAAAAAAAATCCGATGATATCATAGTAAATAAAAATTATAATAACCTGACAGTTTAATTAAGAAAAGTAATACTTTTTGCAAGCAAATCGGGTAAAAAAATACAGAAATTTTAATTTGTGCAAAAAGTGTTAATATTCTGTTCATAATTGCTGAAATTAATATAAATATAAAATAAACAAGAGAAAAAGTTACAATTGGCCTAAGACCAATAATATCATGCCCTACCTAGATGAACAATAAAGTTAAATAAAGTAAAAACCGAAAGTTCTGTTTGGCAGCACAAAGAAGGGCCTGCCCGATTTGTATTTACTATTTCTGAGTGCATAATATTAGTTGTCTACGTCGACGAGTGTCGCAACATATATAATAAAAAATCAAAATTTTGTATGGAAACACCAAAACGGAAAGAAAAAATTGTCTAAGCTTCAAGAAATACTTTTCTTGTTGGTAGAAATTCGGAAACGTTAGCTTATTTCGTTATAGGACTGATTAAATCATGTGTTATATTCTTGATATTATACTTTTTAAATCTCAAATCAAGAGTATTAGATTTTCTTGATATGAGAATTTAGAAATCATCTCAAGAAATATGTTTTTAGCTGTGTTCTTTTGTGTACCTTGTTATAGAACTCCCATACATTGGAGAGAACAAATTTGTTCTGTTGATTAAAGCGAACTAATTGTTAGTTCGCTTCATTTAAATCTTGTATGAAAATGTAGGGGGGCTGTTCTTCAAATTTTTAGTTGTAGAAGTTGGTCAAACTGAGTTGAGAGCTGAAACTATCATAAAAAAATGTGAAACAAATTCTTGACATTTGTAATTTTGTGAACTGTCACCATTGAATAAAAGAGCTAATAGTATTATATATATATTATATTAATACTGTATGTCTGTCAAGCAAGTTTTTAATGCTGCTATTTGTTTGAATCGTGTTGAAAGTTATGATCCAAAAGAAAATAGATTGCCCCAATGACAACGGTGGGAACATAGATCGACAATAATAGTTACTTAATTATTAGAGGAATAACAAATAAAACAAATAAACTAACACTTAGAAATAACAAAATTAATTAATAATACTGACCTATATTAATTTAAAAATACACAAACAAAAGTTGTTGAGGCTGTGACCCGACCAAGACTTAACTTAACTAACAAAATCAGAAATAGCTTTTATTTATTAATTTCTTAATTAATAATAACAGAAAATATAAAATAGTCGCCTCACACTGTCAACTTTTTCATAAATACACTTAAAAGTAGTGCCAACTGCTGGATATAAAAATGTTGTTCTCTTGAAGCGTTCTTTTTTGTTCCTTTTGTTCTGCTCTGTTCTGCGGACACAAAAGAACACAGCTTTTATATGAACTTTCATGCAAAAAGAATTTCTTGACTGAAGAAAACTTGATTCAGTTTTGATAATCTTAATTCAAGAACATCTTAAAATGTTTTCTTAATTTCTTTTTAGATAGAAAATAATTTCTTAAATCAAGAAATATTTAGCTGTACTGTTTTGGCAGCTCGGGTCACTTAATTCTAGAAATGTTTCTCATTTTGGAAATGGTATTCTCTTTTCTGTGTTGAATCTTGGTAAATTCCATTTTAACTCTTGCATCAACTGTATGTCGATTTTATCTATATTGTGCAGAGTCAGAATTAAATAATCTATAAATCTCTTTTGTGCTATAACTATGTAAGTATTTTGCTCCCCTTTTCTTACACAATTTTTTTTTCTAAGGATATTGCCATTTGTATATCAAAATAGGAATTACTATAAGAATAAAAATTTTATTTTAAATTACATATTTTTTTATACATATAAAGATATACATCATACATAAAATATTCACTTGTTCTATCCTTAGAACATATAACTAAAGGAAGCGAAATATCGTGTAAAACCCCTATCGGTGTGAGGGAAATTCGGTTTTTGGGCGAAGGGGTGGAAAGGCAAGAAGAATTAAACCAAGTCTAGCCAAGCTTTAACCAAGTGAACTTGACATTAGTCAATTGTGTCAATTCAAATTAAACAACAGATTCATGTTTTTGCGTCGAGTTTTTTATTTTTCATGATTTTTAAATAAAAAACCTTTAATTGTTGTTCGGTTAATTGTGTTAATTTTAAATAAAAACATTTGAAGTGAGAATTTAGTGATTAAGCCTTGGACTTAAGTTCATAAAAGGTTGAATATTTCAATAATAAATTGTGCTATGTGGTGCTGTTGGAATAATCGGCGAAATAATCCCGGAAAGATGTTTTTCAGGCAAGTTGAAGTCTCGAAATTAAATTAGAAAGTTTCTTTTCCGAAAATATGTGCAAAAGAAATGTGAAAAGGATGGGAATACAAAAATATCAAGACAATTGTTCAAAAATTATTCTTTGTTTACATATTTTTGTGTTCCCAACTTTTTTTTTGTTTGTTCAATGCGTCAGTGGCAGCTCACATATTTGTTTTATTGTAAATATTTACGCCACCACCCACCCCTTCAAAAATACTAAAGATTAACTACTTCCATGAGATTAACGAATACATAAACATAATTCTACCACATAGTTGGAAACGCCCCAATTTTTCGGACTTATTGCGCTTCCTTTAAGGCCATATTACACTATGAGTGTTGCTCACGTGAGTTCTCACTTGAGTTCCTTAAAATGACAGATATCAAAATGTAAAGACGAAAAATAAACTCAAATAGAAGCGGTTCTAATTTGCTGTGAGTTGAGTTAACCTAAGAATTGTATTGTCAAAAATAGGACATATTTTCAGAAAGAGAAATAGCTGGCTGTGATATTCTGACACTATAGGATAGACTTTGGAAGGTTTCCCCGCTTGCTAAATACCTCAACGTTATTTACAACCTGAAGAACATTTTATGTTTGAAATAAGAAGTAAAAATCTGTTATAAACAACCTTGCTTTAGCTGATATGGACTCTCGCAAAATTGGGTTTTGTTTTTAGATAAGAGGCTTTACAATTAATAATAATTTTTCAAACGATTTTGGCGTCATTCGAACAAAGTTTTGAAAGCCTTTCTCATCTTCCAGTTTTAGCTCATCGATGACTAAATGGGTTAAATCACGTCGTGAATTTCTTTTTAATAGCCCCGAGACCAAAGACGCTTTTTAATTTGGTTCTTAAATAGCTAACGAATAATACCCATTATTCCCAAAATGCTGGTGTAAATTGAAACTTTTGTCGAGTTTTTCATTGTTACTTTCCTGAAAGTTGACGTTCACTCATATGATTATTGCTACTCAAGGTGTGAAGATGTACACAAAGTACACATGTCAGTTTGACGTCATATGACTTTTCATAGGTATATTTCATAAGAGAACTCATAGTGTAATATGGCCTTTAGTTATATGTTCAAGTTCTATCTATGATAGAGTAAAACAACTCTAAATATGAAAATATAATATAAATTTGTGGCATTATTAAAAATAATTAAACAAGAAATTTACAAGTACTTGTGTATTTGTTCGTTGAATGTAAACAGTAAATCGCTGGATCACTTTTGAGCGTATTATCTGCTTTTTTTAGGACTATATAATTTTCATTTGGAAATCGTCATGAGGATCATACTGGTTTCAAAAAGAGTAAAGGGCCGTCAAATATTTTAGCAACGTCACTCGAGTGAAGTTAATACTAGAAATATTTTCTAATAGTAAGAACAATATAAGAAATTATTCTTGAAAAACAAGAAAACTGTTCTTGACTTGAAAAAATATTTTCTTTTCACATAGAAAATATTTCTTTATTTATTCTAAAATTTCTCAAAAGGAAGTCAGTTTTGATTTAAGAAAACAAATCGTGATAATTATTCAACATTTGATTGAATTGATCCTAAATTACGTGGACGAGAAAAATGTTTTTTCCGTGAAGAAAGGTTGTTCGATTTAGTCCAGTTTTGAACTTGTATTTACAATTTTTATGAAAACGCCGTGTACAAAATTTAAGCTCTCCACGTGTCGTCGCGTTCTCAGGCAGTGTCCAAATATATAAAGAAAAAATAAAAGTTTTGTATGGCAACACCAAGAAGGGGTCTCCCGATTTAGTCAATTTGTGAAACTTTATTTGCTATTGTTATGGGAACACCATGTACAAAATTTCTACGTCTACGCGTCCTCGGGCAATGCCTAAATGTAAGTATAGTGAAAAACGCAATTTTTGTATGGCAACCCTACGAAGAAGTGACCCGATTTGTCCTATTTTCAAATTTGAATTATTTTTTTAAAAAAGCCCATGTGCAAAATTTCAGCTCTTTAAATGAACGCGTTCTCGAGTTATCGTGTGGACAGACATCCAAAAATCAAAATAACTTTTAATATTATGCATTATTTCTATGTGTTACAAATGGAATGACAAACTTAGTATAGCCTATGATTTCATCTACGATATAAAAATTGATGAATATATGTAAACTCCTGTAGTACAATCGTATGATGTCGTGGCGCTCAGCATGGGCAGCCGTTGGTTCCTAGCAGTCATACTTGTTACTATCAGTATACCGTGGAAGAAGATGTCCCAAAGTTGAGGAGAAAGACGATTATAGTTTTTCTGAAAACACCAACATGTCATCTATTGAATTGTTTTGTTCCTGTACTGCCATCCATTAGAAGTTCTATTTTCCTTCACTTGCATATGAAAGCTTAAAGTATCTTTTAATTTATCTCAAATTAACACTTATAACCTCGACAAAACCTATGGAATTGTAAGCCAAAGTCTTATCTGTGTACAATCGCTACTTAGTGTTATACTAACTACCATCAATAGGTAAAACAGAAAATAAGTTTTTTTCACCTTAATAGGCAGACACTGAAATATTTTTCTTTGATTTGAATCGTTCTTATACAAAACAAATCTTGAAATGCATTTCCTCAAAGAAATTCCTTGAGAAAGTCGTTTTCTCCTTTATTACAAGTGGAATTACAGACCAAGATCAAGTCGATTACTTCAATTTCTTAATTTTTTCCTCTTATTTTATTTTTTATTTTTTTATTTATTTGTAACACATTCACGATCCTTTATCGACCGCAAACCCATGGGGCTGACATTGATGGCAACAATCGAGTAAGCCATAAGCCAGCCCGCAAACATAACTCAGTAAGTGCAAGCAAGTCGACGGAGTTGAGTTATATTTATCAACAAAGAAGCTCTCCTTGATATTATTCCGTCATGAGAATTTCAAGCACAACGCAACAGAAGAACAACACAAACAAAGCGCAAAAGTTTATTTTCCAGGGCAAACGATCGGTCGTGGAGGTGTGTGCACTACTGTGGACTGCACATAATTTTTGATATGCGAAATTATGCGAACGCGCGTTCAAAAAAGTACAAGTAAAAAAAAGTATATTAAAACGGAAGTTAGCAAACAAGGGCAACACTAGCTGTGGACTTATATGCGAGAGTCAAAAAGTAAAAAGCTCGTCAGAATCAATTGCAGCCAAGCTAATCCAAGCCAGGCGGGCAGGCAGGCAGGCAGCAGGCGGTATGTACATATATATGATGTTTATATGTACAGTAGAACTGCACACCGAATATATTATAAACCGTTTTCACCGCGCACCGACGACATTGAGGCAGTCACTGAGTCAAGGTAGTTTCCGGCATCTGAAACATGGGGTATACCCCAACAATTATAACTGCAGCCATCAAGAATAAACAGCGGGAGAAAAGTATGCGGCTACATAGCTATTTCGTAGACGATTCGATTAATAAATGACGTGTCAATCGATTGTTGTAATCGTAATTGTGCGTGAATTGTTATCCAGTGACCGCCTATTGTTCTCAACGCATTCATTCGGAAGTAAAAAAGTTGAAATTGGCTGCTGCTAAGATAGTTGGCAATGCAAACTGCTTCCAAAGCACAATTTGAATAACCAGTTTTGCACCTGGTGGTAACACCCTCGTGATATTGGTTGCGATAAACTAATCGAGCGAATTATATGATTAGTGCTTGTCGTTTTATAGCCGGAGATAGAGCTATTTGAAGGTTTATTGTTTACTGCCTACCAGACTTTCTTTTCGTCAAGTTTTACTAGAGTAATATGTATTAGTTAGTGGGTAGGGGAGGGGGGCTAAAGTAAATCGACTTTATTGTCAGACTATGCACTTTTATCTACGTTAAAGTAATCATCTGTCATTAAAAACACACCCCCAAATTTGTACCAACCATTTCGATCTATGGTGATAAAATTTCTGTCACTGCATTACGGCCCAAGCTTTTAAGTTTCAAGAATGCAGTTGAAATACTTTAGCTTTTGTTAGAAATGTAGAGAATATCAGCTAATCCCATTTAGATCTTAGGCTTATCCATTGATGTATGACATTTGGAAAATTCGCGGTCTGGTATAGAAAGGGCGAAAATCGTCGTTTCCATACTTGAACATAAGCCCTGTTAATGTCTTTTACATATATGTACATATGTATAACAACATAACATAAAATTTCAGATCAATCTGTCAAATTATTTTCCAGTTTAAGGCTGGTTAAAACCAGTGCATCAAGTGAATTGCGTAAAATTGAAAAACATTAGCATCGAGCTTATTTATGAAACACTTTGGATGAATCTGTAACTTAATATATAAAAAAAATTGAGAGCGCTTTTCAAATACATATGTAAAGTCGAGAGAGCCTCGAGAATGATCTATCCAATGAACAGCTATCAACAGCAGTGGCGGCTGAAAACACCGATAAAGTTAATTGAATAGTTTTTACAGATGAAGGTGAGACACTTGTAGCCAATGACATGATATATAACATGCGCCGCTAATACTACTGAAATCGCTTACAGTAACATGGGATAACTTTTCTATAGATTTCTTTTCTCTTTCTATATCCAGAAGATGATGAAATCATATGGTGTACTAGGTTTGTCATTCCGTTTGTAACGCATTATATTAAAAGTTTGGATGTCCGTCCGCACAATAATTCGAGAAGACGTTCACTTAAAGAGCTGAAATTTTGCAGATGGGATTCTAAAAGAAAACCTTTATATTAAAGTTCGAAAATGCGATCAATCGGGCGGCTCCTTCGTAGGGTTACCATACAAAAATTTTGTTTTTCACTATACAGGGTGTCCCGTAAGTGGTGTGATACCCGAAGGCTATGGACGAGATGCGTATTCTTTCTGTTAGAAGTTCTTTGGTCATACTTAAGGAGTAGAGGGTGGGGGGGGGGGACCCCAACGGTTTCCGAGATAACAGGATTTAAAGATTTTTGGATATGTTTTTATAGATCACCCTGTAACTTCTGATGATGATTTAACTAGATAATCGTTGGACCTTTCTATAAATGTTTTACAGTCTCCTCTCAGTTTTGAAGTTATTGCTCAACAAAGTTAAAATTTCGGAATTTTTATTTGTTTTTTTTTTATTTAACCACTATTTTTATCAAAAAACACGTCATCAATACCAATTTTTCATATTGGATTGTCCAACTCTGTACCGAAAATTTAACCCTTTCTGCGTTTTTTGCACTTTTTCTTAAGCATATCCAGCGAAAGTAGCTGAAAAAGTTCAATAAGTGCCAGAAATTAGGCAGTTATCTTTTGGAAATGACCTTCTTCAGTCCTAGCCTGGTATATCATCGACGGTTCTAAAACCATGAAAGAAGTAGGAGTAGAAATATATGGCGTTAAGCCAAGAGCTAACATCTATCAAAGCGTACGAAAATACGCCTCAATATTTCAGGCAGAGGTATATGCAATCATTAGATGTGCAGCCGATCCGGTTTGAAAGTCACTTCATGACCTGAGGTCAAAACGAAGTTAATATGGGAATGCGTACAAGCATTAACCAACATTGGCACATACAACTACCTAACACTTCAGTGGGTGCCAGGATGCTCGGGAATTGATGGGAATGAAAGGGCAAACTTACTGGCCAAAAAAGGAGCATCCATGCCCTTTATAGGACCCTTTTGCGGTATTTACTATAATACCGTGAAGCTTATGTTAGGTTAGGTTAGAAGAGGATGAAACATCGGAGCACGTTCTGTGTGAATGCGAAGCCATTGCACAATGTCGATTCCAGGCGTTTGACTCATACTTCGTAAAGCTTGCCGACTTCGAACAAATCTCATCCAAAAAAATACTTGTCTTCCTAGGAAGAGTAGGTTTGTTGGACGAAAATGCAAGCGGTGCAATAACCACTTGCCCTGCTAAAATCTAAATCTAATCTAAGTCTACGGGACACCTTGTATAATGACTGTCCAAGAAAAAAATGACCCTTTTATATTGGTCAATTACACAGAATCATAAAGACGGAGACCTGAATTTTGTAAGGAAAAAATTGTCTAGATAAGATGAAGATAATGTTAACATTAAGGCCGTGACACATTAAAAGCAGAAAGCAGCGACAGAAGCAGAATTTTTTCTGAAACCATGCAACTGTTCGAACACTACCAAATTGTAAGCAGAGGCAGCGACAGCAGCAGAAGCAGAACTTGAAAGTTAATCAAATCTCAAAAATTCTGCTTCTGCTCAGTATTGCCAATATAAAGAAGGCTACAATTTTTATTTCACTGTTGGCGTCCATTCTTTTAGAAGTGTTAAAGAGATTTGATGCTAGAAAAAGAAAATGTCTATGAAGGAAAAATGAATTAATTTTGTTAGAAATAACAAATTAATTCACAATTAACATCAACTTTTTAAAAATGATAACACAGCTGATATGTGTAATTGACAAGTAACTGTTTTCTGCTTCTGCTTTTAATGTGGTTGACAAAGCAGAAATGTCGGGTTTCTGCTTCTGCCTCTGCTTTCTGCTTTTAATGTGTCGCGGACTTTAGTCAGTTTCTATGATACTAAAGGGGATTACTACAGAGGGTAATCCCAAATAAACCGTTCAAGAACCCGGGAATGTCTCTGATAAAACCTGCCAGTATAGGAACTTTTCAGTCCTTAACTTCCTAAAGATCCCAAAACATATCCAATCCTTACTCCCTCCCAGTCCCTCCCAAATTTAATAACAAACTCTTGCGAGAAATTCATTTAATACAGCTGATGTGGCGGAGCAGCTGTATGAAAAGAACCAACAACAACACGAGAAGTGATCAAAAAGAAGAAAAGAGAAGACATCGAATCGAACTGAGAGCCAAAGATAAGCCCCAACACCCTAAACCAAAATTAACTTAATAACAAATTAAGAAGCAGTAGAACAAAATTGGAAAATTTTTGGTATTTTTTTAGAATGAAACAAGTAATTTCATATACTTTCGTCTTTTGCATAAATGGGCGAAAAGAACTTGGATGTGCACTATTTTAGTGCAACTGAGACAACGAGTTAGAAACAAAAATCGAGAGAACATAGGATTACCCGAACGACGAAATCTTATTGAATGCCTCAAAAAGCCAATGAACGCGGCAGGCGTCGCGTCGTTTTGACAGTTCAATAGAATATACGTGTTTAAGTTCGTGCTGGCTAATGGCTGCCGCGCTTGCCGGATACGACGCGAAAGTAGAGCAATGTTCTACTTTTAACGCGTGGCCAACGCTCTGACAGTTTTTTTGATTAATTTTAAACTGTTTATATGCTTGGTAAGCTGCAAATGCAAGAGCTGTCACATCTAATAATTCTGATATATCCACTATTTTACTCTTAAATAATAGCTCAAGTTTTTCTATCACTTTTTCTTCTTATAAATAAGTCTTAAGAGTACCAACGCGACGCGTCCATTTGGTCTTACTCAAATCCTACACGCGTCTAGCGCGGAGAACTGTCAAAACGACGCGACGCGACTTCAGGTCACACTACCTCCCATTTTTAAGAAAAAAATAACTTTCGCTTTGGCCAAGATGCTGAAAGGAGATGTAAAGTACTTCCCACATAAAATTCTCATTTTTCCCGAAAATATCAGAGAATCCAGCATAGTTCTCTCACTTAATTTCTTCATAGCAAAACGAATGTAAACAGAAACACGTACGTGCTGTTCAAATATCATAGGATTACAGCAACAACATGTGACCAAACATTGTCAATATTTCATGAAAACCGGTTTTCACAAAAGCGCGGGAACATTTTATGAAAACTCCGCCCCTTCTCATTTATTTACGAAAATAAAACATTTGCCATTCTGTTTCGTTCACTGACACATATAATATGGACTGCCTAACTTTCTATTTCATGTGGGCTCAATTGTTTATGTCAAAAAAAGTTCTTACGTCGGTGCCAACATTGAAAAAATCATTGGCGGGAAGTTGAAAAAATGAGCGCACAGCCCGAAAGGCGATTATATCAAAACCATTCGAATTTCTGCTGAATATCTAATGAATATAGGGTATTGCCTTTGGCCAAACACTTTTATCAGTAATAACCCTAAATAGTTCATTTAAAAATATTTATTTCGACGGACCCACTTATTTATTTGTTGTGTACAGTTCTCCTCAGTTGGTATTAGACAGAAAGTCAGCAATATAGAAGTGAGTCCACTTTTTTCAGTCCATTTCTATGAACGTAGTCAGTCCATATTACATGTCAGTGGTTTCGTTGCATGCAATTTGTGCTTTCACATTTTTTATCTTTATTCATAAAAGTTTTGAAGAGATTTTTTTCTTTCTTTCTTCTTTTTGCCGTGTGCATTTTAAATATAAAACACTCGGAACTCTCGCCTGCCTTTTAAATTGTTGTTAAGTTAACTTTGCCAACACCCTAAACAATACAATCCGCAGGATGTGAAAAATCATCAAAATAAATCCAAAGAAGGAAGACAATGAAGAATATTGAAAGGCGCAAAAAGTACTTGACTTGACTTGAGCTTGAGCATCAGGCCTGAAACACAATTGGAGCTTTTCAGCCAGCTTTCTGCCGAATTGAACACAACTGGCGTTTTTGACATTTGCAACTTTAACTTGTTTATGTTGAGAATATTTATTATGGAACGACAGTTAATGCTTCCGATGTTCCAAAATTACGATAAATGCATACTTTTTTGGATAGTTTTCAAATGTACCAATTATATGTAAAAAATAATACCGAGTTTTTTTTATGTCCCACAGAAACTGCTTATCTTTTACTAACTCTATATTTTTTTTATTTTAACATTTTTGGTAGCTGTTTACTTCTTAAATGTGTCAACAGAAGCCATTCTCATCTGATATTCGACATTCGCACAGTTGGCTACATTAAAAATTCCCTCAAGTTGGCAGTCATTGGGCATGAAATTTGCAATTTGATCAAATCTCAAGCCAGCTTGAAGTTGGCAAAAAAGTTAAAGCTCCAATTGTGTTCTTCTCACTGACTTATAACAATGGACTGAGCGTATTGTGATTTTCCTATAGGAAGGCATGGCACAAGTTTTATAGTTCTCTCTTTCGCCCTATGGCAGAATTGGAGCTACCAACACAAAATATTGCATTCTAGAACGTTTGCTTATGCCATGTGATGTTTTTATGTTGGCTACAGATGCAATCACCGCAGAAGGAATAAGGTAAAGATAGTGTTCACCATGCTCTGTCTCTCTTGCCCATAAGCAGGATTCAGTTAAGAATAACTTTTGAAAATTAAAGTCGGAATGAGTTTAATTCCTTATAAGCGATTAAAATATCACTTGGGCACAAGAAAATATATTTTTTTAATTAAATTCGATTTACGGGTGTAAAATTTCATCTGATTGGTTGAGTTTTACATGTTTTTTATGTAATCGTTTTAAAAGGCGCTCTAACGGTGATATACAGAAACACAATATTTTTTGTGCCACATGAAATAGCTAATCGCTCAGTCCATTGTTATAAGTCAGTGGTTTTTCTACATTGATTTACATTGTCAACAATTCTCAAGCTGGCTGAAAAGCTCCCATTGTGTTTCAGGCCTTAGTCACTAGTATCCTAATTCTTGTAAGGTAATGATGTCAGGAAACGAAACAAAAACCAGAAAACTAATTTTGTACAAATTCTTGGAAAATCCTACAATAAAGTAGTGTTCTTGTAAAACGCGTAGCTAGATCTGTGAGCACCGTCAAAAAGACCATAGGTAAATACAACAAGTAAGAAAGCTAGAATTAATACATACGGATACTCCTTCCGGAGGTATGATACTAATGAATGTCCGTATGTAATTTCGTAATTTCTTCTTCGTATAATTTCGTATGGTCTGTACAAGTTTGATTTTTGAATCGGTTGTTCGCATACATAATTTCTAGAACGGGACATTTCTAGTCGGACAGTAAAAATGGTTATCACCAATTTCATAGGATTTCATATTCTGAAGAACTTTCAATACAATAAAAACGTTACAAACGGAATGACAAACTTAGTATAACATACCTATAGATTTCATCTGGGGTATAACAATAATCTCAGATCACGTGGGAGGGACTGGTGCCTATTTCATCAATTGCTATAAGAATTCATCTAGATTGGCAATTTCTTAAGCGGTAAATGCTTCCGAAAAATGAAATAATCAAGATGTGAATTTGAACTGGGGAGACATTGCCAATTCGTAAACTCATTCGTATAATGATCGCTTTGGTCAGAGATATAGGATGGATTAGGGAGTGTTGTAAATAGTTTGGATAAAACTAATTTTTTCATAAAAACTCGAGTTTTCACTATACAGTGAAAAAATTTTTTTAACAAAGGAAGAAAACTAGATGAACCATATCAGGAGCGAAAGAAAACAACGTCGTAATGTTGAATGGTGAAAGTTAGATCCATGAAACTCTGTAGCTCGGAATTTGTCCATATTTGGTTTCCAAACAACTATTTACTGAAAAAAAAAAACTTTCACATGCAACATAAATTTTGAACGTTATTTCACGTTCCATTTGTCGATTATTTTAATTTTCATTTACCAAAATAGCAACAAACACAAACAGCGAAAAACCGATTAAAAGTCCGCTTAAAGGATGAAAAGGACGTGCTTTTTCGTACTGATAAAGAGTAACAAAAAAGTTAAGATAGTATATGAAAAAGTACAATTCTGATTACTAATAAGGTTCGTAAAAAGTGAGAGAGAAAATTTCAAGCCGATTCGACTATAATAACTTGACAAAATTTATGAACTAATCAGAGGGTGGGGGTTGTTCGGGTCAATTTCCTACCCTGCGCTTCAATCAAAGATATCTCTTTTCCACAACTTTGTTAAATAAGTTTTCTTGGAGAATGGATGTCATAAAGTAGATATGTTGAAATTACATCATTTAAGAAAAATATATATATATATTTTTTTTAGTATCGGTTCATATTTACGCGTTCCACTACGACTTCTGTAAATATGAACGTACCTAAATACCATTCTTACTTTTATTTTTTATAATGTAGCCAAAGCACCAGGGTATGTGCTTTTGTGCATTTACACGGCTTTAGATGGAAGGGAAATAGGTATGAGGGAATGAAGAATTGAGGAAAGAACATTTCAAAGCTGATGTAACATAACATGCAAATTGTGTTTTTAAGTAGCCAAAGGAATATGTATGTTATATATTATTTATTGCAGTTTATTATGTCATTTCATTTAGATGATATGAATTTAATTATCTCGCAAGGCACGCTAAATCGCTCTATACTCAAGGAGGGGATGATATTTAATGGAGAAATTTCTCCATTTCTCTACATAAATGAGCTCAATGATACTAAATAATATTTATATATGCATTGTTTAATGATTTTGTCCCGTTAAATTATTATGATTCGATTTACTTATTATTGCCAAGTGTATCTGAAGACCTTTAATTAGATTCCCCAAACAACCCGACACGACATGGTATGGTATGGTATCGATTTCCGTTGATTTTTCGATTTATGTGTAAGTGGTATAGAAGAGATTGAGCTATGAATTTATTTTGTAGCCAACCCCAATTCTTGGTGGAGTTTCAGTTTATCATTATATTGGAAATCGTTGCATCTTATAGTTTACTTGTTTACTTCACGGTATACAGACTATCTAGATATGGCTATACCACACCATACAGCGCCTTTTCGCCGTTAGATTCACGCCTAAAATATATGTACGAAAATAAAGTTTTAATTTTAAAATAATTTTATTCAACTGAATCCAATTAATTCAAATATTGAAATAAATGCAATTTTAATTTCTTAACAAAAAGATAAATTTAATTCGGTAATTTACACGATGTCCAATAAATTGAAATACGAAAGTTTTTTGTTATTTAAACATGAAACTATTTTTTTTCTTTGTCATTGTCTTGCAAATCAAAAATCTCATTATCGACCCTGGAGGCTATGGTGAAAAAGTAGTTTTTTTATCAGTTATTTATAGTTAGAGTTGACAATATTCTTGCTTGGTCGCTTGATGAGTTTGTTTGTATTTACCGATGAAAACCAGCTCGTTTAACTGCCACACAAGCCACCCAATGACCATGTGGTGATCAGTAAGAATGGAGGACATTCCCAAAAAACGAAACCAAAATGCATCCTCAGTTATGGTTTGGGGAGCGAAAATCGATAAACCTCCCCTTGTGTTTATTGGAAAGGAGTCAAGGTCAGAGCTGAATATTCCAAGGACTTTTTCAACCAGTTATACTCCCAAGCCATCAAAAACTATTTGCACACGATTACTACTACTTTTAGCATGATAATTTGATTGACTTTTTGCCGAAGGTTGAATGGGCTCCTAGCAGTTCTAATTTAAACCATTTGAATTTTTTGCTTGGATCTATATGATGGTGAAACTAACAGACTTTAGAGGGCAAATCTCCTAAGTACACACAATTTGGTTGGCCACCTGAAAGTCCTCAAGGAATTTCTAGAGGACCCGATGGTCAACCCAATTTCAGGCCGAAATGCCACAACGTAGAAACACCGTTCAAGGTGATCTTAGGGGACCGTTCAAGGTTATCTTAGGGGACCGTTCAAGGTTATCTTAGTGGACCGTCAACAGTGCATCAATGTGCCTTTGTACCATTTGAAAAAGGATCTTTTAAATGGTACACGGATGGGTCCAAAATGGAAGAGGCGTGGACATATACGGGACATAGTGCCATCTCGCAGAGGCACTGAGGACCTCACAAACCATTTTCCTGGCAGAAATACACGCCATAGAACTTCAGCGCGGGAAATAATTCACAAGAATCGCGTGGAGCAAAAATATCCATAATATCAGATAGCGAAGCACCACTCAAAGCGTTAAACTCGTTTACCTTTCAGTCTAAGCTGGTCTAGGACTGTCTGGACGAAACAAACGAAATGACGATGATTTGAGTGCCAGAACATAAAGGCATTAAAAGCAACGAGATTGCGGACCGCCTTGCAAAGGCAGGAACCAGATCTCCGTTTATTGGCCCTGAGCAGCCTGTTTTAGGACATCTAAAAGACCACCGCCCAGCACAAACCAGGCTTTGGGAGGACAACATTAAAATGCCACACTGGGGAAATATCCCAGGGCTGAGAAAAGCGAAGAAGCTCGTAAAGTACTTGCAACAGAGGACAAAAGTATTCCTCACACTCAGCAGAAAGGAATTAAGGCTCATAACGGGCCTATTTAGTGGGTATTGCTCATTTATATATCATCTTAAAAATATGGGTAAGGTCAATGATAAGACCTGTCGCCTTTGTATAGAAGACGATGAAACCGCTGAACACGTCCTATGTGACTGTGAAGCTCTGTGCCGCAAAGATGGCTCCCAAGAACGTCATAGGCTTAAATTCGAATTGGCGTCCGACAGCACTTAGGGGCAATGTAACAAAAGATAGGTCACGGTGACTAGATGAGAGGCGAGAACTATGTCTGCAGCCCCCACCAAATAATAATATTACCAGCTATTATTGCTTAATTTGTTTTTGTATTCAAATATATTGGGCGTCGTGGAAATCAGTTCGGTATTAAAAAAAAAGTGTCTAAACTTTTTTGATAGATACTACTGAACTGATTTTAACTACTAAAGATTTTAACCAGCAAACTAAATTTAAAAATTTAAATTTTATTAATCGTCGTTTACGCATGATCGGTGTAAAAGATTCACACTTAAATGTCAAAACCGGACGATCATGTCTCATTAGTCTGTTTACTACAATCTTGGGCAAGTATATTTTCCAATTATTCTCATATACATACATTTATACATAGTTATAGTATAATCGTGTAAACATTTACTGTCATGTCTTTTTTGCTGATTAGTCAGCACAGACAAAATTTTTTCGTGTCAGTGTTGGCTAGTCAGTAGAAAATCAAATGGAAATTTAAAATGGCGGGAAATGAAATTCGAAGCTTAGAGCGAGAAAATTTGTGAAGCTCCTTACTTTGTATAGATTTAAAATAAAAGTATCGCAAATCGTAGTCAGAGTAATTGACAGTACTGACGCTTGTGATCCCAGGATTACTTTACAGAATTATATGCAAGTGGCTTGGGAATAAGCATGGGGTTTTTTGTAAAAATGACCGTTGCAACTAAACAGTCTTAAATTCAGTTTTACCATTAGTTAGTTATGAGAGCCAACTAAAAAAATTGATCCGTCAAAAAGATGTGACATTTTCTATTTTTAAACCAAATCTAGACAGACTCGATTATCGGTAACTTGGCGCTGGATTCTGCATTAAGCGCCGACAAAATTCTGAATCGTCACAAAATAAATATTCAAGCACTTTCTTTAAGGCTGAATAAATATGCAAGTACATATTTTCTTCGGCCTTTCTATTTTCCACAATTTTTGTGATATTGACTGGAAACCTTTGGCAAAATATTAGATTTTGGGAAAAGGTGTTGCCGAGTTATCTGGCAATCAGTTTCTTGCCTATTGTCACAAATTTGTTCGTCTCAATTTCAATCGTCCTTATCAAAGTAATTTTTTTTTTTGGAAATTTCTTTGCTTTCACATAATTACTTTTCCCGAGTGATTTAACGACGAAACTAATGGTTTGTTAAATATTTTAATATTCAAAACGTCTTTCAGTCAATAAAATACGAAAAACTCAAAACAAATTCACTGGAAATGACATTGTCACCTCATGACGTAGCAACACAAAAATTTCCTCTCGAATCGCCATACCTTGTTAACTTTGTATCATTGGCATTGCTAATGTACAATTAGAACGAAAGCTCACCCTACTACTACATAGTTAAAATTTGGGAAGTTCGGAATCGAGAGCTTCATTATCTGCCATTCAGCCCTTAGAATATATAGCAAACAGGAATGGTGATCAGCCAGATTTTGCGTAATGAATTCTGGTTGTGTTGGTAGTTCATGTTTTACATGTATTTACACGCCGTCCCTATTCTTGTCAATTTTCAAAAAACAAAGTTTTTTTGCGGAGCATCTGCGGTAAAAAATGTTCTTTTTCTACTTTATATTGAAATAATTCACATATTTAATTTATATAAACCTTTGCTTCTATTAACAAAAAAGATATTTTAGATAGTGCACTTGCTTGAAACGCGATTTCCCTAGTTTATATTTGCAACCACTGACCGAACACTGCATTTCTGTTTTTTTAATTAATATAAAGATTTTAACAGGCACTATAAAACTCTGCACAAAATAAACTTCAAAGATAAATAGTTTTGAAAAGAATTGATTCCGTACTTTTGCTAAATTTCGCAAAAGAATTTTAAATTGAGTAAACCTGTTCACAAAACAAAAGCACATTTGACAATCATACCCTAGTTTTGACAATAGAACCCACTCGGCATCTCACTTACTCCTATGTATGATGCTCTGCTCTTGAAAAATTACTCTATGTACACGAGCTGAGTTGTACACGATTCACCCATTCCTGTTTGCTATATTCTAAGATTCAGCCTTAATGAGACTTCTTTGCAATATTGCCAAACATCTCACTCTTTGTAAAAATGCATCAATATGGAATGTTTTTTTTTTATAATGTGGCAATATTAAAACACTGAAAAAACCAGCACATAATGAACTGACAACTATCAACTGTGTCCTTCTCTCGATTGACTTTAGGGCCGTATTCACCAAGCCATTTAATTGAAATTTAATTTAATTTCTGTTTTAGTACTCCTGTAAGAGAGGGTTAGGGCACACTTAAAATTAAATCAAAATTTAATTTGGGTTATTTTAAGTTATAATAACGCATATATAACTTTAATTTTAATTTAAGTGAGCCCTAACCCTCTCTAACGGGGAGTACTAAAACAGAAATTAAATTAAATTTCAATTAAATGGCTTGGTGAATACGGCCCTTAATGCAGGATGTGATGAAATACTGCCATACACTTTTCTGAAACCAGCTGTAGATGAATAATTTCCGTAGGGTCGTCAATGGTATGTAAAATAGGTAAAAATAATTTCATCATCTTTTTTCCTCTAACTGAATTCATAATAACATTAACACACAAACACAATAACAGATTTTCATTCAATTTTCTGCGGCTTCTTTTTTCTTTAAACCTACTTAAATTCTTCGTGGGACATGGGCCAGATGGATAACTGAACATACATCTGAACCAACAAGTAAAACATTGTTTGCACATTTGAACATCCCAATAACTTTATACTGAGTAATCTGTTGTTAGCAAAATGTCTCGACTATTGTTGAATACTATAGCATGGCTTAAATCCAGACCCAAACATTCATGAATCACATTTACCTTACTATTATTAAATAAAGGAAATGTAAATGAATCAGCATAATCTCCACAAAAAAGATGATGAGTAAGCAATGAACTATTCTCACTTTACAAATTGCTTTATTATTTCAGTCTGGTAAGTCAGTTAGTGTTGTGCGGTTGCTTTATTTAAAATAAAAACAAAATTTTTTGTATTCCAGTTAGAAAGAGGCTTATGAAGCAGCTTTTAAGCCATAAAAATCAATCTAATCGATGATTTCGCTTTTGCAGGGTGAACTCCATATACCGTTTTTAAGTTCATCCCATACACAAAGGTCAGCCAAATTGTTTACTACTTGGGTGTGGTCAACTATAAATAGCAACTTGAACTTCCTTGCTTAATTTGCTAGAAGGTAGGCTCTTGACTGAAACACAACTTACAAGAAATTTTGATTAGTTCGAGAAATAACCGATAACGTTTCTGCAGTTTGTTGGGAAGCATGTATTGTAAGTGGATAAAAACTGTTGCATGGGAACCCATTTGAAAAGGCCATACAGCTTTAACAAAATGTTTCTTAAAAGTGCAGATACACGATGAAAGTTCCTAGCCCAAAAAACTGTTATCTTGAAACATTACTGGAAGCTCGCGGTAGCTGTATACCTGAGAGCCTAAAGTGATAGCTTTTATTAATGTCAACCAAATCGTTGTAGTCTGTATTTATTATAAAGGAAACAAATATTTTACAGAACATACATATGTATCATATGTATGTCTGTATGTGGGATACATCATATATGTCATAAAAGTATTTCTTCTTCTCAACATTAAAAGCGGCGAGCGTATACTAACAAGAGATATCTCTTAAACAGCTGTTCAATAGAAAGAGATTACCCGTCAGAGTAGGCGTCATTAAAAAAAAAGAAAACAAAATAAATAATCGGCCAAAATGCGAGTCGGTCTCGCGCACGAAGGGTTCGGTAATATCGTACAAAATTTAACACTATTGTAATGTAATGTATTCGAATTTGACAAACAAGACGAGACATATCCTTTCCTTACTAAAACTTTAATAACCCTCAAGTAAACAGTAAACGAGTGCATGAATCATCAGGTAGTTAGTTAACCTTTAGACATGAGTACGGATGGTAGCCAGCTGATCCTAGACCAACACAGGGCAGTCGGGGAAGTTGGGTTTCGCCACCAGATGCCGATCGGTAGTACTATAGTTTATCAGAGTTACTATATCACGTACTTACTTTTTTGAGGCCAGCCCGACCCTCTCGTACATGAATTTGTCTGTCTGTATTATTTCTTTTTCGTCATCACAGTGAGCTGAAGTATGGCACACAAGTTCATGTCGCGTGACAATTGAATCTATTAAAATTTGAACCGGAAATTTCCATGGAAAACCCGGGAAATCGGGAAAAAGCATTTGAAAATTTGGTACAAATTTTATTAGTGATAAATTCGTTCAGGAAAAATTCAGAGTTTTCCGATTTTTTCGGAATTTTCCGACTTTTCCGGAAAATTTTCCGGTAAAAAAGTTTTCTAAATTATGCAGGATCAAGTTCCCTATCAACTGGCATCATTACTTTCTCTCCGACAATGGTGAAAAAATCGAGGAAAATTCATGTAAAACGCTTTCCCGGAGTTTTTCAGACCAAGGAAGCGTTTGAGCGTTTTGCAACCTAACACAAAGTTGTAGAGCAAAATGAGTTGCATAAAGCTGCTTTTGTGGAGAATTCCATGGAAAACCCGGAAAAGCGGAAAAATCATCGGAAAAATTTTCATCGATATGATTGGTGATAAATCTGTTTCAGGAAAAGTGCAGAATTTTCCAATTGTTCTGGATTTTCCGGAAAATTTTCCGACAAAAAAGTTTTATAAGCTATGCGGAATCATTTTTTTCCGTCCTACTGGCATCAATACTTTCTCTTCAACAATCATGAAAACTTGCATGAAAAATCGAGGAAATTCATGTAAATATTTAAAAAAATTTCATAGTATTTCCTATTCTGTGGAAAACATGGAAAATCGGGAAAATTCATGTTATATGGAATCAATTTGGAATACAGCTAATAAGTGCTGTTTTCAATTTGACACTTTATCAACGACGATATTTTCAACTTTTATCGCTGAAAATATCTGTAGTGTGCATTTTCAACTCGCTCACGCATCTTCAACTTACGAGAACAATTTCGACGCCCAAGCTCTGGAGTTGGTTATGGTAAAATCAGCAAATTCAAAATTTTTTTGAAAATATTTTAAATCATTTTCATTATAGTCACAATCTGCATCGTCCAACATATCATCTCGAGAGCATCAGTAACCATGGCGAAGTGCGTCGCAGCCGTAAAGAAAACTCAGGCAACAACTAAAATTTAACTTTCGTTGGTGTATTTAGCAAGAAAAATTTTCAATTATAAGCTTTGTAGCTTTTCTGTAAATAAAAATAATTTTTACTCGAATAAATTTTTTGAAAAACTGGTAAATCAGTGTCTTTTCAGCCGTCATAAAATTGTTTTAAAATATCTCCATGCAGCACGTAATAAAAATTTAGTTAACGTGAAAAAGGCAGAAAATAAAATAAGTAAAAAACGAGTTTTCAAACAAAACTGAGGCCAAGCCGCATGAAAAAGTATACATGCAGAGGTGGACTCAGATTTTATTCGCTGACAATCACCGATATATTTCAGTATGATCAATCAGAGGTAATAAGTGATTTGATTCGTGAAGAGAGAATATACAAGAGAAAGGTCCCAATCAAAAAATCTGAGTCCACCTCTGTGGACTGTGGACTGTTTCATGCGGCTTGGCCTCAGTTTTGTTTGAAAACTCGTTTTTTACTAATTTTATATTAATTTTTTTGAATGAGAGTTGGCGTCTTTTGTAAAAATTATGTAATCATTTGAAAAAAAAAAATAATAATTCTGTCATTTGAACAAATTATACCTACTAATGATAATAATAATGAATGAGAATTGTGAAAATTTCAACTGTCTACCTAATTACGGTTCATGGGATACCCCCGGTGACGGACAGACGGACGGACATCGGAGGCTTACTACCCGTTTTACCCTTTGGGTACGGAACCTAAAAAATGAATTTTTAAAGAAAAAAATGCATGTAGCATTTAAGAAAAAAAAAGAGAAATATACTTTTTTTCTGAAGGAGTAATGCTTACATTTTTCAATAACCAAGCACGTTGTTTTTTACACACTCGCAAATAAGGGTGTATTGATTCACTGTCGTTTTTTACATACTTCGAATAAGGGTGTATTGAACAGCTGTTCAAGAGATTTCTCTTATAGTATACGCTCGCCGATTAAAAGCGGATTGACACAAAAAAACTTAAAAAACAGCTCACTTACTGCTAGTCGTGGGTGTTTTGATCGATTTAGACCTCGCCGTAAATTGTTGAACATAAAACTGTCAGGACAAGCTGTTGGTGCAGGCATGAAGCTGCTCACGCATTTCCGGCAACCTTTTTGATAACAATTTCACAAGGCATGTATTCAGCACCTCAGGTATGTATGTACATGAATACATGTATACTCTAAATGAATGCACTCTTGTATATAATTTCGTATGGTACCCATCTGTGCAAGTTTGATTTTTGAAGTGCTTTTCCACATATATTTCAATAACGGTACTTCAGACCGAAAAACTGATCATATGTAATTTTATAGGATTTCTTATTCTGAACAACTTTTCAGTACATTAAAACCGTCTAGGACTGATCGTTTTCACAGTATACGTAAAAATACTAAATTTGTATATGGCAACACCAACGGGTGCTGGATTTAGTCCAATTTTGAAATTATATTTACTACTTTTATGAAAACCCTGTGCACAAAATTTCAACTCTCAAGTTGACGCGTTCTCAGGTAGTGTCCATGTGTTGTGAAAATGAAATTTTTGTATGGCAGCTCTACGAAGGAGTTACCCGATTTGTACCATTTTTGAACTTAATTTTACTTTTTTTTTAAGATTTCAGCTCTCTAAGTAGATACACGCGTTCTCGAATTATCATGAGGACGGACAGACGGACATGCGAAAATCAAAATAACTTTTAATATTATGCTCTATCATCATTGTTTCAAATATAAAAAGATCGCCACACCCTACTTCTTGGATTTAATGCCATTGGGGTTCTCAAATTATGATTTCCTATAATATTATACAGAAAAATATTGCGAAAAAAATTAAGACGTCTGTCGGTCAAACAAAAAGCTTTTGGATGATTTAAATTTTGTTTCTACCCCACCATGAAGGGGTTTTGTTAAAAACTTATTCCAGAAAGTATTATTTGTGCATCCATTTTACATCCATCAAATTATAATGGCTTAGATAGCCATTGACATAATTTCCTTACCAACTAATACTAACCCTCCTTCTTTACAACCTATGGATCAGAGCATTATGCCAAGTTTTAAAATTTACTATTTACGTCGATCCACTCGTAGAGTGAAAATACAAGGAAGAATCTTAGCAGTGTAATGAAAACGTGGTAAAAGCATTTCTACGAAATAATAGGTAATATATTGAAGACGATTGAAATCATAAACAAATCTGGGAAGTGACTGACACCTGCAAATTTAATTAGAGCTTGGATGTGCTACAAAAGTTGCGAAAATAGGATTTTTGTATATTGATGGATTCTCATGATGGAACACATGACAAACTTATTCGATTACCTGAGTTCTCAACCGATTCGAATACAGAGGACCACTTAATTTCAAAACCATGCAATTAAATCCTGATAACTGGTATTTTCTTCGTAACAAATTATCTAAAGCTTTAAAATACCTAAATGAAGCAATTGGAATATTAGCCAACTTTGATGTGAATATAGAGAGAAGCGAAAATGTCAATACGGCATTTTCAAAAAATTATTTTACCGTATACAGAACTAATTTGTCAATCTGGGATGTGTTCAATATTTCAGCAGTAACTACTTCGAAACACTTTTTTTCAAATTTAGCATAGCAAGAAAAAAGCACTACGAGATCTTGGACTTCCAAGGGCTGCTTTTATGCTTAGCAACAACTGTACGTGTAAAAGGCTTTTTTTGTATTCAATTGCAAATTTTGATATTGAATTGATACAACATAAATTATAATGAGGAAGCAGAAATATATTGTCTCTATCCGAAATGCTTACCACCTTCAACAAAAGTTTTAATTTTATTATTAATTTCCAGTGCCAACAAAATAGTAACAGATCTCTTCACTTCTCCAATCTCTATAATTTTTTCCCCCGATGGCCTATGCTTTTTAACAACAAAACTACCAGTAAAACTACTTGGTAATTCACTGGTTATAGTAGTAGTTTGTAGGGTTTAGAACAACCTCCAGAATTATTTCCATACACATATTTACATACCTGCATAATTAAAATATTATAACCCCCCTCTGGATGGACAAATTCAATAAAAAAAAAATATATGCGTGAGATAATATGCCAACCGGCGCAGCGGGCAAGAGAATTAAGTCTTAACCGTTTACATAAAAAATCAAAGTGCATGAAACTAGTGAGTTAATTTTGTATGGATTTATGCAATTTAAAAAAAAAATCGAAATCATTTTTACCAATAAAAAATTCGATTTTCCTATCGTATATACAAATGTACATATGTACGTACTTTTACCTTCATATTTTCATCCAATGCCCTAAATTTAAATAATGAACTTTCCTGTGAAGGGCAACCACAATCCGTCCGATGGGCGGGCGGTTGTTAAACTCTTGAAGAAAATCTACTTTAACCAGCAAAAAAAGCTCATTACTATATCAGCAGACCTTCAATATCCAGAAAAGTTCACATTTTATCGATCAATCAGATCGGCCTTGATAAGGGTTGCAGCATACTATATGTATACATGCGGCGTTTCAGGTGAAATTAAATCGCACTTGAATTTTTAACCAAAGAATTAACTAAATACGGGAAGTACTTGAGACACAGTTTAAATGCAATTCATTTTAAGTATGTAGACTTGCTAAATCATTAACATCTGTAGTTGGCTTAGTTGAATTGCTTCGATCTTTATGAGAGTTTACTTCCTTTGTTCCAATAATTATGTATAGCAGGGCGACCTTAACATTTCGGAAACTCTTACCTGTTAAAAATAATTTTCATAAATCGGATTCGCTTGGAGCAGAAGAACCAAAAATAAAAAAAAACACAATATTAATTAAAAAAAATATTGAGTACAAATTTACGAAACTCACGCGAAACAATAACGCGCCTAAAACTGTCGCGGTTATGCGAGGCCATTGAATTTTGACAAACAAAACAAAATGCACGTAGACGTGGAATGTTTGTTTTTTTCTTAGAGTTAATCCTTGGAGTAATTTTATTATTGCCTTCGCTGTAGCTTAGCTTGAGTTAATATTTTATTACGTTCGCTTTGTGAATTAAGATGAGCAATTTACTTTTAACATTTTTCTGATGATTCTGTCTGTAAGACAGGAGGCATTGGGATTTGAACAAAGTATGTATAAATTACAGAGATATGTATGTAGGAAGTCCGGCATGTGCTACTCGTTTACAAGTTGGCACGACTACTTACTACAAATGATTATATCGGTAGAAAAATGTTAATTGAACTGATATTAAGAATTTTCCGGTAGAAAATATGTACATTATTATCTATGCACGTATACGTACATACATAATAATAAGCCGGAAAATAGTATTCCGTAATGAAGAGAAGATAAGTTGGATGAGAGATAAGGCAGTTTTTGCAGCACAACATCTAGAAGGAGGGAAATTGGATAAGAGATAATAGAAGAGGGAAATACTTGGGTATTTATGTTATGCATATTCAATTCATGCGAAAAAAAAAAATATTCCACATTTGCGAGGATCTCGAATGAATGACCGAATGATAATAACGTTTGTCTGTCTGTCTTCGGTATAAATCGGTTAAAGTGAACAGAATAGAAAGTAGTCGAAACAGGACAGCCATACTTTGAAATTGGTCCAATATTAGGGCATAGATGGTGAATAGATATATACATATAAGTCAATCTATTGATAAGAGAATTCTCAGTTAAAAGCCTTTTGGGGATACTGTAATGTGCCATTGATATTTAACCCACTTAAAATTAAACATCCAATTTCAGCATTTTTCAAGAAATAGATTAATTTCTCTAGCTGTGGGACCTAGCAACGAGCTGAAGAAGACAAAATATTTAGATTAACAAAACCTAAAATAACATTAGAGCTATACAAAATGGTAATACCTCATTAAGGAAGATGTTTAAAAAAATTTAAAAGAACACAAAAGAAATTCCAGCATTATCCAGTGTCATTGATATAAAGTATAAAGAATAGTGGACCGAGATGACTGGCCTGGAGAACATCAGATGAAGGCAGAAAGAAAATGATTTGCGTTAAGTACAATAAATAGGAGCATAACAGACAAGGAAAAAATGGGTAAGCTTCTAAATATAGAGCCTATTCAAAACATCATAGTAAGGCTTAGAGCACTTTTGGAATACACAATAAGTTGATGATTCGCCAACAATTTGATTAATCAATCCGTTTGCCCTTTTTGAGTAAGGAAAGACACTCATACAATTTTTCAGTTTGGAGGCAAGAACATATCAGAATCACTAAAGAAACTCTCAGACATTGTGTATATTGGAGATTTTAGTAAGATCACTACTTTCCATATCCTTAAGTTCCAGAATGGTTGGATAACTGTAAATCTTTCACTTCAATTACCAATCAGAGTTTATCTTCTGATGCCAATACAAATTGAGATTGAATTTGAGAAATCTAAGTACTACGGCACAAACATAATCGAAAATCTCTTTTTTGAGTTACATATAAATGTTAATGAGGTATCAAAGCAAGGCTAGCATGAACGAAAGTTTCTATACCTAGAATTGAATATCATAGAATAGCTGCATAACCATCTTCTTATTTCGCTCATTTTTAACAATTGCAGTTAAAAATTTAATAATTACGTCTTACAAAAACCGGTTAAGATTCTAAGAGATATCAGATCAGACTCGTAATGCAAAATAATATTAAGTGCAGAATGAAAAACCTGTCTCAAGAACTAGATTGCATCAGCCCAGGAGGCTAAAACGCTACCTCAGAAGCAAAAGACTGTATGTTGCATTTTTACAAAATTGAGTTACTTACACAAAAATAATCAGCAAAAAATATTCTGCTTCGCAGGTTTTTACTGTGACTCTCGAATGAGATGGCTAACTACATATATAATGCAATAACTAACACTTGGATGTTGGAAGCACAACGTTGTAAGGATACTTACAACTTTAGTGCATTTTTAAAATGGTGAATGCAAAAAATGCTACATATAGTGTTATGCTTCTGAAGTATAGAAATACTATCTAGAAAATATTTCACACGTAAAGGGAGCCAGATAATCTATCAATTGAAGAAGTTAGCCCTTCATAGATAGTTGGTGGTGCACCTTAAGAAATATAATATATATATATAATGACGAACACTGAAATGTTTTTTTTGTGCTGCAATTATAAAACATATAACGTTAAGTTCGTGAAGGCATCAACTTCAGTCATAGAAAATGTAATGCTCCCTCCGTCTAACGGAATTTAGCACTCAGCATCCACTATGTCTTTCTCCTCTGGATGGATTGTATGAGATATATCATTCAGTGATCCAAAGTTCACTTAAAACTATTCTCTTAACGCCACTACACACGCTCAAACAAATCATAAGTCCTGTATAGCCCAGTTGTATGATTTGCAAGAGCGTGTGTAGCGCAAATTGGAGCTTGAGTTGACACTGAAGTCTGCCATGAATGAAATAGCACGAAACTATTGCGTACAAGCAAACCTGACAACTTTTCTATAGAACTGAATTAAAGTTTAAATAAAATTCGTTGCGAGTAGAGGCAAAAGTTAACATCTAATTTTGTCTAGTTCAATTCTATAGCAAAGTAATGTTTTGCTTGTACGGAATAGTTTCGGACGACTGCGCCATGCACAAGTCGCAAGATTTGCTTGAGTGTGTGTAGCGGTCTTTAGATCCAGTTAGAGCAGTTGTAAAGAAACATGATTTTTTTTTTCCATTCTTGTGCCACATCGGATTTATTGTTCATTAGAATATATATTTAACATCTTATGTAACCAATTAGATGGAATCACTGCTACCTATATAAAATGTAATACATTCGCAAATTCTTTTCTTGCTTGCTGTATAGAAACTTGTTCTTAATTTGGGCAATTTAGATCTTTTAGCACAGTTACAGTCAAATTTTTTTTTTTCACATTTACCAAATGACCCATACCATACCATTTAAAATGAACAAGGCTGGTTTTTCTTGCAAATATAAACACCAAAAAATACTTTTTAACCATTCCTCAGTTTCAATTGAGCCCGGGTAATTTGTTTTTAAGAATCTACTTGATTTTTCTAGATTTTGGCCGTTGCGATATACTTAATTCTTTGATTAACGTTTAGTGCGAAATATAAAATTCTTCTATATTTAACGATAAATTCATCGATTTCAAATTTTGTAACCAGTTTAACAGTATAAACAGGACCTTCAACACGAATATTCTGGATGCACTATGCAAACCGGTTTTATATGGAAAATGTAAAAGAAGTAAAGGGGAGTGTTTACAATTGTCCTGAATTTTTCGAGCAAAATTTTTCAGCAAAAATTAAACCTGTTACTGAAAAATTTAAGACCGTTTCTAAATCAATTTGCTGCATCCGCAGAATACTCATTCATGAACAGTTTCTTGTGCGCTTTTAAATTCGTAAACAAGTGCACAAATATGCGTAAATGTATTTTGCTGAATATAAATTACAAAGCTTTTATATTTTATTATAAAACCAATTACAAAGCTTTTATATTTTATTATAAAACCAATTACAAACCAAAGACCGTTTAGAAACCAGAAACGTGGTGAATTTTCATTACAGACATATAAATGCACACCTTTCGTTATTGAGAATATTTATTAGTAATAAAACAAGGAAAAATTTATCTAAAGCAATATAAAACCGTCCTTGAAAAATTCATCATGTGTATAAAACAAAATTCACCCGACAATTTATACAACGTTGTCCGAGTTTTAGAGCATGTAAAACTTTTGGAATTTTTTTAAAAAAATTGTTAAGTGTGCATTGTGTAGTCGTCCGTTACTAGTTGTAAGCCTATTTTGTGCCCTATATGACAAACTTACCTACATAAAATCTTTGTCGCGATAACACTAGTCTACAGTTTACATTCCTTTGAATCTTCTCTTATGTGTCGATAGTACAAATAGAGAATGAAATCATCATCGTCACTCGACTCATTCGACATTGTAATAATATTTACACCATGAATTACGAATAGGATTTTAAACAATGCATTTTTATTAGAATAGATAAAGACATATAGGGGTTTTAGTTTTTCAATTATTAATTTGTTGAAATCATAGATGGGACTGAGAGATTGAAACCATTGATGGATGTCACATATTTGAGTTTATATAGTAGTTCAATAAAATGGTGTTTTCATTTAGTATGAAATTTAAAGAGAAATAAACATAGTAAAGCTATACAAAACATCTTTTGTTTTACAACTGTAATTCAATGTAAAACTTCACTGGGGCCCGCAGCATTGTGTATCACAGAGGATGATGTTTTTGTAAGGTAGGGCTGTCACTATTGGCAGATTTTATCCCAAAAATAACTCTTTAGGTTAAGTCTACCTACATATTTATATAGGAAGACGGATAACAATTCAGGCATGTGTTTACTATGGTGGATCTATCCGTTTTCCTTTGAACAAAAACATGAATCTGTGTGAATTTACATGAACATAATTGTAAGTTTGTAAACCCTGTAGGGTTTTTTTTGATAATTAAATCTGTACTATAAGATTTATATACAAAAGGTTTGACCTACTGGCCCGCAGTGACTTTCCTTTATTCAAAATTAATTTAAGGAAATCTTATTCTTTTTAAATGCCTTTATCTACTACATTTTTATAACACTCAGTAAAAGGAAAAATTCTCAATTTCCTAAAACGGAAAACTTGTATTCCTTGGTTAAGCTTATAAAATCGTACCTCATACGTTTAAAAAACAACTCCAAACTGCAGTGAACAGATTCGACACATACATTTTACATATTATCTATCGTATTACGAATATTTCAAATAAATTCTATCGTAAGAACGCAGCCTGGTGTACCCTGAGCATTACGAATAAAGACCCTGAACTAACTGAGCAAGTCGTCAAGGTGCTTCCGAGATACAATCAAGTTAACAAGTTTTATATGCAATACAAATAAAAGTAGAATCCCCTGAGATGAGAGAAATTAAAAAGATACGTACGGTAAGTGTCTTAGCAAGTGATTTTAGTGGAAGAAAAAAGCGTACAGAAAAGCCTCCTCGAGGAGAGAACTGGGTCAAGGTTTGCTTCGACAAAAATGAGCAATAAAATGCGCACGCGGGGCTGCCTTAGTCGCTGCACTGGCATGTATGACACAGAAAAATAAAAAAATAAAAGGCTAATAATTCCTATTTACAACAAGTGTAATATGTACTCACCCTTGCAGGCTGATATCAAGAAATAACCACATTCGGTGACATCGCTGAAATCCAAGTGTACAACAGGCCGAGTATGCCCGCTGCAGGTCAGTGGGATCTGTCGTAAGTTTGTTGACATGATGAATTTATAGATTTAATTTATCGCAAAAAAATTTATTTTGTTGATGTGTATTTATACAAAAAGATTAGTTTATCCTTGATAACGGTCTAATAAATAAAATATAATCGAAAGAGTCCCACTAAACAAAATTTTTTATCGTAAAAAAACACGAATTTGAGACTGAAGGTTTAGGAAATTTTTGTTTTTTCACCCGACCGAACCGTGTTTATCTTTTTTCTACTTTGCGCGATTAGCGGACGTAACACGACAATTTTTTGAATTTATACGTACTTTTGCGGTTTAAACGAAACAACTGTGTGAAAAACTAAAGCTAAACTAAAAACTTTTTGATGTGCTCCGATAGTGTTAAGGAGCCACTGCCATGGATCAATGGAAACACACGACACAACCAAACGATTTGAATGATAGAACAATCAGTGAATTCGGTGACAGTTTACAGAACGACTAGATTTGCGCAGTGGTACCCCCGTCGCATAACTTGACGTTTATGATTTATTAAATCGGGGGTAGGAATGAACGAAAGTGGAACACAAATTAAGCTGAAATGGCCTCGTAAGCTACGGCACTGGTATTTATTAGTTGACATTTATTTATGCTGCTTTCTATATTGCAATATTAAGATTATGAAATAGTAAAAATTATTCCAAGAGCAGTTTATATTATTTTAAGGTACATAGGACCAAGAAAAGAAAAAATACCTTACTTTTTTAAAAGAGACTGATAATATCAAATAGTTAATAATTGCTAAAAATAAGTAACATTTTTAATTTGATAGTTAATTATAACTGTTATCGAAAACTTATTTAAGTAAATCAAATCTTTTTGTAAGAGTCCCAAGAGACTTTTTAAGTGTCATAATATCAGTAGACTTTTATAAATTTTATAATTAATTAATAAAAGCTCTTCATAAAATTATCATAAGACTTTTATTTTATTAGTCGCAAGATAATAGCTGTTCTTTTGTGTCTCGTGCACTGGTGCAATCATTCATTTGAGAGAGCTACACTGTAGAGTGCGTAGTGCAATGTTGCACTGCACGGCAAAACGGATCGTTAAATCACTAAGAAATGCGTTGGTCCTTTATATGACCTCGCTTATTTTTTATTTTCTGAAACACTCAAATTAATATGTTTTCTGTTTAATTAACGTTTTAAATATAATTGCCTGCGTTTATCCTCCACCTTTCTTAGATTCCAAATAAAACTTGACATATGTGCTACTATATGTTTTAGAAATAAAGTTCATTGGTTGGAAGAGGCGTTAACTGGATAGACCCAGTTTACACAGGTCAGTATGCTTACTCTGCCGCACGAAATCTGTAGGTAGGTTGATGCTTCATTCCTGCCCCCATCTTCTTACCAACAAGTTTTCGTGAGGCAAATGCAGCATACTGACCCGTATAAACAGGGTCACAGCGTGCACAAGAGTTTGTGTTAGCAGACTTTTATAAATTTCAGTCAATTAGGACGGTTACAAAAAACTTTTATTCTTTTAAGTGCTATGATAAAAGTCTCATATCTTTTCAGTTTTCGGTAACAATCTGATCGGAATTTTATACTTTACAGTGACTTATACCAGTTATAGAAGACTCTTGTTTATATAAGTCTCATAATGGATTTCTCACAGATCTTTTATTGTTGTATAGTAATTTGATATTTGTTTTTATAAGGAAGGACATAAGAACAATATATGGTCGGTAAATAAGTAGGATGGAGTATGCCAAAAGTATAAAACTCTGTCTTCTAGGAGTGTTAATTTGAGACTTAAAAAATAAAAGTCTTTTGGGACTCTTATCATAAGATTTAAATAGATAAGTGTTCGGTAACAGGATTATACAAAACAAATACATGAAATAAATAACTATTATCTTATGATCTGAAATTTTAGAAGTCTTTTATAGAAGTTATAGAAATAATAAAATTTGTTAAATTTTAATTATTATTTCAATATTTTTTGTGTACCCCCCCCCCCCCCCCCCCCCCCCATGTAAGGCAATTTGATTGTTATGTAGACTAGAGCTTAATTTGTTGTGTTTTTATCAGAGTATATAATAAAATTATGTTTCAGCTTTAGAAAATTTCCCGAACTTAATCATAAAGAAGTTATATAATTGCTTTAAGACGAATTTAGCCAATATAACTTATCCTAGATTAATGCTCCTTTTACTTGCATAAGATCTCATCTGCAAAGGAGGAAGACTAAACCTTCAGTACGTTTACATGAATACTTGAAGTATGCTTGAAGTAATCAAAATATGAAAAGGCTCATTTAACGCGTAAATTTCAATTTAAGTAATTGGAAAATTAAATTCAAGAAAAATTCAAGTCAAGTAATTGGAATTAATTCAATCAACCGCCCTACCTGAGCTTCAAGTGGATTTCAAGTCAAGTACTCAAGTATTCATGTAAACGTACTGCTTCTTAATCTTTATACTATTCGGTATGTGAACACAGCTTGTAGGTATGTGTACCCTACAAGCTGTGTTCTTTTGTGCACGCTATACCGTTCACTGCACTGCTGCTACAAAAGCGCTCCACACAAAAACAAACTATTTGTAAATATTGGTAGCTTTTCACGCACAAATGTTAACAACTTTATTTTGGCTCTATGAAAGGTGGAGGATAAATGCAGCCAATTATATCTGAAACTTTAATTTAAAAGAAAATATAGGTATTGATTTGAGTCAGATTTTAAGGCAGGGAAAATGAAAGCGTGGTTAAGCTCGAAAACTAAAAAATGTACTTTTTAGTGAGATTAGCGACATTGCACTGCTGCTACAAAAGAACGTCTCACAAATTCAATGAACTTTATTTGTAAAACTTAATAGCTTCCACACACATATGAGGGTTACCCCTCCTTGGTGTTGCATTACAAAAGTTAAGCTTTTTTCGTTATATTGTGAAAGCCATCGTCTACAAATAGATACGAAAAACCACGTTAACAATCAAAGAGATATGAGAGATGTCTTAAGTGATCTATTATGATACTCTGAACATATTTTATTGAGAATGTTTATTTCAATTAAGCGGGGGAAGGATGAGATGGAAGTCAAAGTTTGCTCTAGTACGGAATCGAATTCTTTAGGTCTTGAGAACAAGCTTGAGTACCCACACTCTTATAATTGGAGGCTTAAATAACCATCCCATACTCATTCTTTTAGTATTTCTCTGTTTTAATCGAACTGAGGTAGTAGATTTTTCATACCTTAGATCGGCTCTAACTCGGTAGGGTTATATCCGATCGGAAAACGGGGTTGACTGGTCGCCTTAGCTCATTCCAGCTAAAGTTCGGAGAAGAAAATTTTTCTCTGCATACTTTTAGGGTACGGGTAGGAACCCCCGGCGGAGGAGGGTCCAATACGACATATTGCATATCAAATGAAAGGTTTCGCTGATACTATCGGGTGCTGTACTTTTTTCATGATTCAGAAAAATTTCTCGGGATGTTTTTGCAGTTTTTTCTTCCATGGTCATTAGTGCTCTGTTGTGAGCATTTTTCACGAAGCACCAATTCCGCACAATCTCGAGAAGTAGAAAAGTTCACTTTTTTACCCAAGAAAGTCGCTCAATATATTATATCCGATCGCCAAAACTTTTTCCCGCTTAATTGAAACAAGCATTGTTCATAAAATATGTTCAGAGTATTATAATGAAATCGTTCAAGACATCTCTCATTATTGCTGATGTCGGGCCTTAAGTTGTATGCATTCATCTAGGATATTGTATTAGTTGGTCTTAGCCCAATTCTAGATTTTTTCCATGTTTCAAAACCCACTTAACCGATAATCGTTTTTTTTGTGGAATTTTTCTTTTAGAAAAAAAAAGAGTCAAAAGCACTGTTTAACTGTATACTTACACTGAATTTCGAAGTATGTCATGTAATTGTATTGTTCGCTTTACATTATTTAAAAATTTAAATTTTTAATCATCCATCATAGTGTGTGTGTGTGCTGGAAACACTTCAACCAACTCTTCTACCGCTGAAAAAACGCATGTTGTACACACACCGCCTCTGGTAAAATTGTTTGCTCTTCTCAATCTCAATTTGTTGCTGCATGAATGAAACACCCTGTATTTTATTTGTGTATAACTAATCCGTTTAAAAAAGCGAACGAATCATATTCCTTTCCAGCAATAAAATTTGTATCAAAAACCATTTTGAAGCTCTCAACTCAATTCAGGGAAAAACGAAATATGCACCTTAAAAAGAATAGAATAGTATAAACAAAAATGTATATAATTCAATCATTATCGGCAAGCACCAACGTATGTACATACATTACGTTCTTTTATCACATTTATTGCATATAAAACATCAATTTACAACCAGTACAAAATTTTAACAAAAAGATTTTGGAAGTATACGATCGGTGTATATTATATTGCAAGGTTTAATAGATATGACACTGTTTTTTGTTTTATTTTTGTTTTTCAATATAAACAATTAAAATTATTTAAACATTCGAATTCTTTAAAACAGAAACTCATCGCCTAATACAATTTTATAATTACATATACATAGGTACTTATACAAAAAATAATAATTTACTTGTAACAAAGAAATTAACTACGTTTGAAACTTAACTTGTACCAGACACTTCTTTTTTATTATTGGACTGTGAGTTACAATTTCCACCGTCGCTTAACCTTTTTGGAGATGACGCATTCATTTGCCTTGCATTCATTACTGAGCTCTGAAAAATTGCAATTTGAAAAAAGGTATCAAACACAGTATTTTAATTAAAAAAAGAGATAAGGCACTTACATAAGTATATTACTTTTGTAATCGAAAAATAAAAGTAATAGGTTTATTAAGTGTTCAGAAAATTTTAAATTTTAGTTTTCGAATGTTTTGCTGCTCGTAATGAATTTTGATGTTTTTCCTATACAAAACTAATTTTTTGTTTTTTCTAATTTGCTTCTAAAATAACAAAATTCATTTCATATTTTAGAACCGAGTTTCAATATAGTTTCAATTTACATTGAAATTTGTCGACATATCTGCACGAGATAATTTTCTTGTTTTGTAGGTAAAGGTAAAATATCATTTTGGGTGGACTGTGCTGGACTAGTTCTTCGCACTACATTTTACCTAATTTAAAATAAATGGCATTTGTATTCAGTTAGGGCCGTATTCATCAAGCTATTAATTGAAATTAAATTGAATTTCTGTTTTTATATTCCTGTAATACAGAGTTAGGGCACGAGCTACGTTCTAACCATTTTCAGCTCATAACAAAATAATAATATTTTAAGAAAAAGACTCGGTTGTTTTTAACACTTTAATTTATTAATTAAAAACACTTCAAAGTCCAACTAAGAATGCGCAGATTTCATTTGATACCTGACTTCTAAAAGCTTTTCTAGCTGAGGTTGGGTCTAGCTATATAAATTATTTCCTCTGTGTGAAAAGTTATGAGTTCGACTTTACAAAATGTGATAAAATTAGAAATGACAATTATGATGATGATAAGCCATTTTGTCTTTAAGAAAACAAGAAGTCAGATACAAATTGCCAGTCAATTAAAAAAATGTTAACGTCTCGCTCGAATATAAAATCGACGATGCCTCGACCTGATATAGGAAGGCCTCAATTCTATCTTAGAAATTTACTTGTAAATTCAAGCGAAAACTTTCAGTCAATGCCTAAAAGTACGCAATTTTCTTTTATGTATGAGTTTTTCAAGCCAATAATCAGAACGTTTACATGAATATTTGAGTACTTGACTTGAAATCCACTTGAAACTCAAGTAGGGTTTTTCGTTGAATTAAATCCAATTACTTGACAAGAAATTTATCTTGAAGTCACATTTTACCTTTGACAACTCTGCATTATGTTTAATTAGATAAATAATTTGAGAATAGTGCTAAAAATTACAACCTGAACTATCAACAATAATCTTCTTCTTGTTCCTCCTTGCCGTTTTCATAACTCGAAGATATGAAAAATGTTCAAGAACTGAAGTTGCGTTTACATGAATTTTTTCAAGTAAATCGAACAAAATTTTGCGATTTACTTGACTCAGATATACTTGAAGTCAATGCGCGTTTACATGATATTTTGATTACTTGATCTCTACTTGAAGTATACTTCAAGTATTCATGTAAACGTACTGATTTTAGCTGGATATGCTCAACGAAAATGTAGTAGGTACTTAAATTAAAAATTTCCTCTCATGCCTTCCCCGTTTCATCTTTCTATTTAATTCTACGCGGAATTACTCCACTTTGAACATACTTTTCCCCCACTAAACTACGTGTGGAATCTCAATCCCAGCATGGTTCTGAACTTTACTAACAGTCTAAACCTTGAAAGGTAGTAAATTGAATGGGGGCTCACAATAGATCTTTCAGGTTGCAGTGAATGCGAGGCTAACGCCTGTACACCCCTCCAAAAATCTAGTCTAATATTTTTGTTGCTTCTTGCCCTTAACTCTTCTTATAAAATCATCCATTTTATTTTCACGCCGACTATACTTTCCTTTTTTTTCCTCTCCTTATTAAGGAAAAACTTTAAACAGTCTGCTTTATTTACTCCAAACTGCATTTCTACTGCATTCATTTGCTCGTCCTGACTGAATTTGTGTGAATCAACAGAACCATGCCAAAATATAGTTCTGTGCACATACAACAGAAGCGAAACAAAATCATTTAAAGTGTTTGAAATTTTTTTCATTTCCCATAAAAGCAAGAAATTATTGTTTATCAAAACAAATCCATTTGCTAACAAAGAGAACATAACTTCAACTGCTACTACCCCAGCCAAAATGTGTAAACAACACACTCACGACTGCAAATGAAAATTGTTTTGTTTGAGTCCAGAAAAAACTCGGGGGCATTGAGAACCATTCGGAGTCCGAGAAAAAGAGCGATTGATTGAAACAGATTTATTCGGAACGAGAAAAGGAACGCAGTATTCATTTAAAAGAGAATAACCCATTTTGAGTTTCCGGCCCAAACATTTTAAACATAATTTATGATTTTATTCCCATTTATCCGAAAATTTTACTTTTGTCTCTAAAGTAGGAAAATTTTGCGTTAAATTTTCTATTTTCACAACAGTCCGAAATAATTTAGGATGTTTTTGTTTGCTCTCCTTTTGATGGGTAAATCTCAGATTAATTAAACTTTGTGATAAAGGCAAGACAATCCAATTCATTTATTTTTATGCTTCGGAAAAATGAAGAATATTACAAAAACCAATCGTTTTCCTCAGTGTTTAGATTAAGTTATGCCTTTGAGGTTCTTTGAATGTAAAAATATTTCTAGATACTGCTCTTTCAATTTACTTGAAGATAACTATTTCACCAGTCGTTACCCTCCGTAGACATTGACGAAATTCGAAGGCTTTTTTTTTTAAATATTTCTTTTTCCAAGTATAAAGGATAAAGATTTAAACTAGTGGATCACGTCGTTGGAATATCTGTAATATGAAGCGAATGAATCATCCCACGAAAACTCCAAAAATTAGCAATAATTCTATTGATAAAATGCGATTCGTTAATTCCACAATGGACCACACTCAGTTCATATAAAAATAGCATCAGAGACAAGCGCAGGAAGATAGAAAAGTAACGGAAATTTTTTCTTCATTTTGAATTAATTGAATTTGATGAAAATTTTGCCAACTCAAATTTTATTTACAGGAATTAGATACATACTACAAAAGACAGTTGTGAAATTATAGTCTCGGTATTCAAGATCTGTGAGAAAAAAATTCAACTATGTTTCTTTGGAATGAATCTGTCTATTGGCGTGATCTTTACCCAGGGGGTAGGCTCTTGACATTTATATTAACTATTTTAAAAATTGTGTAACTATACAAAATGGATTGTAATGTTTTCTGATAGTATCGAAGAATCAAACTATAATATTAAAAGGGTGTTCCTCTGTTGTTATATAATGTATGGTTAATGGCTATTCGTATCTTTCATGTGATGCTGACTTTGGTCTAATCGAAAAACCAAAAACAAAAATCAAATTACGAACATGTTTAAATTCGTGATGAGTGCAATTGATAAGTTAAAACGCAATTACATAACTTTCCCATAGAAAAATATGGAGCATCATATTACATCCTCACGATGCAATATAACGGCGGCGCTCGTTAACATGGAATCTTTGTTCCCACGTAAAATATGTTTATTTAACGTTTTTAGTAATTAGGGAAATTAAAATGCAAAAGGTTTATGGTTTGACTATAATACGCACAGAATTCAGTTGTATTTTAGATTTAATTAAATTCGGTCAAATAAACTTTTAAAATCATTTTAAAATAAAAATTATTATTTTAATTTTTTTTCACATTTTGTAAGTTGAATTTATTAACTTTTACAAGTTAAAAATAAGTTTAACAATGGAAAAAACTTCTCTACGACAGAATGTTTGGAAAACCTAATTATAAAGAGAAAATCATGGTTAAAAATCAAATATCTACTATTCACATCGCACATGGACACGATCGATGTTTGTAATTAGATACAAATATAGTTTCAACTTTGTTAAGTTAATATTAGAAAAAAAAAATATTGAAGACTTTATTAAACAGCTTCAAGCTCTCTATCCTAAAGGAAAGTTTATTAGTGAATTTAAGAAAAAAGATTTGGGGATTTGGTATGTCTGTTTGATAATAAAATGCAATTTATGCTTAATTGCATTTTATTAAAATGCGGGAGTATGAATTTTGGATGAGAAATAAATAAAAATTGAATGAAATAATTTTATGTTTTCAGGGTCAACTTGAGATACATCAATATATTGGTCCTATAGGACAATATATTGACCTTATGGTTGTGATTCGGCGCATGGGGCACCTGAGTCACAACAATCTCAAAAGTGTTAAAAGTGTACTTGTACCCTTCTCCATTTGAGCCCTCGCTCTTAATAACAAACCAAGACATTTTCCGATATATACTGAAGTCAGACCATCTCAACGGATTTTGAATTTCTTAAAAAAATATGCGATACGGCAAGGTGGACCACAATTTAATTTTTTTTTTACATACAAAAAGTCACAAATGTTTTAACAAAGCAATAAAAAAAAACTGCAACAAAATAACGACAGAAAAACATCAATCATTTTATTCAAATATACATAAGTAAACAATTAAAACGCGTATAACATCATAATATCTTTTTGATGGACCTACAATGTGCGCTCAACGTCTCATATATATGCTCTGTGGTGCAGGCCGAGCAAAATCATGCTCTCGTTAACTATGTAATCGATCTAGGTTGAATAAAATATCCAGCTTTGTCCGACCGGTTAATATATGTAAGTTAATTCTACCATTTATGCATTACCATCTGAAAAAATTAAATTACTTTGTAAAATAATTTCTATGGACTGCTGAAATACGAGGACATAACACATAACAGGTAAACAGTATAACTATACCGACGATGTTTTGTCTTAATATGTTCTCTTCGGGATTTTGTTTTTTAACCTAGCACGAACTTTTATTTTTAACAGAGTTGAAATTCTAAAATGTCATAGCTTCGAAACGGAGATGAGGTGAAGAAAAGCTGTGGACTGCTGGAAAGCATTATTTAACTGCTGTCTATGTAGCAAGTTTTAAATCATCATCATCATAGAAATTAAAAAATATGGAGAAGGAAAAAAGTGGTGGCATATTTTACCTGTATAACTTGCGAACGGCATAGGATACATACTTATTTACATTTTGTAAAGTGTCTTTGAAAGATATAAAATACACATTTTTGAGATATGAAAAATTTATATTTTTAAAACCAAAAGTTTGAAGTTACTAAGACTTACATATCTACATATTTCCGAAATTATGCGAGGCTTTGATATGTCAAATTAAAACACTACACTACACTTTGAAAATTATCTTGAACATTCCCACCCACTCTTGCTTGAATAGTGTCCGTTAAATGACATCCCATATAATACAGCTTCTCAAGACAACAATCTATACCGAACAATAATTACTAGTTAAAAAAAAATGCTTTAACAACTCGAATACTAAGTAACACGGTAACTAGTAGTTCTGATCTCTAACGTTCGTCCAACGCCAATTCGTTCTAATCATCCCGATATTGCTCATTGCTCTTCAGTATTGCATTCATACATAAGGTTAATGAACATTTTCAGCCACTCATTCTATAGTATCCTAGATACGCACGCTACTTTCACCACTTAGTCCAACAATACAACACAGGATCCTCAGACATAGAAAACACACTGATATGTTTTATAACCAATACTAGGAGGGTTTTCCCTGGTTATTTCTAATTGTTCTTACTGTGGCTGCTACAATAGTATCTGTGCTTGTGCACCAAGAAGCTGATCCAACATTTTATAAAAGTGTAAAGGGATTCTGGTTGATATCGGAAGATCGAAATTTATTAACTGCTCTACAGTTAAATTTAATTAATAAGGAAGAATACGAAATGAAAACAGTTGCCGAATCGGATAATTTTTTTTAATTATATGTAATAATGGAGAGAGTTTCACAACCAATTCATCAACGTATAAGCTCTCTCCAGGCATGGAATTTTGAGTTTATGTACCGCAAGAATGAACTCACTGGCTGTACATATATACATAGTGGCAGTTTGTATTGAAACCGTCTTCAAAAAAGAGTAAAAAAAAAAAAATTCGGCTGCTTTCATCTGTTGACCAATATTCTTGAATGTTAGTCAAGTGCTGTATTCTCATATTGAAAATAACTGCAATGAATACCTGAAATTCTTCCAAATCGATCTAAATATTTGACAACATCATCCTTCCAATAATAATTTCAGTAAGCAGATTATCGGTGAAGTGTAATAATGAATGGTGAACTGAGGACGAGTAGGTGCTTCAGTACTTTAAAATTAACTTCGGCCTATTCAGAAGAATCGTTCCATCGTCAACATTAGAATTGGTTTCACTTTTACTTTCCATTACAAAATCGATTTTATTTTTTTATTGGAGCAATTATTTCTTTACTTTTTATCTGAAGCAGTTGCCTTAGTTACATCTAACATTTAAATTTTCTTTAAGAACTCATTGTCACTGCTAACAATTGCTTTGTTTCTACATCTAAATTTCTTTCTGACTAAACCTTTGCAGCCATCAGTTTCAAATAACGGTATCAAGAAATGCAGTTATACCCAACTCTCCTTTTTGGAATTGCACTCTAGTGTTGGTGTCGAGGAGCATTTCAACACTTTTTAACGACAGTTCCAAAACGATGAGTTGCATGAACCAAAAATGACAATTCAAATGTTATATTCGTTCGAAGTCGACTTGCGTGTACTGGCCCCTGGCCTGGTCTGAATTTATTTTCGGCAACACCAAAAAAGTCGATTAAATATCAGGGTTTCTTGGAAATATGCAACAAATATTTTACTCCATTACAATTAATGAAAACCTGCAAGTCTCATTTTAGGTCTAAATTAACAGTACAATTTCTACATTTGGACTCCCAAAGATAACTTTTCAGCTTTTTAGTGATAACATGATAATATCAAATACTCATTCCCTGGAGCGCCGATATAAAATCGGATGTCTTCAACTATTTTATCGCTTTCACGGCTGATTTTTTGTAGAATGCTTCTTACACGTATCACACGTGAGGGCGTGGTGTGACATTTTGGAAGCAAGGGGAGCATTCCTTCCCTTAGGATTTCTGATTTATTTAATTGAAACAAATAAAAATGAAAAAAAAAAATCTTCGAAATATTTTTCTTAAAGGATTTTTATTCGTGCTTTGCTGTAAGCTATCAAAGCGAAGCAATTATAAAATCATCTCCCGCTGAGCAAAACAATCAAAACTAAAGCAATCGAACAACATCAAACGAAAAGTATAGCATTCAAACACGTCTGGGCTCTACCTATTGATTTTATTTTTGCATCCATCAATAATCGAGCAATATCTAACGAAAAGTATGGCATTCGAACACGTCTGGTGTCTACTTAAAACGTCACAAATCGCTATTGTTTGTTCGCTACCTTTAGTTTAGCTACACTCAATAAGCAATCCCTCTAAGCCTAAGATGCAATAGAAAAAATGATCCTATGGGAACAACAAACACTGCTATATCAACAGAATGTAATAGGTCAATTTCATTCATACCCAGCGGTAAAAAGAAGCTTAAAGTCTCTTTCAAACGTTTCTACCGAAGCACAAATCGCTTCGATTGTGCTTCAGTTTCATATAAATTTTTACATCGCATGTTCGCAGAAGTAAGTGCTTCCTTTTAGCTTCGTTCTAATTACTTTAAAGCACTTTGTGGGAAGCAGATTGGAAGCTCTGCACGATTGCTGAAGCTACAGTATCGGCCATAAATATTTACCAATGTTACTTTCAATTACAGAAAATTAAATTTTGATGAAACAGTCGCATTTTGTAATAGCACGTTTCATAATTTTATATATAATAGGAAGCATTTCGGTTGTTGGCAAAAATGTTTTAGATTCCCTAAATCGAAATTCAAATGAAATATTAAATTAAACCAGCCTTTATAATTAGAAATTAATCCGAAAAAGTCTTAAAATGAAGTTCTGGCTCTGTTTCCGGTAAATCTTCTTCAGAATCAGATGTGTCAGCTTTATTTTAAAATGCACTTAAGACGCAAATTTGCCCTTATTGTTATATGAGTTTATTTAAGCCCACCATTTCCAATCTATTTCGCGTTCTAGAATGCGTATTTACAAACAGGCTCCTCTTTCACTTGCAGCTGTTCTCGTCGGGATGGTCAAGTTTAAAGGCAATGGAAAAAAGAACTTCCTTTACAGCAAGGCTTTTTCCTTCATATTTGAGAATTAACTATAGTTTTTCCAAAGTTTTTCGAAAATACCATATCTTGGTCAAATATCCCAGCCCTAGAGAAATATTTTTAAAAGCCGTTAAACAGCAACGCTTGCACACATTAAACTTTAATTTTATTGTTTGCATAATCTTGTTGTATACGGCTTTGAATGTTTCGTTTTGCAGTTATATTGTTTGTGACCGTCACTTAAGGAAAGTTACGAAAACTGCTCTAAAAAAGTTTCAGAGCAGTCGCAGTCGGGAGCAAATGAGCAAGTAAATATGATTTTTTTGGGGGGTCAATACACTGCATTTTAGGGAGTTGATGTACCTACTCTAACGTCTTCTATCGTGTATATTTAAGAAACAACTTAAAACTAACGAGAGTTGTATAAAGAATTCATTAGAATCGGTGCAAACACTTGAATGAATGATTATTTAACGCTTTTGTAAAATTATAATCTGATTGCTTCCCCTCGCATCAAGTCCACGCCACGCCACTGATCATACCAGTCTAAACCTGACTTCATTCCCACAATATTCATATCACATTCGGCCGCATCGTGAAATTTCAGAAATTAGTGCTGATCTGAAACAACTTCCCTTTTTCGGTTTGAGCTACAGATGTTTAAACAAGGCGAACATGGTCACCTCCTAGACTCAATAAATAATCCCAAATTTCCTAAACATTTCTTCTTTCTTGCCAACGCTGTTATTATGACATCAGAGAACAACGCAATGATCATAATAAAATACAAGAGAAAGATTTATAATTGATTTAAGACCAATAATATTATACCCTAGATGAAAATAAAAGTTAAATGAAGTGAAAACCAAAAGTTTCATATGGCAACACAAAGAAGAGGTTGTATGCAAAATTTCAGCTCAACGTTGACGCGTTCTCAGGCAGTGCCCAAAAATATAGTGAAAAACGAAATTTTTGTATAGCAACCTTATGAAGGAGTTGCCCAATTGGTTCCATTTTCGAACTTAAATTCACTTTTTTTTCTTCTAAAAACCAATGTACAAAATTTCAACGATCTAATGATGATTTCTTTTCAACTGAACTGAACCGTAACTTGTTCAGTTCCTAAACCTAAAGTTTTTTCCACCATACTGATACTGAACTGGTTCCGAACGTATGTTCTATGTTCGGTTTCTGCACCGGTTTTGAACTTTCTTGTTCCATGAGAATTTGTGGTTACGGATGGGAGCTAAACATCAAATCGGAAGTATTTGTAATTAAAGTGGGGATTTGTGGACATTTTGTGAAAATACAATTATTTTATTGAAGTGGTTTCTTTTTTTATTAAAATCCCGTTCGGGACAGGGCTAAGTTCGGTGTAGATCTGATAGATTCTGGTTAAGTTCAGTACCTGTTCTGTTGGGTGTCCAACCCATTTTGCTCTACCATCATTATTTCTGTGGGTTACAAACAGAGTGAGAAACTTAGTATAGCCTATGATTTCATCATCTAGGGTGTAATAAAAGATAAAAATAAGTACAACTTCAAAGTTTTAAATACGGTGAATGTGGCAAAATACAGTACTCCTACGAAAGTGCAATCAATTATAACGGACGCACAAATTCCAAAATCGATAGTGTGTTTCATAGTAACAAAGTACATATTCGCATAATAAAAAAAAATATATTAATTTGAAATAAAATATTGAGAAAAAAATTGTTTAAATATTTAACAAAATTCATGCTTTGAATAAAATACAAAAATCCAGTAAATCAACGAGACTATGTTATTTAAGAAAAGGTGTTATAAAAAACCATAAGGAAAGTATTAAAACGAAATAATCAAAAAACAACAAATTTATTAATATCTATGCTCTTGTCAAAATAATTTAAATATTTAAAAATAAACAACAAAATGCACTTAGACTGTTCGTTCTTTGTAAATAGCAAAAAGAGTAAATTTGTTTTTAAAAAACTTCTTACAGAAAAGCCAAGCTTTTCTTACTTATGGAATAAACAAATCACAATGAGGTTTTTTGTTTTGTTTACATTTATAATTATTATTTATGTTTAAAATGAAAATTTTGTGAACTACGAGCATTATAACAACGAAAATCAAATGGGCAGGGATGAAATACTTTTAGCAAAATTCGTAAGTAAAATAAAATAATAATTTCTTGTAAAAATTACGCTCGGATTCTGTTAACAACTTTACTTAATTAATGTGATAACTTAAAATAAATATTAATAATTAAAATATCTGGTTTTCAAAACATACAATTTAGCAGTAATATAATAATTAATAATAATAATAAAAATCACACTGAGTGTATTATTCATTCTACAATTGAAAATCGAATTTTAACTGGGAGAAAACGAATTTGGCAGCTTTTTTTGGCTAACCAAAACCATTTAAGGAATCAGGCAATCGTCTTCTAGCGATTGATTGCTGTAAAATATTTCTGTAAAAAATAAAAGTAAAATGGAAAATTATTTTTGAATCAAAAATTAATTTATTAAAACTTTGCAGGTGCAATGAATTTAATGAAGTTTAGCTTTTATGCTTTTATTTTTTGTGTGTTAACCAACGAAAGAAAATAACGAGTATAACAGTGGCGGCGTGAGAGTGTATTATAAATAAAATAAGAAACAAACAAGGTTACAATGACAATTAAAAAAACAATGTGCAAACATAAATTTAAAGATTATCGCATTTGAAATCTGACCATTTCGAGTTAGAACTGTTTATAACGAGAGAAAACTATTAAAATAAGCATTTCATTTATTATTGTTTAGCTTAAATAAAAACAGAGCGCGTAAAGAACGAATTCAAAAACTTGAAAGAATTCTAATAAGAATGAATTCACTCTTGAATAAATGAAACTGCGTTGCTATTGACATTATTTATTCCCAAAAAGATATTCTCGTTTTGAGTATTATCGAGTGAGAAGTTGAAAAACCGAGCGGCTTCGCGAGCAAAGTGGTTCACATTGAATTTTCAGCTGCTAATTCAAATGAGACGTTTTCAAAAATTTGTTATTTACAATTATTGGCAAAAATGTATCTAAATATTTGCAGCAGTGACGGCTCGTGGTGATAAAATAAGCAAATAGTGGCCAGGAAAAAATATTTTAAGGACATTCAATCAAATTTTTATCTAATAACAAAATTTCTTACTACCGAATCTAAGCTCAATATAACAGAGTTATACAGGTTGTCTAGTCTTGGGTGGATTTAAGAAGCCCAAAAGCTTCGCTTTAAAATGATTTATCACGCTCTGTACCCGAAATGTGACCCTTTCTTTGTTTTTTGCACTTTTTCTTGAGCATATCCAGCGAAAAAGTTCAATAAATGTCGGAAAGGACGAGCTCTTTAAGCCATCTTTAATGTACAAATATTTCGGGTACAGAGTGTGATATGTCATTTTAAAGCGAAGTCTTTGGGCTTCTTAAATCCAGTATGAAAAATTGGTTTTTGATAAAAAAAAAATTTGAAATAAATAAAACTGAGTTAAAATACCGAACTTTATGAGTCATAATTTCAAAACGGAGAGGACAGGCTTAACGATTATATATCTAGCAAATTAATACATTATCATCTTTAGGTCTAACGTTCAGAAGTTATAGGGTGATCTTTAAAACCATACCCAAATATCTTCAAGTCCCGTTAGGATTGCCCCTCTCCCACGCAACACTTTTTTCTTTAAGCATGATCTATCCATAGCCTTCGGATGTAACACCCCAAGATTGGACACCCTGTATACATTCCATGAAATAATGAGAAGACTAAGGCACAAAAATGCAAATACAGTTGCTCTAAATTGGATTATACAGACCGTTCTTTACCAACCGGTTTTTACTTTTTATTTTCTATTGATGCGTTCGTTTGCGGCGTAATTAAAAAAAAATTCTAGTGCGAAATAGTGATAAGACCAGAAGTATAGATAAAAATTCATAAATTGTTTCTTATCACAAAGAAATAACAAATCTTATAATATTTAATTTCATTTAATTAGGTACGTGAAATTGTATTTTTAGTAACTGTTACAATTTACTTTTGTATCAACCGCTAGTCACACTGAAATAGGTCGTGGAAAGCAGTTAATTGAAACAGTACGAAAAAAAATTTTCGTCTATCGAAATAGTGGACTTATAACTAAAGAGATAGCATCTCGAATCAATAGAAATAAGACTGTGGTTTTTAATTTCCTGAAACTAAAAGACAAATATGAAAAAAAAAAATAATAAGTGTTTTTGGAGGAAGCCAGTAGCGTCTAACAGAGAAATCAAACAAATGAAAAGACTGCCAAGATAGGGATAACAGCCTACCAGAAATTCAAAGCACTTTAAACCTTAGTGTATATGTGAGATCGTGCAATAAATTTTAAGACTGATAGTAACTTGCAGTACGTCAAACAAATCCAAACATAAATTGACAGCACGCCATAATCAATTGAGATTACTGAAAAGTACCACTTTTGCGAGCAGGAGTGGATCACAGTATTTTCAGCCATAAAAACAAAAAGTATTTTTAAGAAATTTGCTTCCTACGCCTTTTAATTTTTATAAAGTATAACAGATAGGATTTGCATAAGAAAGAATGAACAGACATATTCCAATTCAACCGACTTGCCTAATTATATGTACCTACTATGCGCAACTTATCAATTGCACCGAACCATCGAGTGTAATCTTTTTGTTAATCAATCTTATACCACGCGCAAGCTATTTCGTTTTAAGTCTTATCTACTTTGCTTGATTGACTCATGATTATTCATTTTATATAATTTCCAAAATGAAAATGAAATTCTGATTCTCATTATTTTTTATTCATTCAGTAATGATAAGTATCTTGATTAAAAAGGGGCATGAATTAAAAATTGATTCTTTGCACGAATCGTTTATTAACGAATGAAACTTTTTGTTTTTTGCTTTTTTTTTACTCTCCGCACCCTGACTAAAAATATAATTTTAGCTCCAAACTATCGTTAATAATTATGCCAATCCAGTTTCTTGATGAAATTGTTGCTGTCACAACTCTACCTCAGCTTAATTTCAGATGCATGTGATAAGAAGATAGTAAACGATTAACTCTTGTGGAGATAGTCAAGAGTTTATTACATGTGTAAGATTGATTGATTGCTGTAATACATGTTACTAGTAACTAACCACAATCGACTAATCCATAGCTGAGTTAATTTAAAAGTATGCCAATCAGAACAAAGAAAGGCCGGAGCTATAAACGTCAATTAGTATAAATATTAGCCAAAATTCCAGAAGATAATATAAGTAGAGAAAATTAAGAACAATTCAAGCCTAAAATGAAACAAAAACGACTTCTTGTGGGAGTGATTTAAAAAACAATACCTAACTGGTTAGATATTATAAATACATAGGCGTCTGCAGATGTTAGAAACGAATAAATTCTGCACAGAATACACGTTTTTGAACCTCAGACTAATAAAATATAGATTTTGGTATTGAGACCGAATGCAAGCAATATGCAGATAAATTGATAATGAAAGAAAATCCTTTAGACATAATAAAGTAAGTATCGCTAGGCAAAAAAGTTACAGAGAAAAAAACTGCTATTAGTAATGTATTTAGCGTAACTCAGTATATAGCCTGTACCCAGTCAGTCCACCAAACAATAAAAAACAAAATATCCATTGAATTAAGCAATATTGATATAGCAAAAAAAAACTCCATCCCGCCGTTAACACACAAAAAAAAAACGAACAGAAATAAAAATAAAACACATTTACAGAAATATTTATCTCCAGCACACATAAGAAGCTGGCAATGATCTTAAACTACAGTAAAACAATGGCTTGAAATGATTGTTGTGCAATCAATCTATCTAAATCTTAGTGTACTACGTGCATTTCAATTTAAAAAACAAAAAAAAAATATTCTTAAAATTGAAAATGGAAAAACTTAAAAAATCACACAAAACCAATAAAACCAGGAAGCCAAAATCATATCAGAATGGGATTTTTCTTCTTTTTTGAATTTTTTACCTGATTTGACCAATCCCCTGTTGGCACTGTGGCTTTGTAGAATTTTGAGCTTGTTTTATTAAAGATTGGTAGAAGTTCGTTAGCTTCATCTGATAGGGCCTGAAATAAACAAGTAAATTATGACATTCCTATAAAGCACACGGCACAAATCTACTTACTTTTAAATAAATAACTGCATCAGTACCAAAACCTTCACATGACAACAGGACTAGATCACCATGGAAATATCTAGCATATAGACGTGAAATGGGCAAACCATATCCATAGCCTGCTAAAGGAACAGTATGAAGATCAGACTTTGATGGTTGAGGTGCTGTACTGTACATGTATTTAAATAGTTGATCTACTTGTGAACGTGGAATGCCACCTCCTTGGTCGGAGATCTGTTAAAAATTAAACATTTATCTACTGTGAACGAAGAGTCTCTTGTTAGTACTTTACCTTAACACAAATGTCCTCTTTTCCTCTTATAACAAGTACCTGGATAGGTGGGAGTTTATCAGATTGATCATGATCATGATGTTCCATTACAGCTCGCATTGAATTTTTAAATAACTCAAAAAGCATGTGATACAGATGTGATGGGACGTATACTGTTCGAACGGGGTAATTTTTTTCAAATTTATTGTGCTCTCGTATCACTAGCTCGGGACTAGCAAGGTAATATTGATCACAGAGGAATCGAGCATTTTCGAAGGCATCATGCACCACAGAACTTAATTCGCATGCAGGATCTAAACAACCAATATGACGTCCACCCTCATTTGGGAACTCTCCAAAAAGAATTGCTAAAAAAAATTCAGGGTTTGCTTAAGTACATCGTTTAATCAATTTATTTATGAATTTAATTGTAAAATACTGATGAATAATGAATAAAAAATGAAATTAAAAAGTTTTGGGTTTTTTTTTTATTCAGAATAAGTCTAGACCGTAACTGGCACAAGAAAATGTGATTAACGGGAAGATTATTTCTTCAAAGCCCGGCTGTAGTAGAATTGAAAATACATTACTACCCTTCTGCGGATTAAAAGGCTTTAATGTTCCAATGGTCCATCTCACTTTGTTCGGAGATTTTCCGTACCATGTAGGTACCATGTAGTCGGAAAAATTGATGGGATGGGCTCTTCGGTTGGATGTATAGAAAACTTGTCTCACAAAGCTCTCGGTATTAAGCATTTTTTTTTTGTGAAACTACATATACTCGAAAAGCGATCTTTAGAGAGCATGTTGTGGAGCCTGTTATCTGCTTTCAGCTGGACTATGTTATCAGGCATTTTATATAAGTTTTCCGGATTTTTCATGTGATAAATAAATTATTTATTGAGTGCTGGCTCTCGAGCCTTGTTATACTTCTCGTCTCGTTCGTGAAGCGATTGAAATAAAACATAATTACAACTTAATTTCAATAGCGATAACAGTTTCCAGCTTTCACGAGCATGGGATCCCATCTTTAACACCTCCTCACGCTTGATCCGAAATAAACTTTCTTTAAGAAGTGACGTTGTGAGTTATGTTTGTTCGCAAAACTCTGCACAGCAGCAACAACAAATGCAACAGCCACAGCAACAACAGACGCACCGGTAAAATCTGAGTAGCTCAAATATTATGTAACAACTCAGGCAGTTACCCGGTGACCACGCTCAATGTAATTTGAAGCGAAACTTACGGGGTGAGTACTTGATTTAACACTCAATAATAATTTATTTATCACGCAGCTAATCCGGAAAGCTTATATCAAATGTCAGTAAGCGACCGCGAAAGCATTAAAAGTTATATATGTAAACAGGATTCATCTCCTCTCCGTACGACTCCGAGACTTAAATACAGAGGAAAAATTAAAACTCGGATTCCCAAAAATATACATCTACGATGAATTATAAGATAAGCATGATGATTATTGGCAGACTTTTATAAAATTTTCCAAACTTAGATGGCATAGAATATCATCTCCAGGATCAGTAAGAAATGATGAAGATCCCATGGGTGGCACATAAGTTTTGTAATTGCTTATATTTAACACAATTTGGGCATGAGGAAACCCAGTTTCTGTTCTTTTCTCACTGAGAGCTATCCATCATCCGATATGGCTGCAGAGATAGGTTTCTCAAAAAGCTCATCCAAAACTGATGAATCTACTTTTGGACTCTTTGGCATCTTTAACAATAGAAGATTAGTTTACAGTAGCCAGATACTTTCAAAGGTAGAATCTTGAAAAAGTTGACTGACGTTTCCAATAGCTAATTGAGAATTCGTGCGGGTTATGTTGAAAAATGGATCGTAAGTGAATTCACGATGTCGGTATCCAATATGAGAATGTAAAAAATATACACCCCATTATTGCTTTCCGAATTTGTCCTATGTTTATTAATATAAAATCAGCTACTATTGAGTTCAATAAATGTGAGATAGAAAAATAATTTTACGAAAATTTTCTTTGCAAACTTTCTGCAAATTACATGATTTTCCATACGGTATGGAACACGAAAAAATAGCGTTAAGACTTCTTAAAACGTTAACAGTAAATTGCAATTATAAAAAGTAAGTCATAGAAAAATCTAGGCAACTTAAAATTATGAAATGACTTAGCTTATATACTTCTAAAGGGCATGAAAAATCTTAAATGTGTCATTTGTCTTTCCGTGCAAGGAGTAATAAGCTTCTCTTCGTCGGATTTACCGTCATTTCATATCGAGTATACCAATCTTTAACAATCCTAAGGAAACTTTGTCTGAATTCACAAGCGACAGCATGCTGGATATGGCGATATATATTCATCCTAATGTAAAGAGTAAGATACGCCACTATTTGCACAACAGACCTTATGCATGATTACTATGACTGATGACTGCCTTAAACAAGGGATCAATCGTGGCCCTGACAAAAGCTTCTTCAATATCTAGGAACGCCTCTAGAGCCTATCGATAGTCCCGTCCGCATTTTGTACATGAAATGCTGTTAAGGAGACATCTTTTATGCATATTTTCATCATGAGATATTTTAAGAGGAATGAAGTGAGACTTATGATACGGAAACTCTTCAGATCCATGTACATATGACGTCCTGCCAGGTTTCGAAATGAATGCACTCTTAATTGTTCCCTACGAGGCGCAGAAGCTAATTCCAGGAACACAAGTGCTAAAGATAGCATAGAAATAAATTTTCTGGCTACTCAACTTTAAAAGTTAAGATAGCCAAAATCGATAAATTCACTCTACATTAACCAGATTGGCGGAACTAAGCCAGCAACCGACGGTGATTGATGATAAGCTCACCACATTGCACCATATGTACAGCCTGGGAATTGAGGCAACATCAGTAGTCAGCAGACGGACATCTGAGAGCAGATATTATTACAGGACTGCCAAGTCGTAGTATCGAGAATTTTACATGAATGAAAGTTAAGCGGAGAGCTTAGCAAGGCGCAGGTGGCCTGAAGACCAAGTACAAATGTGAGATTTCGATGTTCGATGACAAATTTGTTTTTTCAAAATTTTAGTATATCTCACATGTAATTTAATGCAGGTATATAACATCATCTAGTCAACGATGATAGTAAGTTTAGTCAATGTTTAAATCAAAAAAATGAATGAGCTAAGAGATAAGCGTGAAGAGTTAATGAAAGAGTAAAAATTACTCACTGTGCTGATTTATCAACATCCTTATACTAATTCTAGACATGTAGAGTCTATCTAAAAAGTATTGTATTGATGTTTCCATAGATGGTTCAACACATCCTTGTGACTCTTTTAATTCAAGAACTCCTTGGGCCATCGTCTGTACAACATCTGAGTGTCGATTTCGAATGTGAACTAGTGTACTGCAAAATCTATAAATGAAATAATATTGAATAAAAATGTAAAGTGATTGCATTCGTTTTTCAATTACTTTTCTAAATTTGGTTGTGTTGGATCTGTTTTCTCAAATTGTATAACTTCTTCAAAGCTCTTAGCATACCAGGCACTGACTTGACTAACCGAAGATGTCCGCAATAAATTCTCCGGCAATAGGGCTATTTCCTTCATGATATTGGCCAACCGTACAGGTAATTCCTTTCGCAAAAAAATGAATGATTTTTGTTCGCATGCATTCAGACCTGAAAATTAAAATTGAAATTTATTGTTTAAATGCAATTAGTTGTTTCTTCATACAAAAAAAGATGTTAAAAGTAAAACAATAAAAAGAAATTAAAAATTAAATATAATTGCCAGAAAGCCTGTTTCAATGCCGAAAATTTTATTTGGATTTTACACAAATCACGGCACATGTACGTCCGGCAACCGTCCAATTTTTTTCTTGCTTTTTACCTTGCCTCTTTTCCCCTGCGAGTTATATTTAAGTGGCACACTACATTGTTTGAAAATATTGTGGACTTTAAACAGAAAAATTTTGAGATGAGTAAAATAAATTCCACTTTTTTTCCCTCTAAACAGAATAATACATTTTCTTTATTTATATTTAACGAAAGGACGTCAATTTCATTGCTGAGGAATGTTAATTAGAGGATGAATTTTGAATCCTTAACCAAATTGAAGTTCAAATGCATATATAATTTAATAACTGGTCAGAATGAAGACTATTTATTCGAATTATGACGATTTCCATTGATATTTTAAGAAAAGTGCACGTCAATCAATGAAAAACAAGTTCAATGGAACAACTTTTGACGCGATGAGAATGTAATAGTAGCTCATATCCGTGTAATTTGTCAGATTGCAATTTTCTGGGAGCAATAATATCACGTCACGAATAACGTAAGAATTATGAAAATTGTAATTTAAAAGATTTTGGCGTGATTGCGGATGAATTTGGTAGAGCAGTAGTTGAAGATTTATATGTGATGCTCAATGATATTCAGTTGTGACATTTCTCAGATAGATGTGTGCGTATTCCGGTGTAACACCGCCGATTATTCGAGTGTAGCACCACAGCCGTTTTGACGTACACCATTTCTAGCAGTGCAGGTCAATGGAACAATTTTGGTGTAACACTACAAGAAAAGTGTAACACTTCTGCTAGAAAAGGTGATCAATGGAAATCGGTATTAGAAAGGAGTTCTACAGTTGCAGAAAGAAATCAATTTCTATTCCTCTGTCATACTTTCGGTAGGGTCGGGTTAGTCGAGATTTAATTTCGACCGACTCAAAGATATTTAATTGTTTTCTATATTCAAAATATTAACAGCTTTACAAAAGTGTTGCCCTTTAAAAACGCACGTCCTGACAACAATTATTTCCACGTTCACGAGAACCAGCAACGTCACGAAAAAAAGAATTTTAGTTCGGTTGACTCTTTGCTATCTCCCTTCTTTCACCATGTCAATAAGCATGAGGCACATCTGGCTGGTGAAAGGTTGCGTTTACCTTTGTCCATTCGGTTCCACTGGTAAAAAAAAAACAGTTTTCAAAATGATTTTAATTCGATTTTTCTTTTTCTTTTTTATTAGTTTTTATAAACATTGAGCAATATAAATTCATTATTCGCAGACAGTTTCTTTGCTACTAGTACTGTGCCAGACTCTTTTTTTCGATAAAAAATAAATTAAAAAAAAAGAGATTTTAGTATGGCTGTAATTTTTATACGAGCTAGTTTAATTATCGAACCACATGAAATTAATTTGCCAGGCAGAAATTCGGTTGCTTATCAATAGCCAGATCTATTGGAGTGTGGTAGGGAATAAATGAGTAAGAAGAAAACGATTTTAATGAAAAAAAGTGTGGCACGGTGCTAGCAATGAGGAAACTGTCTGGGAATAGCGAATTTGTATTGTTCGATGTTTATAGAAGCAGATAAAAAAATTGAGCTAAACTCATTTTAAAAACTACTCTTTTCACCTGTCCAACGGACAGGGCACAGCTAAACGCAATCTCTCTCACCAGCCAGAAGAGCTGCATGCCTATTGAGATTCTGTAAGAAAAGACGTATAAAAAAACAAGCCGAACGAAAGTAACGACATTTTTATATACGTTTTTCGGATAACTGACCCGGTGACCACGCTCAATGTAACTTGAAGCGAAACGTTCGGGGTGAGTACTTGTTTTGGCACTCATTAAATAATTTATTTATAACGCGGCTAATCCGTAAAACGTATATAAAAATGTTAGATAAGTGCTATCCTCTATCCTCCAAGGGATACAAAGATGTTTACAAAATAAATCTTCGGAGCGAAAAAGAGACTATAACAGTCCTCTTAGTATTTACAGACATTGTGGAGACAGTGGTTCCAATGGTTGGTTATTAACAGCATGTCTCCTAATTGATCTTTGAGCTGATCGGTATCTGGTTGATGGTAAGCGAAGTATTCTTCCAGTATGAACAAAACAAATAACAACCAATAATAATTTTTATAATTGGGAACAAAATCAGTACAAATTCAATTTGTTAGAATGCATAAAAAATTTATTCAGGAAGTGTGGACTGTCCCCGTTTGATGCTATTGATTCAAATTCAAACGATATATAAGAACCAAGAGTGAACTGCTACTCTAAGATGACACAGCTAATTCAAGATATAGGATCAAATTTGCTAAAAATGTGTAAATGAATATATGCTATCATAAACTCGATATCTAATCTTTTCCATCAACCCTGTGACTATTGTGAAATGCTTTCCGAAGTTATTACTGAATTAAGATCTCCTATAAGAGTAGTCATTCGAAATCTAATACTTGAAGGATCTCAAATTCCAACATAAAATCATTGATTTTAGGTGACTCCTATTATCATTCACCTTCATCACTCAGTTGTTCACCGAGTTTGGCAAATCACCTTTCAAAGGCGATTCATATTTTATATAAGAAAAGTTGCCCAGCTGATCTTGTGAAAAGTGCTAGACAGAATAGAAAGAATAATGAGAAACAAAAACAAATTGAAGCGATAAGAGAAAGGAAACGCCTTAAAAAAAGAAATAAAGTAAATATAAAAAAAAAGAGGAGAAATGTTCAAATCGCCAGGTAGGATAGATAAATAGCAATGCACAGCATGCAACAATGATCTCATTAGTGATTAAAGTGCTCATTACATAGCGTCCGTTCCGTTACATTCCGTTTCGGCCTGTTTCGACTCAACTATGAAGTGATCACAACGCCCCGGGCCGTCACGTTATTTGACTTTTATCTTCACTTTGTTTTTAAAGAAGTTTGTGAAATGGTATCAGTTAATGCACGAGTTATTTGCCTTATTTCAATTTCTACATTGAACATAAAAAGTTTTTTGGTGTCAGAACGAGAAGCCGGTGGGTAAAAACACTATACATGGAAAGGAATATTTCTGGGTATTTCGTAGCAACATACCAGAAGATGAAGAAAACAAAAGTCACAATCAACAAAAGTCTCAATTCGGCCCACAAAGATTTCGAATGCAGACTGACGTTATCGTATTACAATATTTTATCCCAAGATGTAAGCACTAATTTTTATCATCGAGCTTTAAAATTGGCAATAGCCACCGTCAGAAATTTCATATATTACCCATTTTGTCCATTTTATATATGTATGTATATATAAATCATTCACTTTTAAATTATAAGTTAAGTTATTTAATTTAAATTCGATCAAGTAGCACACAGTCTGCAATTGTAAACAAACAAATTCCGAATTTTTGAGGTTATGTCTTCTGTCGAAATTGAAATTTGCTCAACTTCTCCGTCCCGTTCCGATCCGTTTTTTATAATGTGAGCAATTACATAGCATACGGTAAGTTCAAATTTGACAGCTTTACGTGACGGAATGGTACGGGCGCTATGTAATCAGTACAATCAGCCCTGCAGAGGATGATTTTCTTAAAATTGTAGGCTGTTACCAATGTCCTCTTCCATTTGGCAGCTATCTAAAAGCAATAGGCATCGAATATATTCTCAATGCTTGCATGTCTAGCTCGGCATAATCGTAGAGTACGAAGATATTTTTAAAACTCTCTTCAATTTCTGTGAGAATGCGCCACAATTCCAAAAAAAAATATTTACCACTGGAAATGAAGTATAATCCTCCAAACAAAATTCTGTCAAAATTTCAGCTTGATGTTATTACAATTTTGTAATTTTTCAACCATGGAACATACTGAGTTCCGAGTCGCAATTAAATTTTGTTTTAGATGTATGTATAAGGCTAACGATATTAAAGCATCAAGTACTCGTACAGACAGTTTACAAATTAGTTTAAACACTTCTGCAACCCAATTGAGGCCAAAACAAACGAAATCTTAGGAAAAGTTCATGACATCGTCGTAGACCGAAAGTGTATATGGTCGACATTGCTTATAATGTAGGCATTTCAAGATATGGGATCATCATTACACACCGCAGTGATGGAAGAGCAGTAGAAGCAATGGAGTCTTGTTGGAGAAACGGCTAAAATTAGCGCGCAAAAAACGCTCTTCCGCCAAGACACAGGGGGGTAGTCAAATGTTAAATTGCAACAATGGAACTACGAATTGGTTCATCACGTAACATATTTGCCAGATTTAGCTCCAACTCAGTTCTTCTTCTTCTTCCAAATTCTGCAAAAATGAATTATAGGTAAAAACTTTTATTAAATGATAAGGTTATAGACACCTTAAACAGGTATTTTGCAGACCACTCCGACTGTCGAATATAAACTATCACCTGTATGCCGACGACCTTCAGATTTATGCTGCAATTCCTAGCCGGATTTGCGAATGGTGTTCAAACAACGGGATTGCTCTAAGTCCCAATAAATCTCAGACCGTCCTATACTACTCCAATACATGTTAGCTGTTGCCACTTGACTTCCTTCCCCTATTCGATTTCTCGATCATACCATCCCTATAAACAAATCTCATATTAAGAACCTTGGCCTGCTCATGGACACTAGCCTCAACCCTCAACTGCTGACATTGTCATGTCAATCTGATTTGCCCCATCATTTATTACGGCCTTCTATCCCTCATCATCATTTCCCCTGTTCGTAAGCGTCTTGTCTCTGCTTGAATTGAATGCTCTTTGTTTTATATACAGAGCTAGGCATGATCGACTGGTACCAAAGTATATTTGTGATAATGTACTTGGAGCCGTCAAAATGCATATAAATTGTACTGCCCAGAACTTTGGACCCAATTTGGTAGTAGAAGCCTACTTTTAGTTGGAGCGGTTAGTGGGAATTCTCTAGTAGTTCGGGTAAGACATTCTTATTCTTTCCGTAAATTTGAAATTGGAGCATCATTTTTCGCAATGAGCGTTAGATTCTTAACTGAGCTGAGTGTATAGGATTGATTCATTTAATAACATTTCAATGAACTCATTAAAAATAAACTATAAGAGATGTAATAACTTGTGATATATTTTGTAATACTTCAATTAATTTTCAGTATAACACTAAACTTTGTACGCTAGCTTTAATCTATCTTATGATTATATAATTTCTTTTGTTTTTATAGTTTTAATTATGTTTAACTCGCAAACCTGTTTATCTAAATGTTTCTCGATATGTCCACCGTTTCATGATGTGGTTGTGATTAGAGCTATCAATAAATTTATTATTGAATTTGAACTTTAAAAATCATATTTATTTAATGAAAAAATTGGAAAAACACTGGACCTATTGTGTAGCCCTCGGAGGAAACGATTTTGAAAAATAAAATTGATTGTTTTCTTTTGCTAAAATATTGTGTTATACTTGCTTTGTCCTCATATATAAGAATTTGCGAAAACTAAATGTGATTTTTGATTTATCACAGGTATTACCTGAAAAGACCCACCAATAATTTCTTCCTTTACTTAATGAGTACATCACAAAATTTCTCTAGAGTCTCCCTTTATTTTGTGTTTAATTAAATTTTGAAATTATATTACATTTGTGTATAAATTTTTAAATATTCAAGGTACTTAAAGAAAGCAAGATCTGGGCAGTTCAAATTTGAACATTACAGTGAATAACAATTTCCCGAAATTGAAATTTCGAGCTTCTAATATTTATGTTTGCTGCCTAGATTTTGCTTTCTTTGTGTACTTTGAAAATTATAAAATTTATACACAAATGTAATATAATTTCAAAAGTTAAGTAAATGCAAAATGAAAGAAAACTCTAGAGCACTTTTGTGGAGTAGGTACTAATTAAGTCAAATGAAGCGCAGATTTTGCAGCAACATTATATTTTTATTATATTTATTCTTTTTTAGTAGTATGTTGGGAAAATCATCTTAGCCGGGGTAATTAATATCGCAGATACAGTTTTTCCTGCAAATAGGGTTATATATTCATTAACCCTACCAAATTAGCACTCCTCGAAAATTTCTTTCTTTCTTTGTAAATAAATTATTGGAAAAAAGTGTAAAAACTTTAATTTGCAACAAATTGTAACCCAGCCCAATATGTTTTCTTTTTGATTGTGTTAGAGCATGTACCAACAAAAAATTTATGGAAATTATGGTGTTCGAACGAAATACAAGCTACTTCTATATGAAAAACCCCAGCAGTAAGACAAGGCATGAAGTGTATAATGTCGGTCAATAACTGGTCCACTATCTTCGCATTCAATACTTCATGGCTTGCATATTCCGGGTTTATGATTGACCGATTTTCTATTTTACATGGCGCCACATTTTCCGCCAAACTGCACTATATACACATGCCATTAAAATATTGATAATATTCCCCAAAATTCCATTTATAATGGTTTAGAATTGAAAGTGCGTATGTCCATATTTTGATGAGTTTTGCTTTTGATGAAAATAAATTGTATAGAGGTTGACCAATTTGGTGTAGAAATCTCACATGTCCATATCTAACTGAAGTAACGTTATCCAAACAATAAATCAACAGTTAGTATTGAACTCACTTCCAGGATATGTGGTACTTCAAGTCTGAACCGAGTCCAGAACTTTTGCGTTTTGGACACATGCCATTTCAATTCTAAACGATTCAATTTTAAGTGAACAAATCTTTGGTAACAATTTTCACTGATTGTACTTCCCACTTTCCACACTCAACTTTCACCTTGAACAAATACACGCACTTAACTAAATATGTAAAGATAATTGTCGGGACTATTTCATGTATTTACATATTTCACCAGCTTCTATAAATACATCCGACTTATGAATTGAAGTTTTTTCGATCACCTTCTATTTTGAAATGCACGCAATTTGTAGCAAACTGACATGCAGAGAGTAACTTACTGTCCTTCATTGTTCGGGTCTGTATTTCTTCAAGTGTTTTTATAAACTTTAAGTTTACGAAAGTGCGTGTATAACTGTACAATCTTTCTCTAAAGAATATGTACGAAATATTCATAATTTTTACATTTTGTATTATCAAAAGAATTTCACATTTCGTAAAAATTACGTGTCAAGCTTCCACCATCATGCGGTCCTTTTTTACAATATGTTTGTGGAAATGCGCTATGAATTCTACAAAAACTCTATAGATTTTAAGTAATTTTCTTCAATACTACGAAAATCTTTCAGATCTAGATTTTCGGATAGCTTTCGCTAATACTTGAAGAAAAAATTGTACGAATTAGTTTTCCGCAATTTATTTCTTATTATTAAGAGTGACTTAGTTTGTGTCCAGTACTATTTTATTTGCAAAACATAATTAGGTTCCATATTGTTTAAAATTATATACAGGTGTATCAAATATTGTATTGTCCCAAATTCATTTATTCTTATATTTCTATGTATAATATAATATAATGACGTAGGGAAAAGTGTCGATAAAAGGGGTTAAAATGAAGTTATTCGAAAAAAAACTATACCATGCAATAGTACACAGCGAAAACTTTCCAAAAAATACCCACATGCCGGGGTAGGAGTGAAAGTAAAAATCGCGAAATTTTGATAGGGACCCTATGAAAATGGAAAAAATCTGATTTTTTCGCGGGAGTTGGCGCACTTAAATTGCTATAGAATCTGAACGAAAGGGTCGAATGCCTTCAAACAAGCTTTCAGACATAGAGGAGACATGTAGGTAGTGCATATTGTAACTACTATGCCGTGAGTTGCATAGAACTCCCGGTAGATGGCGCAAAGTGCGCATTAAGAATTCTCACAGTATTATTATTTTTTAAATAGGTAAATAGGTCCTATGTTGCTGAAATTTTGTATAGGTAATCTTGTGATAAGTGATCATCCATGAAAAATTCAAAAATTGGATTTATCTGGAATTCGTAGAAGAAAGTTTTGAAATGAAGTTTTTCGATTAAAATTTTGGCCGTGGAAAATAAAATGTGGTAACGGTGAAAACCGTTCCTCGATCGGACTTAATTTACGGAAGTTATGGAGGTATGTTTTTTTAATCTAGTATGTACTACAATAGGGAACTTCGAAAATTAGTTATAGAGCAAAAGTGTAACTGGGGGAGGGGGGGGGGGGGCTAAACTGTTTTTAAGACGTTCCGAAAAGTTCCACATGGTAATAGGGGGAGGGGGGGCCGATTAAGTATTTTTGTTTCTAGTACAACTTCAAAAAAGGAAATCAGTTTTAAAAAGCCCTGATTTTTTCATGAAGTTTAAGTATACACATGACTATGCCTGCGAGGGAAAAAATGAAAAGTCCGGACACGTGCCACAACCCTCAATGGATTTCACATCTAACACCCCACCTAAATAACTAAATAATTAAATGTTGAGGTTTATGTGTAAATTTAATCATAGTGAAAGAAAAAGTTATAAAAGAACATGCGTGACATATGTGATTACCTCAATATATTTTTAAAAATTTAGGCGACTTGTTGACAGATAGTATACAATTTCGAGGACCATACTGTGGTAAGTGAGAATTCCAAATTTCATTAAAAAATAACAAACGGTTTGGAAGATAGAACGTTTTTCTAAAGTTTGTTTTTTTATCACATTCCGATGGTTTTCGCCCGCTACACGTACTAGTGACGCGGGAGCGGCACCCCGCACGTAAAGTGTTAATAATGCTCATGTTTCTATAAATGTAACCTGTGGCTAAGTATTATAATATACACAATTTGTCCATGTGCCAAATGTAGGCCATAGTTTATAATATAGATTCCATGATTTGATTTTATTAATTTTTATTTTTACCCGATTCTATTATTCATTTCTAATTTTAATTTTTTTTTCGCCCCTTAGAGTAAATGTCTAAATCCACCCTTAGTAAGGCTTCAATTTTCTCTTTAACAAATCTAGATCGCCTTTCAGAATCCTGGTAATCATTAAGAGCAATAATTTATCGAAAAAAAAATTATTAATCTTCACTATTTAAAAATTACCGAAAGAGAAGGTACCAGGTATCTATGTGGAAAAATAAATAATAAATAAATAAATAATAAATCTATGGAAATAATGATAGGTGATACTCAGATAAAGCATCAAAATACTGAATCCTCCCATTGACAAGGCTTGGGATATTTTCACTTTTCTCGAAGTGGAATCAAGGTGTTATGAAATGATGGTATTGTTATCATTATCATCAAAATGGGATTATCTACATGTCTCTAAGATATAATTGGAGAATCACGGAAGATCACCAATATAATTTCCACTTAAAAATTATGATAATATTAATACAATAGAAAACCTATACTATGAAACCAACTATTATGATTCTATTAATAATATGAGATAAGGGCGAATACTGGAATCTATTTAATTTATAGATCAATTAAATAATCTGCTCAGTCAGGTTTGAAAAATATAAAATATAAAATCGCAACCAATACACTCTTATGACTAGGAATAACTTCTACCATCATTCCATTTTATTTTTCGATCTTCTTTAGTGCTTAGAAAAAAAAAACGAATTCATCTTAATTCTTGACCAGTGGAGGAGAGTCCAAGTCCAAGGTTCAAAAAATAATTTCCCATTTGTTTTGTTAATTCTCTAAGATTGTTTTTAAATTTGTTTCTCAGAATTTATATTTACATTTTTAAAAAAAAGGCCGCGCGAGTTTCGCCAAGGTTATAGTGGCGGCTATCGAAAATTTTTCCTACCATCGGGCACACATAGGCCATCAGTGGTCCATTGTGATGAATTTGGTTAAACTTGTGCTATTCATATGGTTTGAGTAGAATAATGTACAACAATTTCATCAAATCACAAAAATTTAAGAAAAACAAAAACAAAAGTTGAATTTTCCCACAATACTGGGCCAGCCAGCTAATTATGACTGTAAACATGGTTGTTACCTGCTTAGTTAGTGCATGTAGTAGATTATTTATCTTCAATGTTAATTATCACGTGTCTGATAAAATTTAATACATATTGACGAATAATTTTGAGGGTATTTATCAGATATTACTAAAAGCCGTCGAGAGATTTTAAAATTTTCATTGACACAATTGAAAATTAATCAAACTGACAATTGATTGAACAAACCAAGTCACATAATTCTTCAAATTAAAATAATTTTTACGATAACCTAATTTACAGCTGAAGAAAAACTCTGAGTTGATGGAATCAACAATACATAGTTGTTTATCAACTTGTCTAAAAAAAAAAAAAGCAGCTGGTCACGTACGCTCGCTCAAATCGAAATATTATATTATGTAAAAAAAAAGCTTCAACACTCAAGAACAAATTTTACAACAATCTTTTCTTTAAATTTTCATTGAGGTGAACGATCGCGATAAGCACAGAGCAAATAGTGAGCTAGGCCAAAAGCCAATGTGACCTTCCAACACATGAGAGAGAGACACAGAGAAAGACTCAGTCAGAAGCGAATTTTGGGGTTAATAATTTTGGATGACGTTATTCGAGCGAAGCGATCAAAGTCCAAAGCTTATAAAAACCTGCTGTGCTGGACTAAATTGACTGTCTCCCAAGCTAAACAGAAATATCTTGTGTTGGAAATGTTCAGGAAAGATCGGAAGCTTTCACAAGCAAACAAAAACATTTTACAGTCACTAAGCTGTAGACTAGAGACGAGCCTTTTCTTCTATCCGTATAGGTCAAGTAAAGTTCAGATATATTCGAGTTAATTTTTGGAATAACATCTTTCTTTGACTTTTGTGATCTTCAAACATAAGATCAAAATAGCAACCAACAACTTACTTATCCCGGTCTTCGTGAAATTTCGTTTTTTTTTTATCGTGAGCTTGACACAAATATCGGAAAAATATAAATGGGGGCGTGGTGGTGTCTATAGAAAAACGAAATTGAACACGAGGCCGAGAATAAATTCGTTATCGCAAGAATAGCAAAAAAATATTTTTTCTTCGTCGCGTCATCGTGACGTATTTTAAAAGCGGAAGCTTTTGTGTTGTGGTGGTGCTTTCGTTTGTTGTATAAACAGAATTTTTGTAAAAGTATATGTTTTGCTTGCGATAGGAAAAATTTTAATTGCAATAAAAATTTAATCTATTTTTTTTTTCGAATTTAATCTAAATTATTTAAGACTGCGTTGGGAAAGATATCATTCTGTTGTTGAGATCATTGTTAATATCTCCGATCGCGTGTTGTTATTTACGAATTATCTAGAAATTATATATTTAATTTTGAATAGCAAATAAGTAATTAAAACATTGGTTTAGTTTCACCGAATTTTGATGAGTTTTTATTTTTCGTTGGTATACTAACATTAAATTTGATTAACAAATATTATGAGCTCACTGATGTAATATTTTATAATCGAGAGCATTTTTTTGCTGGATTTGCGGTAATCGTTGAATTTTTCTAGCAATTAAGTACGATGCGAGCCAAATTTTGAAAAAGTTATAAGAAAATGACTCTCGACAATATATGTATTAGTTACAAGCTAATGACAAACAACAGAATTTAAACGATCAGATCACAGCTTTTGCACCAGTAGGTACTACATATTACGTCTTTAAATCACATCATTTCTAATCCAGTTGTCTTTTACCCTGATTTTTATACCCTAGATGAAATTTATATGGTATACTAACAATAAGTTTGTCATTCCGTTTGTAATACATAGAAATAATGATGGTAGAGCAAAATGGATTGGACACCCACGCATAGTCTTGGGCGATGCTTATTGATGCTTTTGAAACATTGATGTTTCGTTCACGATATTTTCGCATCGATGTCGTCACATTCCAACATCGGATAACATCGATGTTATATTTCGATGTTCGGAAGTTACATGCTGCACGGCACTGAGCTAGTTTAGCTTTAGACTATGCCATTTAGGATTAGCTTTATGTAAGTCGATTTACGTAGAAAGAATTAATAAGAAGTGTTCTAAACATGCCGCATTACCAAAATCCAGTATCTGATACGGTATTGAGTTGGTTTAGACCGTGGCATTTACAGCTAGTTGTACGTAAGTGGGCTTACGTAGAACTAATATGAAGTATAACATGAACTGCTTTATTTTCTATTGTGAGACCAATTTTTTAGGTAGGGGTGTGATAATTACCCTATTTCAAGTTTCATTTTCCGTTTTAAAATTCATATTTCAAGCTGAATAAATTTCAAATACATATACAGTGAAAACTCTCTATAACGAAACCCAAGGACCGAGCAATTTCTTTCGTTATAAGGAAAAAATTGACGACAAAATATGTATGTAGGTATGGATAAAATAAAACACAATAAACAGGTATCAGACGTCCAGGTTACCACTGACTGACTGGGTGGTACCCAAAGTAACAAAATTACATTGACACGGCAGCAGCAGGACAGCGACAGCAAGTCGTTTCAATTGGTTAAAAACGGATTAGCCGATTTGTAATATAAATCACCCTACGCATCGAGCCCGTCAGTGGTCAATAAAAGCAATAATCACAACAAACAAAAGAAGAAGTTCACAAAACCGACATACCTGGAACTTTAGGCACTTATTCCCGAAAAATCGGTACCTTTGTGAGCATCTGTCAACCTATCACAAAAAATTTTTTGCGGATGTTATTCGCTATACATAGAGAGTGATTTAATATACAGGGTGTTTCCGTCTAAGTGGTCCATAGAGCATAATAATAACTCTTAACGGATACTGTTAGGACATAGAGTGTAATAGGTCAAATTAAAGGCGAGAGTTTAGAGTTTATAGTTTTTATATAAAAAAAAAGTTAAAAAGTTATGATAACGATATTTTGAAAAAAAAAAAAGGTTCCGGACTGGTTGAGTAGTCGTTGGAAAGGTCATGAAGTTCTGCATACAATGAGTCCTTAATTGTGACCGTATGCTATGTACTTTTTAAGATACAGGGTGTTTTAGGATAACTAGCTGTTTTTCTTAATCACCCTGTAACTCCCAAACGATTGCTCCTGCCATACAATTTTTTGTTCGTCTAGGTGAGTACTATCACCTCCTGCTCTATGGATCACCTAGACGGAAACACCCTGTATTGATTCGAAGGCGAATCAACCAAGTTCAAGTAGTGTTTACTTTATACAGAGTTTTCACCATATATTCAAAATTATTGCTTCCATTGGAATCTTATCTTCCATAACATCAAAAATTCCTTAAACGCAATTTTTAAAGAAATAAAATTAAGAAAAGATTACTGGTATTATATTGCCATCTATTTCTACTATATATCTATAATATCATAGATGGCAAACTAGATGTCGAATGGCATACCGTAGAAAAGTATACAGATTTTAAATGACTGGTCCATTCCGGAATAGACCACAATATGTTTCTGAGGCACCGAGAACAAATGTTGCTTTGACAGCAGTTTTGTATACATTTGGTCGACTGCCTCAACATGATAGATGCGGGAAAATATGAATCACTCGACGAAACTCTAATCATTTTTCTTTTCTTGTCGCTGTACTGATTGAAGTAAAGAAGGATGCCCAGCACAACATATTCGGTGCGGTGGAGGGACGTAAACGTTTCTTTTCTCGTTTTTGGAAATACTTTTTATTTTGCTGTAGTTATTGGGATTTGATTTGATTTAAAAGAAACAAACTTTATTCAATTCATTTGGCCCTGAGAGTAATTTTTTGGAATGTTATTGAATGACGGCTTTGCACCAACTAAATATTCTCCTGTCGAACTTAACAATTTTCCTAGAAATTTACAATTCGCCCTGTCTTAGACACGTAGAACAAAAATATGCAACGCTTTTCTAGAATATAAAATTAACGATGCCTCGACTTTGCACTTGATGACGTGCCCAAAGGGTAAGTCGGCAATGCCTCGCTCCATACAAAATCACCATTACCACAGCCCGATGAAGGGGAAGGCCATTATTTTTTTTTAAAAATTTACTGGAAATTTTTTCCTTCGAATTTTCATGCATTGGCCGAGACCGAGAGCTGAATAGAAAATCAATGATGCCTTCCATCATGGAAGGCAGCAATTTTTTCTTAGAAATTTAATGGAAAATTTTTCCCTAGAATCTATAGGCACTTTTGGAGGGCGACAGCAACTGCTATGAGCGTAGACGCGCCAAGCAATAAGCAAAAAATATTCTAGTAAATTTCTAAGAAAAAATTGCGGCCTTCCCTACATCAGGTCGAGGCATAGTTAATTTTATATTGGAGCGAGGCACTGTTCTGTATGTTATTAGTTTGTCTATGGCCCTGTCCTTTGCCGATGGCTTGTATCATAGATGGCATAAGACGCGTTTTACTTTTTTTTATTTTTTTTTATTTAAAAAATTGGTCAAACTTTCATGAGTTTTTACTCCCTGATCCCGTTGATTCCAAGTTAAAATGAGGTATATTTCACTGTCCTAGCATGAATAGGAAATATATATAAATTTTTACAGAAGACCATCAGGACAGCAATTTTTATTTTATATTTTATTTTAAAAATGCTATACTCGCAAAATACGCAAAGTAGGTATAGGAAAATTTTTTAATTTGATTTTTGTTTTCACAAACCCTCCAAGTACCTACGTAAAATTTTAACAAAATTTTTGATGGTTATGTCACACATGTTATATTGCCTATTTGATATGGAATTCTTATCGAAAGATAAGAAAACTCTTTTACACAAAGCGAAGCAGTTTAAGAAAGAAAATGGGTTTAAATTCGTTTGGGTAAAAAACTCGAAAATTTATTTAAACAAGTAAAAAGCTAGAATTGGTCGCATCTTAATTGGGCTTATGAGACGCCTGACAGTTGCATACGTCCCTCAGACGCCTATAGTCTTTCCTCACTTCCCTACTTAATAATATGGAATTATGTAATCCAAAGTAATTTATTAATAAATTTAATATAAACAATAGATGTCTCGATTTAGTTTGGCAAACATTTCTCATTCCAAAGTGAGAATTACTTCATCCTTATGTCCACTATCTAAGATAGACTCCCATCATCCTCTGCTCGATATTATATTAGATTTGGCACATTCAAGATATGCCCGTAATGAATTTGGTAAAAAAAAAAAAATTTTCAAGGAGGCAATTACACTGGCCTCTCTGAATTCTTTGAAAATTTTTATTTCTCTCCAATCTTTTTGCTTGATGTTGACCAATTATTTACTAAATTCTATGAAGCACTTAATACTGGAATAGGCTTGTTTATCCCTGAAATAAATAAACGAAATCACAATCATTTTCGGAAATGGTATAGCTGCCAACTGATTAAAGTCCTGAAGGCAAAATATAGACGTTTGTACAAAAAAAAAGTCCTCATTTATAAAACTTTTTCTTATCTGAGGAAGTTATCTAAATCCTTGATTACTCAATTTTATCAAAAGTACGTCGAAAGCAGTGAACATATACGCTAAAACGCAGCCCCAAAGCATTTTGGGCTTTCAGTAAAAACCTAAATAGATCGAACACGTATACTATAGACATTAACATTTAATGATGATACATCGTCATCTCCTCCACGTATATGTGAGATGTTTTCCTCGCACTTTTCATGCGTATAGACTCTGAAAAAGACCCCGGCATTATCTTTTCCCCCTCTCCGTACACTTCCAATATGAATATAATGTTGAGCTTTATTTCTCCAGAATCAGTTCTTAATGTATTGAGCAATCTTGATTGTGACAAAAACCCGGGATCTGACGGGATCCCAAATATTATTTTTAAGAGATGCGCACAAAGTCTAGCAACAGGCTTAGTAGTTTATTCAATCTTTCAATCACTAATAAAATCTACCCAGTATCTCTTAAAAATTGCTTCGTTATGCATAGTAGACTGTAGACCTATTTCTATCTCTAACGGTATAGCATTTATTTTTGAAAAAGTTGCTTACCATCAACTCCTATTCCAAATAAAACCATTTATCTCTAAAGTACAGCACGGATTTTTACCGGGGCGATCTACGATCACCAACTTATTTTAATTCACAGACAAAACCGCGTCTGGTCTCGATGAAAATACACAAATAGACTCTATCCACACTGACTTTGCTAAAGCTTTTGACAAGATTAATCACAAGCACTGTCTGTCGAAAATGGCACTGATGGGATTTCAAACAGACACCATATCTTGGTTCCACTCCTATCTAACTAGCAGGGATAATATCGTTGTATTTAATATCCCCGTCATTTAAGCAAATTTTCGGAGTGCCCCAAGGTACAATACTTGGTCGACCATTGATTTTTCTCATATACATCAACGACATGCCTTCTTGTTTTATGTCTGATTGTTTATTATACGCTGATGATGCCAAGATTTGTAGAAAAATTTATAAAGTGACGGATTGTGTTCATCTTCAAAAGGATATACGACCACTAGAAAAATCGTGCCACGAGAACTGTATTGAAATCAACGTAAGCAAATGTAAATGTATATCATTTCATCATAAAAGAAACCCCATACTCTTTGACTACACCATTCATTCACTATACTGCTATCTCTCGTGTTGATTAGATAAAATATTTGGGTGTGATTTTTGACCGAAAGCTTCTCTTCCTCACATTAATTTTATTACTGCCATATCATTTCCTTTATTAGGCTTTACCTTTCGCACCTGCAAATCATTTAGGTCGGTATCCTCTTATATCAGTATCTATTATTCTTTAGTAAGGAATATTCTCGAGTATGCTAGTCAGGTTTAGAGTCCTTTTTACTCTTCTTTTAGTGCACAAATTCAGGCTGTCCAGCGTAAATTCACCAGAGCTTTTTTATATAAACTAGAGAATACCAATCTAGAGTATCACGAAAGATTAGCAAAATACAACTTAATCACACTAGAAAGTCACAGTGGATAGTACATTTCTATATAATATTATAAATGGTCGAGTATATTGTCATGCATTAGTCTCTAGTATTGATTTGAATGTCCCTCCGCGCAACTCGAGATTCCAAACCCTCTTCAGACTACCTACTTGCAGAACTAACATTAAGGAGAAATCACCTATCTACAGAATTACTAAATCGTTCAATACAAGATTTAACAATATAGATATCTTTAACACTAGTTCTCTGACTTTTAAAAAATTTATACTCTGCGAGATCGTCTATTAATAACTTTTCTTTTTTGCATTACTCTTTCAACTGCTTCGCTCTACTCAGTTCCTAACTCCTTAGTAGTTGTTGGCCTCCGCTTTCCATATTTTAGTCTTACTTTTCTATTTGCTTTTTCTTATCTTTTAATTTTTTCATGCACGCTCTTTAAATTTCAGATTTAGTTTAATTATTTTTTGTATTTTTTCTTTTTTATTTTTATTCTTCTTCTTTTGTAAATTTATTAAAATTTGATATCGCTCTAGTTTTAAGGTATAGTGTGTTATTGAATATTTCTGTTTACTATCTTTTTAACTTACAAAAATAAATAAATAAATAAATAAATACCCTACTTGTTTCGTGTGTAATTTGCGAGGGAGATTTACCTTATGATTGGAACTAAATAGAAAATCTATTTAGCACAAATCATTTGAAAAAGGAAATGTAATGTAATGTAAAAAATTTGACAGAAAAACAATTTTCTTTGATAATTATTCTTTAAGTTTTACACGTGTTAAGCCAGAAATTTGCCAAGAATTAGCATGAAAAGCTCTTAGCAACCACTTGTACAAAATCTTGACTTTGTTCCAATCTAATAAATATACGAGACTATTATTGTGGGAAGTTTATATCTGCTAGCGACCACTCTCTGTGTAAGTAAACAGTTTTAGAGAAAAATTTCTTAATGGTGATAAACTTGAAAAATGCAATGTCCTCAACAAGGAGTAAAAAAAAATCGATATAACCTTTGAGAAGAAATAATCCCACATCAGTTGCAAGGACTCAATGGTTTTGACAGATTTTCTTGTGAAAAAAATGAAATTACAAAAAATAAAATGAATTCAGTAATAAAAAGAAAAATCTTGAATATTTCGTCATCTTTTTTGTGATTGTAAACATTTTTTTCTTTTATATTGAAAGAGAAATGATCTTTTAATGGTCACGGTTGTTGCTGGCATTCCTCCAATTCTTAAGTTTTATTTAGATTAAAATTATCTTAAGTAGTAGAGGATGGCGGGAAAAAAAATTTCAAATTTTTTGGTGCATTAAGCATGAAATGAACATTTTTATGTGTCCACTAACTGTCAAACTTAATTTGTACTTACAAAGTTATTAATGCAGAAAATTAGTATACTACGATCAATATGGAGGTAAATAAAATAGATTTTGTCATTTTGAGAGCACTAATTTAAATGTAGGGTGATACTATTAAAATTAATTGGTGATAATGAAAGGCGAACCATTGTTTTGCAGCCAAAAAATGTTCCAAGATACGTTACCGCAGCAAAACATGAGCGTAAATATTGTGCAACATATAGTCCGATATCTTTCTTAACCCCCCCCCCCCCCCCCCCCCCCCCCCCCCCCCCAACACCACGGTTTTCCGTTCTTTCCCGAAATTTTCACACTTATTTTGCTCTTGAACCAAAATGTTTCAGAATTTAAAAATCGGACACATGTTAGTGGATATAGCGATGTACATATGTAGAATCATATTTTGAATAAAATCAGGTCACAAATAATTTGCTCCCTTAGCTGAAAACATGTACTTTTAAACAAATATCGTCCAATTTCGTTATGATCTGATAAGGTCAAGCAATATTTTTTTAAAGAGCAAATTTAAAAAAAAAATTTAAAAAAATTCCAACTTGCTAGTTTAGACGCAGCAATAACTCCAGGACTAGTCGTTGGAAAGTTCTTCATACAATAAATTCTTGTTCTTCTTGATTCTGATTGGATATCAGAAATTTTCACCGTTGAGAAAATATCTAATCAATCGTGAAAACTTCTTTTTTTTAAATAAAAGTTTTCTTATTGATTTAAATAATAGTGAAGATTAAGACCAAATCAAAAACTTTTTTAAACGTTTAAAAATTTTCTTTTTGCTCCTCACCTGATTTATCAAGCCTGTACTCAAAAACATAAGGCTACCAACACAACCAGAATTTATTACGCGAAATTGGCTTATCACCCTCCAGGTTGGTGATATTTTTTCGATTTTAGTTGTCAGCCATGAAATGGTGATGAGGGAAGCAAGACAGTTCCATAATTTGTGTATAAAAATGATTCTTAAGTCACGTATAATGCACATAATTGATCGAATCCACAAAATAGTTTTGTCAATTTATGAAAAACTTGGTATTTTGCACAAAATTATCACATTATTAAAATTCTGACTTATAATTAATTCAATTCAATTAATTCAATTATTCTTTATTACGGCCCAGATACAATAAGATTAAAATCTTTTAATAGTATCCTATATAAAAAATAAGGTATAATAACGGGAATAGAATACTTATAGACTACCTTAAAATAATTAGAACTAAACTAAGAGAAAAAAAATGTGTATGTATGAAAATTGCAAAGTTAAATTTAATAACATTAAGAAAAGTTGAAAAAAATAAGAAACAAAATATATGCCTAAAAAAGGAAGAAAAAGATATGAAAGACTATATGAATTACAAGAAAGTAAGAAAAATTAAGATAAATTAAGAAAAATTTCATGCAAATGAATGAATACAGATCTCAGGCTTAAATGGAGAGCAGCCAAATTGCACAATTGAGAAGAAGTCGTCTGAAAGTGCCGACCGAGCCCGCGTATTGAACCCGGGAGGGTAAACTGTTCCAGAGGCGAATAACCTGAACAAAATAAGAACCAGTGAGATTAGTAGTACCACAACGCTCCAGCAGTAATTTGCGACCCTTGGTGGAATGTAACGGTTGCAGAAAATCAGCTAGATAAGGAGGCCGGCCCAATTGCAATATCCTATAAAGAAAAACCAGGTTCCCACGTTTCAAATATGTCTCTAGAGAACAGCCCAGCAAGAGAGACTGTAATAGGATACGTGATCATATCTGCGCAGCCCGTAAATAAACCTAATACAATCATTAAATGCCAGTTTAAGTTTTCTAGAGCACACAGAATCTAAGGCTGGGAAAATAAGGCATCCATTAGTGAAATGAGGGAGCAAGAGTAGTTTGACCAAAGTCATACGTAAGCTTAGTGGCATGATACTAGCATATAGCCGAAGACGACGAAGGCCAGCATAGATTTTAGATAGTATGCCACTTATGTGATCACAGCAGCTCATCCGGCAATTAAGGTACACTCCAAGATTTCGAGTCCTACTAACGTATGGGATATTGATGCCATTAAGTAGAATTTCTGGCAATGCAGACAGATCGATTTGTCGTGGATAGAATGCAATGCACTGGGATTTACTAGGGTTAAAACTAAGAACATTGTCGATTGACCAGCAGTAAATTCGTTGGAGGTCACAGTTAATGCACAGTTAATACACAATCTCCGAGAAGAACTATGGGATGACTCAAATAAAGCTGGACAGGTGAACTTTCACGTCATGTGTCACGTCTGGGAGGTCATTTATGTGTAAACTGAATAATAAGGGGCCAAGAATAGACCCCTGGGGCACACCACAGGAAAGGGGCAAAATATCTGAGGAATGACCATTATTCAATATGACACGTTGGGATCTACCGAACAGAAAATGTTTAATTAAAAGAATGGCAGAGTGGGAGAAACCAAATCGCGAAGACAGCTTCATCAAGAGCCTCTTGTGACAAACACTATCAAATGCTTTAGAGAAATCTAATAAAAGCAAGATGGATATCATATTGTTATCAAGAGTGGTGCGAATGTCAGTAGTTACCTTGAGTAGAGCTGTTTCGCAGCTGTGATGCGAGCGAAAGCCTGACTGACACGAGCTGATTAGTATTCCTGAATTTGCCAGAACATTAGTTTCTCCAGGATCTTAGAGAGGAAGCATACTAGACTAATCGGTCTAAAGTCGGCTGGGGATGCAGGTGGGGCGCGTTTAGGAATAGGTAAAACGTTGGCTATTTTCCTAGTCGTTGGAAAAGAGGACGATGTTAGACACGCATTAAGGACATGCTGAAGGGGCCTTATAATTATTGGCAAGATTAATTTGAGAAATTTCGGCGATACTTGATCATGACCAGATGAACTAGATTTGACAGAAAAAACCGCCTTTATTACCTCTTCGCCATCCACACAACGAAAACTGAAACAATCAGAGTTCTCAGAATCAATCAAATGACGAGGCGACCATGATTGAAGATTATCACTACCAGGTGCATGATGAGTAGTTATTAAGAACATTCGGATTAAATTCAACGCTTTTAGCATCACCCCCATGAACCCCCGCATTACGCAGATTCTGCCATAATATTTTAGATGGTAAATTACAATCAATCGTTGTGGCTAACTGGCACATGACACATTAACGGTGAATTTTCAATTTTGATATGAAAAACTAATTTTGATGACGTGTTAGGTCAAAATATCGAAATTCTGACTCTGTTGAGCCATAATATTGTAACGGAAGGGGGAGTGTGGAAATTATTATGGTGTACTGGAACGAATTATCTATACATATTTAATAAATGAATCAAGAACATTTGTACCTAATTCATTTAAAGAGGGCGAATGAGGGAGAAAAAACTAAAACTAGAATGGACAACTAAAAAGTCAAAAAATAATTATGAGAAAATTTACAAGTTTTTCAATGACCTTTCTCTAATATCATAGGGCGGCACATGGAATAGCAGAAAATAAATATTTTATCGCTCGATTCACACACACACATCAATCGAACCAATATATAGGGTGTACACATATTCAATCCGAATCAATTCTAGGTAGGTTATATACATAAATATTACCATCACTATTTGAAAGCGTCGAAACTGTTTCATTTACCTACTACACCGACAATTTGGTTTATATTGCATGTGTGATTAAAATTATATTTTCAAATTTTCCACTGCGGGTCACTGTGATAAAACTGTGGGAAAGTTATTGCTTCACCCTTTTTACTTTCCCCTTCTCCCAACCGTTTTGAAATTATGGCTCAACAAATTTAAAATTGAGGTATTTTACCTCGTTTTTAGGGTTACATACAAGGGGAACTTTATTACTAAGGTTTTGCTGTCCGTCCGTCACCAGGTTGTAATGTTGTATCTCATGAAACGTAATAGGTAGACAGTTGAAATTTTCACAGACTGTGTTTTTCTATTGGCGATATAACAACAAAGAATAAAAATAAAATAAAATTAAAAATTAAAGGGGGACCCCCATACAAGAAACGTGATTTTTTGGGCGTTTTTATACCCTAGATGAAATCCATCGGGTATACTAAGTTTGTCATTCCGTTTATAGAGTAAAATGGATTGGACACCCACGCATAATATTAAAAGTTATTTTGATTTTTGCATGTCCGTCCGTCTGTCCACATGATAACTCGAGAACGCGTATACTTAGAGAGCTGAAATTTTGTACACAGACTTTAAAAAAAACGTAAAATTAAGTTTGAAAATGAGACAAATCGGGAAACTCCTTCGTGGGGTTGCCATACAAAAATTTCGTTTTCCACTATACATATATTTGGACACTGCGTCGACCTAGAGAGCTGAAATTTGGTACATGGTGTTTTCATTGTACTAGCAAATAAAATTGCAAAAATGGACTAAATCGGGCAACTCCTTCTTGGGGTTGCCATATCAAAATTTAGGTTTTTTACATATACTTTGATCAGTCCAAGACATTTTTATTACACTAAAAACTTCTTCAGAATAGGAAATCATATAAAATTGGTTATAATAATTTTTTCTGTGCGACAAACAGTTCTAGAAACATATGCGAAGAACAAATTCAAAAATCAAACTTGAATAGATCGGTGACCATACGAAATTTAGTACGGGCATTCATCTAGGGTATCATAAGAGTTGGTCTTAGACCAATTCTAGCTTTTTTACTTGTTCAATCTTATTATTATCTGTCTCTCACGGGGCTGTATCTCATTAACCGTAACAGGTACACAGTTGAAACTTTCACAGTGTGTATTTCTATTGCCGCTATAACAACAAATAATACCAATAAAATAAAATTAAACTGGGCCCCATACCAGAAACGGTGATTTTTTCTGCGTTTTTTTCCTCGCTTTATTCTCATTTATTATTATTATCATAATAGGCATTTTATTTTATTTTTAAATGACAGCATTATTTTTTCACATGACGCCAACTCTTATTCGAAAAAAAAAATAAAAAGTACATATAGTGTTAAATTTTGTACGATGGTACGGAGCCCTTCGTGCGCGAGTCCGACGTGCACTTGTTCGGTTTTCTTTATTTAACTACTATATTTATTAAAAAACACGTCATCAACACAAATTTTTCATATTGGATATAAGAAACCCAAAGGCTTGGCTTTAAAATGTACCTAAAATGTAACCCTTTCTGCGGGTTTTGCACTTTTTCTTGAACATATCCACATATCTAACAAATTCTAAATCATCATCTTAGTGTATAACGTTCCGAAGGTACAAATTCAAATTCAGAGAGCATTTATTTATGAGCCCCTGCTTGAAACAGCCTACAACGCTGGGCATTCCGATTTACAACAGCTTAGAAATAAATTATTACACAAAACAAATAACAAGGGTACAGGGTGATCTATAAAAACATACCCAAATATCTGTAAGTCCCGTTATCTCCGAAGCCGTTAGGATTTACTCCTCCACCTATACAACTTTTTCTTGTCTAAGCATGAACTATTCATAGTATTCGGGTGACAGAACACTCACGAGACACCCTGTATATTTCTTCTCCAATTTTAACAGTCCCCAAAACTTATATATAAGTATTTTAAATTTTACGATTCAAAACAACAAAAAGTGCACTCAATCAAATAAAATGTTCAAACCGTGTATACTTGGCATACTACTTTTAGTACACTTTTCGGTTCGATATGTAGGCTCAAAATGATAAATGGCAGTTGAATCGCATTGCAACTTAGTTTGCTTTGTAATGTATTTTTGGTAATAATCTCTTATCATTTAGCCGCTTTCATCAAAATGCAATACACCGAGCACGAGATGAAATCAAACGCCATGCCAGTAGAACCATCGTTTTTAAGATAATTTTTTTTATTATTCTAAATTACCGTTAGACATAATACAGAGTGTTGTGAAATTACAAGCTTTGAGTGGTTCTAGAAGACACTAATTTAGAAAAAAAAATATTAATAGACTATAATGTACACAAATAATTTGTTTATATCAAATTTTTTAGTGTATTTGCTTGTGTTGGTGTCCTCTATAACCACCCGAAGTTTGTTTTTTTTTTTAATTTTGTAACATCCTGTGTGGTTATTTTTTTTTTCTCGTCGATTTTATTGAAGTTCAAGTTGATTTCATGGTCAAGCCTAGTACGCTGTTCAAGCGAAAATTTCGCGAATTATATCTACAAGGAAAAAAGTTGTGGAGAAAATATAAAATCACAAATTAAATAACATTAAACTGACTGAAGTAATACACGTAAAATCACGAATTAAATATATGTGCCAAAGCGCCAAATATCAAAGGGTATATCTGTCAACTTTTCCGTGCGAAATAAATGTCTGGATATATAAATCGCTGCGGAAAAATGTCTTAACTTCATATTAGCGCCATTTGCATTTCATGATCTAAACATTGATTTTTTCTGCCACGAAAATTTCGGTTTGAGATTTCGTAAAGCAGTATGCTGTTGCTTTACGAAATCTCAAACTGAAATTTTCGTGGCACTTTTCGCCCACATTTTTTTTACATAGATTTTATACATATAGGAAACGACATTTTCGCTTGAACAGCGTACTATGCTTAAATAGGAATTTTGTATTACCTACGAAAAAGGAAATTTTCTTAAGTAGCTTGCTGGTCCCGTATAGATATCAGCATAAGATTATGTCATAGACAAACTAATAACATACAAAGACTGGACACGTAGAACAAAAATATGCAACGCTTTTCTAGAATATAAAACTAACGATGCCTCGACGATGCCTCGACGATGCCTCGACGATGCCTCGACGATGCCTCGACGATGCCTCGACGATGCCTCGACGATGCCTCGACGATGCCTCGACGATGCCTCGACGATGCCTCGACGATGCCTCGACGATGCCTCGACGATGCCTCGACGATGCCTCGACGATGCCTCGACGATGCCTCGACTTGGCACTTGATGACGCGCCCAAAGGGTAAGCCACCAATGCCTCGCTCCATACAAAATCACCGTTGCCTCGACCAGATGAAAGGTACGCCACAATTTTTCCTTAGAAATTTTTTGGAAATTTCTTCCTTCGAATTTCTATGCATTGGCCGAGGCCGAGAGCAGTGACTCCCTCGAATATAAAATCTAACAACGATGCCTCGACCTGATGTAGGGAAGGCCGCAATTTTTTCTTAGAAATTTACTGGAATTTTTTTCCTTAGAATTCATACGCACTTTTGGAGGGCGACGACAATTTCTATTAGCGTGGATGCTAGCCAGCAGTAAGCAATTTTTTTTTTAGATATTTACACAAAATGTTTCGTTAGAATTTTTATTCATTTTGGTGGCCGACTAGACTTATTTTCAGGTACAGTATGTACTTTCATTCTGTGATGCAATATACATATATACAATAAACATACATACTAATAAAAAAGACAAACTAATAACACAAAGACTGGACTTTGTGTTATTAGTTTGTCTATGATTATATACTATATTAGTTGCACCCATTCCACTATGTTCATTCTCGGCTTATTTCTGAAAGCATAGAATTGCTGCCTATCTCTATGGGCGTGTAAAAGTGTGGGGATAAAAAATTCCGCCATAAAGGCGGCAAATATACATCCTAACCAAAAATCTCCTTTTCAATTTAATCCTTTCCTTATCTCAGAGCACGCATAGACGAATTTTCAAAGGAAGCAATCAATTACATAAATTACATATATCTACAACCCGCAAGAAGTGTCTCAAAGCGTAATCATTCGAGGCTCATTATTATCTCGGAACCATACGAACGCAATTTAAATTGCTTTCAACTCGTTGATTCAATTTTTCTCCATTCATAGTGTGTTTCGTTGATGTAATTGAAGTCCTCGTGATATCTACTGCAGCAGTTACATGTGCATACGTAGCTGAAGCAATTTAAATGCAAATGGAGTTGATTAACATTTTTTGTGTTTTGGGTTACATAAATGCAACACGTCCAACAGATGGAATATACAATATTTCGCAAGTTTAGAAAACAATTGAAGCTCAAATAACAACAAACAGGAAACCACTACAGCGACATATTGAATTTACAATCGCTGCATTGCATTTAACATTTTTGAAGGTTTCTCGGTCTATCATGGCCATGGAATATTAAAATAAAAAAAGCTTTTCCGCACAAATAAACTCGGATGTTGATAGGAGTCAAGCTCAAGAAAACCGCACTGGAAAAGTTTAGTTTACAACTTAAATAAGTCGATATTAGCTTCACCGCAGTTAAACGAGTAATGCGCAATTCAACTTCTTTTTTCTATTTTCATGAAGAACTTGTCTTATAAATAATAATTACAGAAAAAAGAGTTTTTTTTTCATTTTGGTAGTTATCTACTAAAGCGTAAAGCAATCAATTCAGATATTGTGGGAAGATACAAACTAAATTTAGTCAACTTTGTTTATTTTCAATAAGTAGGTATATTATGTAAACTTGTTGTTGTCCATAAAGTATTAAATTTTTCATTCGATAATTTTGAAATATATACCTATCGCTACACTATCCGTGACTGCGATATCCAATATCAATTATCACCATGAAATTATTGTCTAAGTATAGATTTCCGTCCGATGGTGAACGAATGTCTATGATGCACGTGATGAAATAAACATTTTAATTAAAAAGTAAATATTCGTCGCATTCGATATAGAAATAAACAAACTTCTAATAGCGTCACGATATGTATTATAAGAGTAGAAAATTACGTTTATTGTTACGCTAATTGAAAGCTATGTCAAATGGCGTGTTACTGGGTCGTATAAAAACAGGTGAGCAATAACTGTTTTCTAAGTGCGAAGAAAATAAAACTCTTATAATATCATTTCGCAAACGTCCCATTGTTATTGAAGTATGTATGTAGTGTAGTCTCTGACATTTGGTGATATAATGATAATTTTGATTTAAGTTTGAAAGTGGGACAAATCGGGCAACTCCTTCGTAGGGTTGCCATACACAAATTTTGTTTTTGCTATATACATATTTGGAAACTGCCTGAGTACGCGTCGACGTGGAGAGATCAAATTTTGTGCACGGCGTTTTAATATAAATTGCAAATACAGGTTCAAAAATGGACCAAATTGGGCTACTGTTTCCTGGTCTTGTAACACAAAACTCATTTAACTTTTATGTATTATATATAATACTATTGGCCTTAGACCAATTATAACTTTTTCTCTCGTTTCCTCCTACCTTCATATAAACACTACCGGCCAACTCTTCATTTTTATTTTAAGTGTCGTTGTATCTATCGAACAACTCGTAGACATAAGTTCGATATCGACATCCGAAAATTGTTTTACATGAAAATTGTTTTACATACAAACAGCAAAAGCTTTAACGATTTTCTGAATTTATGTTAACATTTATCGTCATAATTTTTTTTAATGAAATTTTAATGGATTTTTTTTTTTAATTAGTAGATATATCTCAAATTCGGCTTGAGCCATAAATGGCCATAAATGGCTCAACCACTAATATCCTCTCGGACAGACAAGCTGCCCTCAAGACCTTAAAGTCCTACACTGTCAAGTCAGGGATAGTCTGGGAATGTCTAAAAAAACCCTCAAAAACCTATCAAGGAGAAACAAAGCTATCCTCATATGGGAACCTGGACATGAGGGCCACAAAGGCAATGAAATTGCTGATGGCCTAGCCAAAAGAGGAGCGGAAACTAAGTTAACCGGACCAGAGCCATTTTGTGGCACTTCAAAGTGTTATTTCAGAGCTGCCCTAACAGACTGGGAGAATAAACAAAAATCCCTATACTGGGAAAGGCTACAAGGACTTCGTCAGGCAAAAAAATATTAACGACACCTCTGGCGAAAAAACAAAAGAACTCCTACTCCTTAGAAGAACAGAGTTAAAAATGATTACTGAGCTCTTCTCAGGCCATTGCCCCTTAAGGTATCACCTAAACAAGCTGGGATTGACTGAGACTTCATCTTGCCGTTTCTGCCAGGATGCTCACGAAACCTCAGAGCACTTGCTCTGCAGCTGCGAAGCATTGGCTAGGCGGAGACTACTCCACCTCGAACATGCTTTTCCTCCACCAACCTACATGTGGAACCTCAATCCCAGAATGGTTCTAGACTTTATTAACTGTCTGAAGCTAGAAAGGGAGTAAATGCAACGGGGACTCACAATAGATCTTTCAGGTCGCAGTGATAGCGAGGCTAACGCCTACACACCCCTTCACAAATCTAATCTAATCTAAAGATAATTTCAATAAAATATATTAAAAAAACTTTTAAAATAAATAGCTTTTGTAAATAAAATGCACTAAAATGTAAAAAATATTTTTTTCTTTCTCAATCATATACCTACACAAGAAAAGTTTAATTGCAAAATAAAAAATGCTAGAACTCAGAATAAATCTTAAAAGTTACCTATAATCACAACTGTCTAACTGCAACTCATGTCCAAACTTTTAAGATTTAAGTTCTAGCATTTCTTATTTTGCAATTAAACTTTTCTTGTGTATATGATTGAGCAAGAAAAAAATTAGAATTTACTTTTTAGTGCATTTTATTTACAAAAGTTATTTATTTTAAAAGTTTTTTTAAGATATTTTATTTTCTACTTTTTAGTCATAAATTCTATACACTCTATGGACTCTTGAATCACGCATCTCAACTCTCGAAACCCTACTCTCGAATATCGAGTTTCGAACATCGACGCTCGACTCATATCACACACGGCCCAAATTGCACAACCCCAAGGGCGGTAGTTACTACCCCCACCCCAAAACCCCCAATACGTAAGAAAATTTTACCCCATCGGAAAGCTCCCCATTCGCTCATTCTAAATTAAAAAAACCCCATGTAAATCCATCCACGTTTACTATCCTAAAGCTCTTTCGTCACGAATGCCACTCTCAGGCGCTCAGACACAAGTTTCTGAGTCATGGGGACTGTAAGTTGATAGAAAGTTATTAAAAACGGATTAAATGGGCAACCTGTTCTTGGTGTTGCTATGCAAAAATTTAGGTTTTTTACGAATTCTGTTAAAACTATCAGTCCAGCGGGATTCTGTAACCACGGAGAATTTGGGAGATAAGAATATTCGTTTTCTCCGATTAAACTCCCTAATTCTCCATTCCCAATTCACGAACATGGTTTGAGAATTAGGAAAAATGTGAGAGAAATGCGAAGAGAGATTGCAATTAGCATCGGTTAATTTGAAAATTCGTAGGTTACCTATGTTACCTACCTTCTCAAAATACAACAAAAATAGATAATATACTCACATGGGAATTCTTCTTCTTACTTTTCCACTTGCGAAACATCTGAGAATTTTAACAAGTGGATTAGAGAATTTGGTAATTCTCAAAACAATATCGCCAAGTTACAGAACTCCAAGTGGAGAATTATTTGTCAAATCAACTCTCATCTCCCAAATTCCACAATTCTCCATGTTATAGAATCCGGCCCCTAGACGTTTTTATTGTACTGAAAAGTTTTTCAGAATATGCAATTGGTTATAATCATTTTTAATGTCCGACAAATCGTTCTAGAACAAGGCCGCCCAACTATTTTTTCATGTGGGCCATATTTTCAATTCAATACCGGTAGACGGGCCAAGTACTTTGAAAACTACAACCAATCAAGCTCATGACTGTATCCCATCATAGGTAGGTGGTAGGTAGATTATCTCCAATCTTAAGGTATTTAAGATATTTTAAAGATCTTTACGGATAGTCAGAGGCACATTTAAGCTATGCAACTACCTTACCGTAATCATTAGCTTAGGTAGGTATACACATAGGTATTTATTGCAAATAAAAAAATCAATGTTATTTTTCAAGAGGTTTCTCAGCCAATAATTTTTCAATATTTGGTTTCAAATCGGAGGTCGACAACAACAGCAAATCAGAAATATGTTTCGCTGACAGTGAGTTGCAGTATTTTTAGGTATGTAAACGTTGATAAAGCTTTTTCACATACCTACGTTACGTACGTTGAGCTAATCCTGCATAAAATTTTCAAAGCTAGATCACGCACCTCTGGGTAGTTATCTTTTGATACCAATTCCCAAAATTGTTCATGGTCGTTTGACGACGGCTGAGGTTGTGAAGTCACCGATTCCAAAGACCGCTGTTTCAGAGATGTGCTGCTTTGAATTTCAGTTAAATATAGTTGCAAGTTTGCTAGGTACTCAATTATTTCGTTGAAAGTTATTGAAAAGGGATTCATATCCCTTATCCGCCAAGTGAAGGGCTCTTCTATGCCCTATCAACATTCTATAAGCCAGCAGCACGGTAACGTTTCCTTTCCTTCTCTTCATCTGTGATCAGTGCAAATGCATTAGCACTTGTCATTGATCAGCAATCCGGGTGCACCTAGCTGTGGTCATTGAACTGCACGGTCTGAGGTATTGAAAGCAGCAATAGGCATAACACTATTGTTGTTTTTTTTTACCTCGCTGTGTCGTTGACTGCTGCTGGTGGCGCCCAAATATTTGTGTTATTGTGTGTCGCTTTTTTTTTTTTCTTCTTTTTTGTTTTTGCCTTCAGCATGCAGAATTTCATTTTAGATTTCTGCAACATTCGCGGATTAAGAGCAAATCGGTTTTCGGTGTACTGCCACCTTAACTCAAAAAATCCGGCAATTCTTGCGCTAAGTGAATCCAAGGTCGTTTCTGATGCTGATATTAATCAGTATCACGTCCCTGGTTACAGCTTCGTGCCTCTTTTTTGTGTGATGTGGCCTTTACCATTCTTCAAGATTTTCCTTCTGCCAATCCAGAGTTTAACTATATCTGGATTAGGTTCAAACTTCACAAGCACATCATATACTTCTGTTTCCTTTATCGCAGCCCAAATATGTCTGATGACGACACGGTATCCGTATTTGACAATATCTCCAACAATATTGATCATTTGCTTTCTGTCTCCCCCTCTTCCGAAATCGTCCTGGCAGGCGATTTTAATGTTCATAATATACCGTGGCTCAGACATTCTTCTACAACCCATTCCTGCGGGCCGTTTCGTTGAACTCTTCTGTGAATCATTTAATTTACAACAGCTAGTGGATGCACCAACGCAAATTCCCGATACAGCTGGTGATAAAGCTAATTTACTCGACTTATTTCTAACATCTCATCCGGACAAATATTCCATCTCAGTCGGTTCCCCTCTCGGAACCATTGCTTAATCACGGCTCAATTTACCACCTCAAACCTGTGCCGCTCTACTTCTCCACCTACAAGTAGGCTTCTTTGGCACTATAAGAATGCTGATTGGGAAAGTCTCAATAAGTATCTTAGAAAAATTGATTGGTCGGTCTGTTTTGCTTCGAGGGATGTTGATGAATGCACATTAGAATTAAGTAACATACTAAATCTTGGCATGCGTGAATACATTCCGTATTCTTACAGCAGATCTCAACAACAGCATGATCGCTCCTGGTTTAACGATAAGTGCAGCTATAAAAGCGAAATAGTCTGCTTTTCGCGCCTATCAATTGAATCCATGTCCGGAAATGAAACAAGTCTACAAGACTGCACGGAACACCTGCAAGTCCATTATCCAGAGAGAAAAATTTCTTTTTGACCAGAATATTAGACAAAGAATCCTGGCGAGCCGCAAAGGTAGCAAAGGCTTCTGGTCCCTGGTCAAAACTATCAGGAACAACTTCACCAGTTCCTCTATACATTCACTACTTAATAATGGTGAAGTGATTGTTGACTCCCTCGATAAAGCTAATATTTTAGCTGATAGATTCGCTTCAAATTCTTGTCTTCCACCTACTTCACAAACACCTGTTTTGCATCCACCGTGTCAATGTGTACAAGAGCCAATACACGTTCGTACGAGGGATGTGTTCAGGGTCCTTAAGGGGATCAACGTCTCCAAAGCCGCAGGTCCTGATGGTTTTTCGCCCCTGTTAATTAAAAGCTGTGCCTCATCCTTGGCTAAACCCTATTCTACTTGTCTTATTCGACAGGAAAATTTCCAACTGCTTGGAAGCTAGCTCACGTTCAGCCTATTCCCAAGAAAGGAGACGGTAGCGATCCCTCAAATTATCGACCAATTGCGATCACTTCGATTCTTTCAAAGGTTTTTGAATCTATCATTAACTCAAAATTAATGAAGTATCTAGAAACTAATCATCTCAACAACGATCGCCAAATTGGCTTCCAAGCTGGACGCTCATCTGGAGACTTGCTGACCTTTCTTACGGAACATTGGAACCGTAGTCTTCATAATTTTGGTGAGTGTAAAATCGTTGCCCTAGATATTTCAAAAGCCTTTGATAGAGTCTGGCATCCAGCCCTTTTAGCCAAACTTAAAGCACTTGGTCTCTCCCCTCCTCTTCTATTATGGATTGAAACTTTCCTATCTAGTCGCCAAATACGTGTTGTATTAGATGGCGTTATATCTGAACCGCATCCCATAAATGCCGGTGTGCCTCAAGGCTCTGTTATCTCTCCAACTCTCTTTTTAATTTTCATTAATGATCTGCTTTCCCTTATTTTCAATCTCATCCATAGTTTCGCAGATGACAGTACTCTTGATTTCGCTTACTCCTTTGACACTCTTGCGGAATCCAGGGGGAATGCCGCATGTGTTAAACGAGATTGCATGACTAGATCATTGAATAACGATCTTAACAGTATCCTCGCTTGGGGCAAAGCAAATCGCGTCGAATTCAATGCATCTAAGAACCAGAGCTGTCTCATCTCATTAAAACAAGATCATAACTTAACCACACCCATTTCTTTTGATGGAGCATTAATTTCTGATTCACCGTCACTAAGCATTCTAGGCATTAATATTTCCAGTAAGTTAAACTGGACAGATCACATCTTCTCTGTTGCCAAAGAAGCATCGAAATGTCTTGGATTTCTGAAAAGGTGTAAGAAATATTTCAGCCCGTCAAATCTAGCGCTCCTCTACAAGTCCTACATTAGACCTAGAATGGAATACAACTCCCATATATGGGCCGGGGCTGGTCGCACAGCCTTAGCTTCATTGGATATTGTCCAAAAGAGAGCCTTCAAGCTCATTGGCGATTTGGCAATAACTTCTCATATCGACCCACTCGAGCACCGCCGCAATGTTGGATGCCTTTCGCTCCTTTATCGCTATATGCATGGTCAATGTTCTGATGAAATATCTAGTCTAATCCCTTGTAGAATGATTCCTGCACGCAATACTCGCGCTGCAAATCGAGCACATCCTTTAACCCTTCAAATCACTTTCGGCCGTACAGTAAAATTCCGTGATGCTTTTTTATCCCGAACAGTGCGAATGTGGAACAGCTTACCATCTTCTGTTTTTCCTTCGGCATACAATCTGCGGAAGTTTAAGGGCGACATACATCGGCACCTTCGCCACTCTCCTCATATCCCCTAATCCTTTCCCTATCTCCTTCCTGCCATGCTGTGCTTTGCATCATAGGGTATCCCCTGAGCTTGGCTTAATAATATATATATATATATAAAAAAAAAAAAAAAAAAAACAGTAAAATACTTACTTTCTCAGACTCGAAGTCCTGAAACCTTTTTTGAAAAGGTTCAGACAGTCATTTTATATTTGATCTGTATTTTACGGTGTCAATGGATGTTGTTGCTATCTGTCCTCTCATATCCACCAGCGTAGGAAAATGGTCGATATGTTTTCTGTATAAATTCCTAGAAAACAGTACTAATTTCGATCTGCATCCGTTGACCAAATCAGCCATTGCTTTAAACGAGCAGTCCTTACCCTGCAGGCGCATATTGAGATAATTGGTCATATCAACTATAAATGCAAGATCGCATAATCAAGACTCATTTTTAAGTAGATCTCTCTCAGCAGGCATTGCCTGTTTTCTTCTAAAAATTCCATAATCTGAACTCTCAAAAGATAAAACTGTGTCGACATTTTACCCTTTGATAATAACAATAACATCATCAAATTTTATATCTTTAGCACGCAAGGCTTCCTAGTGAAGGACGCAATGGTATGCATACAATCGCGTTCGTTCTGCGTTTGCAGCCTATTGGTGCAGTGGAGCTGTGTGAGTTGGCGGGCATATTCAAATATCTTCTCGGGCCAGATGTTGGGCGGGCTTGTCCTAGAACAATCAAACTTGTAAAGAATGTACGAAATTACATACGGGCATTCTTCTAGACCAATCATAAGAATTAGTCTTTGATCAATTCTAGCTTGCTTTCTTGTTGAAAATCAGTTGGTAGGTATTCATCAAGTGAACAAATTTTTTAGCGACTGTGTGTAGTCTGCCAATGTTTACTATTATACGCTTTACTCGATGAATCATCAGTTTGCATATACATACATACATACATATGTACGCTAGACTTTTTTTTGGCAAAATAAAAACAAAAATTAAAACAATAAAAGTCGTCTAGTCACGAGAGATCGCGGTCTTTTTACGTTACTCTATATGTGCGTAACACTTCACCTCATCCTTCGTTCTTTTTCTTTTCTTTCGTATTGTAATCTACAACTGGCATACATTCTACTACTCGCCTTATCGGTGAGTAGACGAAGCAAAACAAGAAAAACAAAACAAAAACAATGGCGAAAGCCCATCAATTTGCTCCACATGGAGCGACTTTTACTAGTTTCGAGTGGATTTAATCTGTTCAAATGTTCGATATTTGCCGTAAAGCAAAGTTGATGATTTGGATGTCGATTTATTAATGCATAACAAATGTTGGCAACCGACACATGAACATATTTATTTCAGGTATATGTACAATATACAATCATACAATGCAGGCTATCTTGGGTGGATTAATATACATATATAACAATAACAATGTGGGGGGGGCATAATATTAGCGCTATGCCCTCATTCATTCATTTTTACTGTTAGAAAGAAAACGAAAATAAAGGAGGATTTTTTCACGTGATATTTATTAGTGATATATGTAACTGCATTGTTTGAAATGGTGATAAATGATAAACATTTTATATATTTATTATTAGTTGTTTGCTTTAGCTAGAATTTAGCACAAATTTGTTAATAAATATTGGACACTGACATTTTCCAACACCTACTTAGGATAAATTTTTGCACGTTGTGACAATGTTTGGCTTGCGATAGAATCTCTTCGCTGACGTTTCCAGTCAACCAACATTAATGTGAGCACAGTAAACGGGGTAAGAAAAATTGAAAAAATTTATTCGAAAAATGTTCGAAGTGTTAAATTCATTTTACGAAATACATGGACCAAGAACTACTGTTATTTCTTTAATTATTAATTTCCTTAATAATAATTATGAATATGTGACTTCCTCGGATGTAGCTACTATTTCAGATTATTTCTTAACTATAGAATAAATGTTTAAAGTCAAAATCGAAATTTAGCCGTTATTTATTTCTATTCCATTAATTAATAATTAATTATAAATTCAGTCGTTCCATAAAAATTATTCACTAACTTTAATTTTTGATGTTATTAGCTGTCTTATATTTCTTGTGATCACTAGAAACCGAGCAACATTTAATGGAATTGACAAAAAGTTGATGGAAAGAGATACTAAGGGTAAATTTAAAATTGGAATAACCTACTTTATACTAATATTCATATAGATTTTAGATTCAGTACATAAAGTACATTAGAGGCAAACAGTTGTTGCCCAAATATTTGACCTATATTATAGAGCCAGAGCTCGCAAAAGGTTTTGATTTTAAAGTAAAAAAGGAAAAGAATTTGTACTTATTTTTTAAAATGTAAATAATCACTTCTTTGGTAAGACATTAGTGACTAATATTATTAAATAATAATTAATTTGTTGCGCAGATATTTTAAAATGCACCTAATTCCATGGTTCAAGAATCAAGTTATAATCAAATATAATATCAATTTTGTTTTGGGTACTACTAAAACCATAATCAAAGAGCAGAAAAAGCAGACATTGTCCATACAAAATAATTCATTTTGACACGAAAAAGAATAGATCCTTCGGTAGCTAAAAATTTATTCCGTATCTAAGAAGAATTTATTCCTGTATTACTGGGATGTTACCTTTGCTCATTACTCTCTCTTAGAATATACACTGACTTTCTAGCCTATTTTCTTTTAAATGATTGTGCCTTTCTTTACTTGTTTCAGCTAACCATTACTGTCTCAAGCGAGCTACGCGTTTAACAGTCCTACATATATATTTTACCTTACATGTTCACTATAAATTATGAAATCAAATCTTTTAAAAAAAATTGACTTTAAACTTGGCTTGGTACCGACTCTAAGAAAAAATATTAAGCAAATCAACAAATCATTACGATACTTTTAATGACAATGAGGATAAAAGGATACTTAAGATTTAGTTCACAATCATGGCCCAAGAATAAAATCGATTATACTAGAAAAAGTATTTTTGAGTTATTATCAATAAATGACCTGTGACCACAGAATTATTTTTAACTTTTAATTGCGTGCTTCTTTTAAGACACGATTCTAAATGGGGAATACCCATTTTAGCCCCGACATGAGAGATGTCTTAGACCATGCATTATAATACTCGGAAAATAATTTATTAAGAATGTATATTTCAATTAAGCGAGGGAAGACTTGGGGAGGAGGAGGGGGTTTCCTCAATAAGGCATGTTGCATATCAAATTAAATGTGCCGCCGAGTACCTACTATAGGGCGGTGCACTTTTTTCCCAATTCAGAAAACTTTCTCGGAATGTTTTCGCTACCGGAAACCCAATTTTCATGCACTTGGATCATATACACCCCAGTTACTACAGTTCGCACATATTTTTCTAGTTCTTTCTTCTTGCCCATTAGCGCTCTGTTTTTTCATAGGAAGTCATTTTCCGTGACGCACCAATTACGCACAATCAATTATGAGAAGTAGAAAACACAACTTTTTCACCCAAGAAAGTCGCTCAAGCTACAATCTATCGCCAAAGCTTGTCCCCGGAAATAAACATTGTTATTAAAATATGTTCAGAGTATCATAATGCACCGATTAAGACATCTCTCATGTCTGTTCATGTCGGACCGAAAGCTGCATGAAAAGTGGGCATTCCCCTTGAAGTGTTTTTAAAATAGGTAAAAAAAAGGAACTTGATCTTTAGAATGAAGAATATTTGTACGTCCTGTTTTATTTGTTCAGTGAAGAAAAGAGAAACTTATGCAGGTGCAATTATGAATAATTCTAATTTTCCTCAAACTTGATGAAAGATAATTGCACATTAAACATGCATTTATCTATTTTTTATAATTAATTTAGATACATTATTAATAATTAACAATAAGATACGCAATAAAATCTTTAATTAATGCGTCACTCATTGGCCAGAACAATAAATGATGACTAAGAAAGCGAATTAACTGCGAAAATATTTATTTATGATATTGATAGCAATTAAGTGATTCGATTTGTTTTTGTGAAATTTTATTAACAGATCAACCTTTTAGCTCCCTGCCTGATATCACACGTCCACTTTTCTTTTTTCTAGCGTTCGTATACCCTAGATGAAGTCATAAGTTATACTAAGTTTGTCATTCCGTTTGTAACGAACAGAATAGTGCTAGTTGTGCTAAATGGGTTGGACACCCACGCATAACATTAAAAGTTATTTTGATTTTTGCATGTCTGTCTGTCCGTCGTCACGATAAATTGAGTACGCGTTCATTTAGAGTGCTGAAATTTAAGTTTAAAATTAAATTAAATTATTAAATTTAAATTTAAAATAAAGTTAAGTTTGAAAATAGGAGTAATCGAGCAACTGTTTGGTAGGGTTGTCATACAAAAATTTCGTTTTTCAGTATACAGGGTGTTTCATAATTGGTGCACATAACTCAAGGGTGTTGAGACAAGCAGAAAATTATAAGGTGGAGGGGAGGGGGGATGTTGTGTTACGTTTCGGCGTTAGGGAGGAGGGGTTTAAGTTTTTTAGTACTTCTTCCACTGTCTTCAAGTTTAAAACGTCAAAGTGAAAAACTTGGAAAACAATTCTAATTTTTTTAAATTTTAACGATTTTGCCGACAAAATGAATGATAACTGTACAGTTTTTGTACAAGATTTAGTAACCTCGGAATGTTTCCTTTAATTTGACTATACCCATGTATCTACCTAAATGCAACCGTTTTTGAGATATTCCCGTTTCTATGATTCACAATTTCATTAATTTTGTGACGATTGTAATCGCGCCTACTATTATGCAATTCCACGCAAAATTAATGAAATTATGAATCATAGAAAATTAAAGATAACATTCAGGGGTCTCTAAATCTTGTAAAACAAAACTGTACAGTTACTATGCATTTTGGCGTGGAAATTTGATAAAATTTGAAAAAAGTAGGATTTTTTTCCAATTTTTCTATTTTGACGTCCTACAACTTCCGACGGAAGGTGACAGGAATTCTGACTGGGCATTTATTGGAAAGCTGAGACGGTTTGCTATCATCTAATATAAATCTCATTTTAATAGGGTGTAAATAAACTAAATCGGACAACCCCATCTTGGTGTTGCCATAGTTGTTTATCACTTTATTTAACTTTTATTTTCATCTAGAGTATAACATTATTGGTCTTACTTACATAGACCAATTACAACTATTTCTCTTGCTTCCTCTAAAATTAATTTATATGGCAAAAACCTTTGTTTAAAGCAGAACCTCTTATAGGATTAATGTCAATCGATTTTCGCTTTATTAATAGTCTTTGCCAAGTGCTCAAGGTTCTTAATAGAAAGAAAATCTCGAAAAAAGTCATGAATATTTAGGAATGGTGATAAAGTGATAAAGACGCAATTGCGTATAAGCAGATTTGCAATTGACACATATTGAATTGGAGAATTGGACACAGTTCATCGTAGGTAATGCCAAAATGAAAGCTTTTCTGGGGATGAATTTCTTAATGAGTTATTATGTTTTGCCATCATTAAGAGATTACTGGTCTACTGACCCAGACATGGGTGTACCCTACATTAAAAATGTTATGCATACAAATATATTTCGAGGGCATATGTACGAACTTACAGTTTTACAGCAATGAGGATCAACCAGATGGGAGTAGTACTAACTATCAAATCAGACCTGTGATGGACCATCTAAACAGTTATTTTCAAAAAGCTATAAATAACACCAGAACCCATAAATAAAGTTCTTAAATATTGCAAGTGTCATATGCCAACAACAACAACAATCACAAATATAAGGTAAGAAATCCGAAAGAAAACCCATTAACAGAAGGAAACTACAATAAACAGATTTGCTTTCTTCTTCTTTTTCTGCATGACAACTGTATTTTTAAGAGCTAGAGTGACTTCTTTTGAGTAAATTAGCAAGGATGTTGGTAATCTTGAGAGCACACCGGTACCGACCAAGCTATATAGAAGACAAGGTATTCCAATTAAAATTTTGACACATTGCAGCTTATAGACTGTGTACTCATAAAACCCCATTTTAATTATTGTTTGACAGTTATGTTTGTATGCGATAACAATTCCTTTTTCAGACTTCAGAGATTTGCAGAGTTGGGCAATGAGGTTCATACTAAAATGTAACAGATATACGAGTGTATCAACTATGTTAAACTCATTATTTTTGTTAAATGTAAATTTGTAAAAGAGAAATATCCAACGAAATTAACAAAAATAATGATAACATTGTAAATATTGTAAACAATAGCAATTTCTAAATAAAATAAAATAAACTAACTGCTAAAAAATAAATAGAGGATGTGGAGAGAAAAATGTCCTGAAATAGCTCTCCACCAAGTCCTGAAATAGTTCTCTTCCATGAAATCAACCTTCCGTGGACTAAAGAAAATTTTATTACGAAATCCATAGAAAAGCAAAGATGAAATATTAAATCAAAAATTGTTATGATTTACTGGACGGAAACTCCACTTAAAATAACACCCACATGTTCGCACTACTAAGAAATTTAATTTAGAGCAAGGCGTTGTCACGCGATAATAGAAATGGTCATTTCTTAAGTACGTAATTAGACGAATGTTCATTCCTTTAAGTCGTGTGCCTAGGATATAATTAAGTATTGAATACGATGCAATCTTGATCAAATCTATTCAGCGAGAGTTATTTGATATTTTCCCTTCTGATATTTGTTTTATACGGAAGTATACATTCGAGATTTTTCACTAGATTAACTGACGACTAAATTAGTATGAATTCAGTTTCTTTTACTGTCACAGGAATTCAGATAGTAAAGTTAAGTAATAACTATCTAAAGCTATAAGAAAAAACAATCTTAAAAAATTGTAAGTAGTTATCAGAAGAAGAATCGAAGTATTTTAGTTTCATAATACACACGATTTTTTTTTAATCTCACTCAAAGTTTCTGCTACAGATTAACTGGTGAAGATTCCATCGGTGCACAATTTGCGAGAGGCCCAGATTGTTTTCTTAAATTGCGGTAACAATCAAGTCTTTCTTATACAAAAAGAAGAATGTGAAAACCTTCAGACATACATTTATATTTACTGATATATATAATATAATGGTTATGAGATTGAATCGGCTTGAAAAGGAAGATTAATGTTTTTCGTTTCAGATACGTCTTTAAGGAGCAGCCAAGAATTCTGAAGCTGACAGAAACATGGTCAATAGTCAATCATTAAAAGCAACTTTTATACGACTACGGTAGAGACTGCAAGCAAATGTACATACGAGTATATACATTTGTATGCATATGTTAATGGGAGCATTCAGTGAGTATAGATATATAGATGGTGAAATGTGTAGAGAATTTTAAATATGTCGATGTATTCTTTTCTTGGATAGTAAATGGAAGTTTCTTTAATGATCATGCTGACTAAATTAGGTAAAAAAATTACAAAAGAAATAGCTTTTTAAAAAAAAATAATAAAGCGAAAACGACTTTAAGGGCCGGTTTCACAATCAAGGCTTAAGCCACAGCGATGGCTTAAGCCAAGGCTTAATAATTATTTTGGTTTCACAGTCAAGGCTTAAGTGATATCACTGGCTTAAGGCAAGCTTAACTTAAGCCCGTCATCTCGAAGGCTTAAGCCTCAGATTTTGCTGTGAAACACATGGCAAATTATTGCTAAATATGTATTTTGTCTAAATATTATAATTTTTGTTATTAAACGAACGTATGTACATATTTCAAAAGTTATACATACTTTAAAACTAAATTGAAATTTTCCAAGCGAAAAATAGTTATCTAGCTAGCAGTTTTGTTTTGAGTACTGTCTGGCAGCTAGTACCAGTATTCCACTTGCCCTTTTAGGAAGAAACCAAATAGTTTAAGACAAGAATGAGATATTTATCTGATGCAGAGGATATAAGCGACGAAGAAATGTATAATATAATATTGCAAGGTGTGATCTGTAAAAAAATTATAAGAAGGCGCCCGCAACACTTCGAGAAATGTGATGACGTTGATTTTTATTTTCGGTTCCGACTGTAGAAACATTCGACTTTGATGATTTACGTTGTCGAAACATTCTGCAACAATGATTTTGGATTTGATATCCTTCCCGATAAAAACCACAACAAACTGGTAAATAAAAAGTTCTTCTTTTCGCTTGGTTTTTAATTCACAATTGCAATTTTCTTTAAAAAAATTCACAATTACAGCAGTGCTGACAACTTAACAATTTTCATCTGCGGCTTAACTAAGCCTAAGCTTACTGAGTACTGTGAAACCGAGTAGGCTTAAGTTCTGGGCTTAAGCCACACCCGTGGCTTAGCTAAACTCTGGCTTAAGCCTGGACTGTGAAACCGGCCATAAAACATTCTAATATCTTAAGCAACTTTTTTCTGCTATATAAAAATGAATAAATGCTTTGTTGTAAACCAACTCATGTGTATCATGTTAAAATAAAACAATTATAACAGTTATGCTCCAACGGGATAGATATGCTATTAACTTATAACCAAATTATGCCATTATATCTGCAAGAAGCAGTAGGTACAAGAATTCTTTAATGTTGATGGTTTTTCAATAAACTGAAATAACATTTACTAATTTGTGGGTAATCGCACTTAGTTGAAATATTTTGACCACATATTTTATCCTTCTGTTTTTGTTTGTTTGTTAATTAGAATACTTTTTATTTTTTTCGCAGATAGTTATTTTTTTAATTTCCTTCTGATGATGTCCTGATAGGACAAAACGCATAGGTTCATAATTTTACGTGTGTAAAAGAGGTAAAAAAAAGAAAGAAATGCCGTGCGAAAAATAACAAGTCCTTTAATTTAAAAGAAGAAAGATTAAAAATGGATGTCCAAGTTGTATGTATAAATTGTTATTCTCGCAAACTTGAGGTGTTAAACAGTTTCCAATCTGACAGACGACTTAGGTTACAGGCTTAGATTATATAGCAAAAATGAGGAAGAAAGATTTAAGCATTTTTCTTCATGTATAATAGAATCGCATCGATGTGATCGTTTTAGTCATGGATGTAGTAAACTACGATATTTTTAGAGCGGGCACATAATTTAGTGATTGAAACTTTATTAAGTATTGAATAAATTCAATAGAGGAGATCCCATGATATCGCAAAATTTTTAAGAATTTTCCTAGTATGTACTCCATTTATATTCTGATGATATTTCTTGTCGTTGCCTTTGTATGATTGACATCATATAAATAACCATAAACCTTCCGTCAACTAACAATGACAATTGAATTGTAAACAAAACATTCTTATGTCTCTCATTTGTTCCAGCTTTTCATGCCTGGTTCCCTTACCAAACTCTTTGAGCTCAGAGCTCTATGTTTAAGGTAGGTGGAACCTGCTTCCGAGGTACATATGTGAATTGCTCTCATGGAGCTCTCTCAATGCTTCCAGGCTGGTTTCTCACCGAACGCATACCCAATTTGGATAAAATGGTTTATTTTGTCATTGAACATCCCTGTGGAATTCCCTGCCTGAATTTATCAGGAATACGCCCTCCATCAGGCAGTTCAATGAGCTTGCGATGATACATCTGTTAGACCTCTAGCGCTCTTACGAGCATAGCCTTTTTCCTATCCTTTTTTACAATTAAAAAACTTTTATATACGTATATAGTTTTATTTTCTGTTAAGTTGCATTTAGAGTCAATGCTCTGTACAATCAATCTAAGGTCATTACTCTAAGTTAATATATCGTTTATCTTATTTTTGTTATTTTATTTTATTTTCGTTTAACTTATGTAAGAGGAGCACCACTCCCCCTTAGGATACATTAAAGTACAAAAACTACACCAGCCATACTTATGCTGTATGGTGACAAAAGCTCGCCATTGTGAACAGAACCTCTTGAACCGCCACAGCGGTTATGCGTGGAAAGAACGTGAGAGTCTTCTACTCCCAATTGTTGCGTATTATAATTATAGGAGTGAGTGGTTCAGGAGTAGCTGCTTCGAGGGCGCAATGGCGAGTTGTTAATAAATCGGTATATCTTTCATTTTAATTTGGTTTAACATTGATTTTGATTACACTTATTTTATTATATTTCATTATACTCTCTTTTTCTCAATGTATTTTGCACTGAATCAACATTACTTTAAGTCCTATAATTTTACCACATCGATATTACCACTACTATCTGGATAGTTTTCTACTGCAATGAGTCTGTTCGTTGCATTTTTGTTATTTTTCTAAGCTTTGTACACATTTGACATAATATTAATATCTCTTTCATACTCGATGTACCTAACGGTTTACCATAGCGTAAGCTGAGGTTCTTTAATAAGTGCTTTTCTATTCTATTCTATTCTATTTTATTCTATAAATCACTTTTTACCGCTTCTTCAAGAAAAATCACTAAAAATCCACCGGACTATTTTTCGTAAATTCAAATAAATTTCAAAATTTCAAAAATGTCGAACTGTCAACCCAGCCCTCTTTTCATTCCCCCCCCCCCCCCCGTGTCAAAAAAACAAGTGAAAAAGCTAGAATTGGTCTAAGACCAATTCTCATGATACCCTAGATCATTGCTTCTCAAACTTTTTTATATGGTGGCTCCCTAAATCTTAAGAAAAAATTCAGTCCTCTTCAAAAAATGATGCTAATAATCATTCATTTTTTTAAGCAATATTTTTATTACAAATAATGCTTTTAAATCAAGTTTTCCAAACAAAATAAACTTCAAAACTATTTCAAAAATAATATTATATAAAACTAAATTTAAACAAAATAATCTCAAATTTGTTACGAAAATAAGAATTTAATGGGAGGGATATGATTGCATATTTTTACATAAATAATCAATATACGGTGAAATTTCAGGAACACTGATTCGAAGGTTTTTCGATAATTTGTTGCAAAAGGCATTAAATTTTGCAATGCTTTTTTTACAATAAACGAATATTCTTGCTGTTGCCTTATGCAAATAAATTCTGTTAGGCTTTTTCATTAAATTCTAATTGCATAGAATTATCGGAGCTAATATCAATCAATTCTTCTGGAGCCACCCAAATAATATGATCATATTTCAATGTTTTAGCAAATGGCATTCTTACCCAGTCGTACTTTCGATCCTCGTTTATGTTTGGGAAATGTTTAGTAAGAAATCGTTTAGATTCGTCAATATGATTTGGTACTGTCTTTTTAATTGTATTTGAGATTAATATTACATTGGTGCTAAGAAACTCATTTAGACAAGAGAACATTTCCATACTTCCTTTGTTAATAGAGTGTGACCATAAGCAAAGCTTTTGTTGGAAAGCAATAAGCTTTGTATTCAAAACTAAAATGTTGGTATTTTTACCCTGCGAAGAAAGATTTATTTCATCTATGTACTTTATCAAACAAATCTGCTAAATATGATGTAAGACACATCCACTTTTCATTACTAAAGTGCGAGGCAACATCTGATTTTCTGTCTTAAAGCAAGAGTTGAAGCTCATCTTGAAGTTCTAAAAATGCCCTCTATTTGTGTGTCATTCCGCCATTCGCTGTAAAATTCATATTTACTTCGTTGAAAATTTTGGTTTGCTTTGGGCTTGTCGCATTGACGCTGATAAAACTGTGAAATAACCAAAACAGATCTTACTAACAATTAACTAATTATTAACTAATAGTAATCTCAATGTGTTAGAAATGGCTACATAATATTTGTTCATTTTCATCTCCTTTAGTTATTATCTCGTTGGTTGAAACAAATAATTATTTCCTAAAAATCTCTTAAAATTTAAAAATGAACTTCTGCCTTGCTATGTAACTAAGCATACTGCGAAATTATATTTTAAAAAAATAACAGGTTTGAAAAGAAATAAATTTAGAAATACATCCTTTTTCATAGACATTTTTTTTTATTTCTTAAAAAGAATTTAAAATTGTAAATAAATATAGGAATAGAAATACTTAAATATTTCGCGCCCCCTAGAAAGAGCTTCACGGCCCCCAGTTTGAGAAATACTGCCCTAGATGAATGCACGTATGAAATTTCGTATGGTCACTCATTTGAGCAATTTTGATTTTATGCATTGGTTTCTCGCATATATTTCTAGAACGGCTCGTCGGACAGAAAAAATGATTATAACCAATTTTATAGGATTTCTTATTCTGAAGAAGTTTTTAGTACAATAAAAATGTCTAGGACTGATCGTTTTCAAAGTATATGTAAAAAACCTAAATTTTTATATGGCAACACCAAGAAGGGGTTGCCCGATTTAGTCCATTTTTGATATTTTATTTGCCATTGCTATGAAAACACAGCGTACCAAATTTCAGCTTTCTATATCGACATGTTCTCAGGTAGTGTCCAAATATATCGTGGAAAACGAAATTTTTGTATGGCAACCCCACGAAGGAGTTGCCCGATTTGTCTCATTTTCGAACTTAATTTTACTTTTTTTTTTAAAGTCCGTGTACAAAATTTCAGCACAAACAGACGGACGAACGGACGGACGGACATGCAAAAATCAAAATAACTTTTAATATTATGCGTGGGTGTTCAATTCATTTTGCTCTACCATCATTACTTCGAGGTGTTACAAACGGAATGACAAACTTAGTATACCCCTATAGATTTCACCTAGGGTATAATAAATGCTTATGACACGTACACGAAGTTTACACAGCATAGCCTATCATTTTGGATATATAATCTAAGGTCACAGGCAAAGTTAGTATGTAACATGTTAAATGTGAAATTATCAAAAATTGGAATCAGAAATTTTTTTTCATGTAAAAGATACTTGTACTAAACCTTTTGGATACCGCTAAATCTTTGCCAAGCCAAGCGTGTAGTAATAATAGAAAAAATGTTCCAAATTAAGTAAAAAATACATGAGAAAATATGAAAAACATTCTCATTCTGAATATAAACATCCCAGATTAAATTTTAGAACTATTTAGATAAGCTTGTGTAAGCTTGTGTGTAATAACATTAAAGCAAATATTCTTCCCTTTCCGAATGTCGCCTTCTTAACCATTTTGCGGATACTCGCAATAGAATAAACATAAAAAACTAAGACTGCTCGCTTTTTCGGAGTGTTCATTTCATCGAGATCAGATGTTAGCTAAGTAAAAATTAACACAAAATATTAAAAATATCCCTTGTTATGTAAATAAAATATGTATCTCACAACGATTTTGCACAATTTTTTGTAAATGAATGCAATTTTCACCTGCACGCCATAATTAAAAACTTTACTGTTTTTTCAATCAAAACAACACAATTCGTTCATGGGGCAGTGACATTTCAGGAAATGCAAATGAATTTTGAGTATGAAAACGCTCACGGAATGTTCATCAAAAGGCTCATTAGGACTTATCAACTTCACTCGCATTTAGGCTAGAGAAATTTACACTTTTAGACCCAATTTCCAGATGCAACAGTACTGGTTTACATAAAATTCCCCCGAGCAGGGGGAGGGGGGGATAACGTCTGAGTAGTTAGTTGCTTATACATACTGATGACCATTAATGTAATGTTAAATTCTAATTTTCTTTACAACAGAATAGAATTAAATTCTTTTAAATTTAATTTAAATACGAAAAGCCACATCATCATAACTCCTACGATCGCTTTAGTCCATTTTTCCAATTACGACCGATTTTAGCCATACAACTGAGGCCTAACACATGAAGTTTTCATATTCCCTTAATTTTTCACTCTAACCTGAACTTTGCATATTAATAAAATAAATAATGTAGGAAAGTTCTTTAGGCATTTCACTCAAATTATCATCAAAAGTAAAGTAAAATAAAAAAAACAAATATATTTACGTATAACTGAAAGATTCTCCATCAAAGAGAGGATGAAATATCAAATTATTCAAATTGGGCAAAATTTATTTATAAACAGGCTTATATGAATAATGTTAAGTGCTTGCTGAAGTGGAAAAGATTGTTTTAGGGTGAGATTTCCTGTTTTTTTTTTTTTTTATGAAGACCTTTCTATTGAAGTCACACCAGCATTTAGTGTTCCCGAAATTATTTAAATTCTCGCTCTTAACGATTTAATTTACTTAGTATGGCTGTACTTATTCTTTAAGACGTGTGAGTGTAGGCATTGCTCTTAATTATGGACAATTATGCAAACCTCTGCTGAAATTAATGCGAAAATCTCTATATAACTATATAGATTCTGCGTGACTTTTTAGGCATCCTTTTTAGTAGACTTTTACATAAATTCTTAGAGGCTCATCATCGCTTCCAGCGGAACATAATCTTTTTCAAGATCTTTTTTTTTCAATATATTTTCGTTCTGAAGCTCGACCCACGGCTGATATAACGTTTTTGAAACACAGTTAATAAGATACTCAAAAGTATTATAGAGGCATTGTGCAGTTATATACCTCTTTTTCAAAGCTATAGGTTAGGCTTGGTTAAGAGCAGGGGCGATTAGGCTTCTAGGCCCATTCGGACATCGCGATCAGAGTTGATCTATTGTGCCTTTCCATAAAGTGGTTAGGCAAAATCGAGTCGGTTTACGAGCTCAATTATTGACCTTCGGGTTAGTTTGCAAACTTATTTGGAGAGACAAGTATTTATATCTCCAGTGAATTGCAACCTTAAACCTGCAAGTGCCGAACACTCACATATGACATGCATCGAAGTTTATCTTCTTCTTCGCACAGTCGACACAGTTCACTGTCGGATTTGCCTATCTTCTCCAAAAAATGAAAATAACGAATTTGAAATTTTCTGTTTTCTGAAGAACGAATACAAACTGGGTTTTTTTTTGTAAATTTCTTGAAATTTCATTTACAGAGCTCAAATACTGTTATGGCTAGACAAATTACCAAGTGCGTTAAAACACTATTGAGTGTCACTCCATATTTTGAAAACCGTTCTCCAGAAAACTGAAAATTACAAATTCGTTTATAGCTTTGAAACAAACTATACAGGGTGTTCCGTATGTGGTCTGGTACCCGAAAGCTACGGATAGGTCAAGCTTAGACAAACAAAAAATTGTATGGGTGGGGGAGGGAAATCGTAACGGTTTCCGAGATAACGGGACTTTAAGATATTTGGGTATGTTTTTATAGATTACCCTGTAACTTCTGATGGTCTATAAATTTTTTCCCCCACCCTTTTCGTTTTGAAATTATGGCTCAACAAAATTAAAATTTCGGAATTTTTATCCGTTTTTCTTTATTTAACTACTATTTTTATCAAAAAGCACGTCATCAATATCAAATCTTAATATTGAATTTAAAAAGCCCAAAAGCTTATATTTAAAATGACATATCACGCTCTGTACCGAAAATGTAACCCTTTCTGAGCGTTTGCACTTTTTCTTAAGCAAATCCAGCGAAAATGGCTGAAAAACTTCAATAAGTGTCAGAAAGTAGCCAATTATCTTTTGGAAATGAAGAAGTGCAAAAAACGCAGCAAGGGTTACATTTTGAAACAGTGTGATAGGTCATTTTAAAGCTAAGCTTTTGGACTTTTAAATTCAATATGTACAAAAAATTGATATTGATGACGTGTTTTTTGATAAAAATAGTAGTTAAATAAAAAAAACTAGTAAAAATACCTGACTTCCCCCATTTTTGAACTCAAACTTACAATTTTTTTAAAAAGGCCGTGTACAAAATTTCAGCCCTCTAAGGAAACGCGTTTTCATGTTATCCAGAGGACGGATAAGACGCACAAAACAACGGACGGACAAATTAAAAGGTAGGTATACTAAGTCTGTCATTGAGGTATTTGATTGATTTATGTCCATCTATCCATCAACCCGCTTGTTTGATAACTTGAAAGCGCGTTGAGATAAAAAACTGAAGTTGTGTACGCAACCTATTATTAAAATTTAGATTTAATTTGGAAACTAGACGAATTCTTGCAACTCCTTCGTAGGACTACTATAAAAAAAGATTTATTTTTCACTATATATTTGAGAACTACATACTTGAGAGCGCGCCAACTTGAAATATAAAATTTGTACAACACTTTTCCGGTAAAATTGGAGGTCTATGTAAGTTAAAATATGTGTAAAGTTGGGCAACGCCTTGTAAAATGAGCCTTCGCATGACTGCCATGCAAACATTCTGATCTTTCATATAATTATATATTTCGAATAAAAACTGCCCTACCATCATCAGTCTACAGATTGAATCACAATCCAAGTCAATAGAGACAAGGTGCTTCTTAAGTTGATAGTGGCCGGTAATCAGACCAGTTAAAATTTTTATAATTATTATGCTGCACACAGGATCAATCCACCCATTCACTCTGACCCGATAAGAGGTGTAACTGAGCATTGTGTAACATCAACTTTCTTACCGCTTTGGCATTCTCAAACTAACACAGAGCTCGCATATTGGGTGAAGTATAATAACATTGTAATTACAGTTGTGATTTAAAAAAAGGTACAAAAATGTGAAAAAACGACGTAACAATCACATTTAAAAATAAAAGATGGCTATATTTACAGGTTATCGACCTGTGCAACCAGTCGCTGTTACCTCTTTATTCAAATTTCAATTTATTGACTAACCGATTCAGATCTACCACTTGAAAACCAAACGAAACCGAATAGCAAAACTGACTATTGACGTCAGAGATGACCCGAGATAAGGGTTCTATTGACTACCTTGTCAGCCAAAAGGACGGGACAGTAATGTTCTCGCCAGTTGCAATGCAGTGCTAGATAATCATCACTCTGCAACGCATAAAGAAAAAGATTCAAAAATAAATCAAATTGTACCTATACTAGACTAACAATAAGACGAATAGTAGGCATTATGCAAATTATATTATTTTATGAATAATTAACTTGAATTTATAATTTGTTTGCTCTGGAGCCGACTTTTTTGTCTGATAAAGACAAACATATTCAAACATTTTCTTTTGTAAATTCCTGTAGCAACCTTGCATGAGTTTATTTCCTCTCATTTGACAATCATTGATCCATCAGAGAACTGATAGGTCAACAAAAACAAGTTAAAGACGAGCGTCAAAACAAAAGAACAATTTGCGTTCTAATAACTTCTCCACCCACTCGTGCAAATGAGATCGACATTTCTCTATTCTATACGCTCTGGATTCGCTTCGCCACTGTGTAAAGGAAACAAAATTCACAATCACAGGCGGTCATAGTAAGCATAATATTCAATTTTTCATCTTATAAAACAAGCGGAAATATTTTGATTAATTTTGTAACCCATAATGAGCGTATAATTAACCCTGAGTGGCACTGCCGAGGCAGACTGACCTCAATAATTTAAATTACATTTAGCACTCTTTATTAAAACCCTTACGCAATATTTAAAAACTTTGAGGCATCGTAGGTAACCTCCAAAAATATCGATTCTGTAAAGAGGCAATTAGAAAAATAGCGTAAAGTCTACTTACCAAAATCAATGAATTGTTTGATTGATAGAGGAGACGGGTTGAACTGCGAGTAGAAGTCCAGCATTTTATGAATGCTGGACAACCGGACTGGAAATAGCCGCATTTTGACTCTTTGTTTGATAGGTACTCAATGAATCACAACTGCAACGTTGTTGTATTATAAGATATTGTAAATATAAATATTCTTAATTTTTTAGCACCACTGATGTACATAAAAATTCTTTGATTTACTTGCGATAAAAATCCTTCGGTCCGTTTAGGGAAATCACTTTACGAATTAACCCGTACTATTTAAAAATTCCGATTTATCTTTCAGAACAATTAATATTGAAATTAATTTTTTTAACTACACTGGCACTATGTATACTTCACTCTTCTTTTATTTACCAACTTGATTGAAATCGCGGTGCAGCCAAACTGTTGACTGATTTTCTTCTGATCTGAACTGTCATTCCTTTGGAACTACAGAACTACACAACGAAGCAGCTGCAAACGCACCACAAAAGCGCTGAAATTAAAAGCACAATAGAACAGTTGAGGCTGTATTAGGTGACCTTTGAATTGTAAAGATTATAAAGCTTTTGCAAATGGACTTTGCGCTATGGAAATTAATCGCGATTTCGGTATAAATATCGGCGAGCACATAGACATATCATGATGAGCGTATCAGATGAACGTACTAATGAAATTTATTCGCGTTTGAATCAAACCCGGGAAAAAACATGCATCCATGAGCATATTAATCATAAATAAGATTTCATATTTTTCCGAATTCAAACACCGGTTGCAAATCAAACTCTGAGACGCTGAAGCGTAAGGATTTTGGCATAACGTCTTGTTCAGCATATGGGCGATAGTCTTTTTGGGAAAAACAAATCAAAAAATTTATTTAAAATAAAAAATTAAAAAACTTAAATGAATAAATCACAAAAATCAATTCAAATTTTCCTAGAAATGTCATCTGACACGGTGATGACAAAAATAAATATTTATTTATTGCTGGTTTCGTATATAGAGAGCAGTTTCATAATATCCAATGAGCCTTTCGATGAGATTTAATGAATGCTCATCAGACGGCTCATCGGGACTTAATTTTCTATATGTTTCTTCATGAATTGCAAACACCTTGAAACTTTTCAGTCACATTAGTATTGGTTTACACAATAACTTTTAGGCAGTTTTTACGGTTGAGAAGTATTAGGGGGTAGGAAAAATTCCGTGCTAACAAGTTTCAATCGGGAGTACGGGCACCATATCAAGTACGCAAACAAATTAGCTTTGGCCATTTTGAAATTGTCAGATTTCTGAAATTTCTGATCGGACGGCTGTACAGATGTATTTTACCTGCGATTTGAGGTGATAATATAATAATTTAATAATCATTACGTGTTATAAATTTGTGATACAGTTATTGTTTATATCAAAAACTGTGATTTATTTTAACACGCACACAATTAATTTCGGTAATCATTTACGGAGCAATATTGTACTGGCTGGTCTCAGCACAAGGGGAGGAAATTCCCTCCTTCAATAATACCAACCGTTCCAAATATAAAAAAAAATTGGTTGCGATCCATGATATTGAATTCTTTGAATTCTAAGGACTGACGCATATATTTATATATGTCAGTGATTCCAAGCTGTGCCGACTTCACATTTGTTTACCTTATAAAGTCTGTCAAATTAAATCTGACTTGAGAAGTGAAATTTTATACAAATATGTCCCATTCTTAATTGGAAAAAACTAAATCTTTTACAAATCTGTCTACTCACTGAAAGGGTTATAATCTGTTTATAAAAATTTGTATGTAAGTCGACTCTTGCGACAGAATTTGGTTCAATAACCGGATCTCACTACTAAAAAATGTAAAATGCTCTGGAAAGTCAAGCAGAATTTAATAATTTAGTAATTTCATTTGTAGTGCATTCCTCATATTGAATAAAGTACGCGATTTCAATTCAAATGCTGTTAAGCATAATAAACGTAAATTCTAACTCATAATTACCATTTTATAATGGAATGGAATAACGAGGAAACCATATCTCTTATTAGTGAATTCGAAAAGAGACCGCTTTTATGGGATCATCTAGATGTAAACAATAAGAATAATTATAAAAAGAGAGAACAGATTAAAGAGATTGCCAGAATATTTAATTGTAGTGAACTAGAAATAGATAGAAAGTGGAAAATTATAAAAGGACAACTGAAACGCGAGTTAAATAAAATAAAAAGTAACAAACTATCTGGATCGGGTAATGATGATTCGTACAGGGCTAAGTGGTTTGCATTTCCCCATCTTTCTTATCTATGGAAAAATAAAATGCACAGTTCCATATTAAATATGGAAACCAGTACAAAACTGAAAGACCAGGTAATATTTAAAACTTTGTATTATTTATTAAAAATTATCCTTAGTAAAGGAACAGACCTATTTCCTTATTTTGTTTTCGCTAGCTCTCAGTCACACTGCACAAATCTGCGAGAGCTATTCCATCTAAATTAGAGCTTTTTTCTAATGGAAATCGGAAAGTTTTTCCATATTGTTCAGTGAATTCATCATTGAGTACTTGTAAGTTTCGTGGCAACGATTATAACATTTATCGTATCGAATCGATGATTAGTTATAAAATCATTCACTGAATTGACTTTGTCGATGTTTTTACACAGTTTAAGCACAGTCTGTCTATTTTTATTACACAGTTTTCTGTCACTTAGCAGTCCCCGCATGGTCCGCCAATATTTGTTCAGCATTTGCATTTGACATTTTGCTCTTATACTCTGTAACACTGCACGTAGAACTTGTCATTTTCAAACACATCTTTCTCCGTAATTTCACGACAATTTATATTAGTAATAACCAGGATAAATTGACAACCAATGTAAGCAAGACAAAACAATATTTTAACGGAGTTTTCTTAGCCACAAGATAAGACACATTCTTCATTCTCGATTTACAGTGATGGAAACAGAGGACGCCTCAGAGCTGTATTGTCTCCTCCCGATCTCAAGAAGTCTAATGTTGATATTTTTTACGACTATCTTTAATATAAAACTGAATTACTATTAATGCTAGCAAACTCTGGGCTGAATATGGGTAATGGCAAAGAGTTCAGTTCTCTTAATTCACAAAATTACCTCTTTAGTCGACAGTTACCTATAGCAAAGATACTGTATTGCAATCACACAGTATATCCAATATTACTTGCGTAAACAAAAATTTTTGTAACTTTTTTTTTTTTTAATTATATTCAAATTAAATTTATGTTTTTAATCTTTTAGAATAACGACACTAATCAAGCTAATTCGGATCGATCCAGTCCAGATATTTTGGATGAAAGTTCACTTCAAGAACTTGCAAGTGAACAATTCCAATCCAATTCTACCAATCAAAGTAACAAGCAATTAAGAAGTCACAAGCTGAAACGAAAATTTAACATCGATGACTCTAGAGTAGCAGAAGCGTTTAGCATGCTGTCAAAAATTAAAAGAAAACCTGAGCGAGACCACATTGATATTTATGGAGAGTGCTTTGTTTCGAAATTGCGACAAATAGAAGATAGTAAAACTAGACTGATGTTGCAGAGAGATGTTGATAATTTGTTATATGATGCTCTAATGGGGATCGGCAGATATGCCAGAGAAACTCCACGTACTGAAATGAACGAATCTTTTGCCGAATCACATGCCATGCAATCTACGTACATTGCTACTGAGTTGCTAGGCCCGTCCTCTCAACAATATACTACTACCAAATTAGAAAACAATATTCATTGTTAAAGGACAATAAGTATATTTTTTATATATGTAATATTAGGTCAATAAATTAGTACGTATGCAGAATTAAGTGAATCAAAGAAAAATTTCACATATTTTATATCATTCCTGAACAAATCATTTCACACATTTCACTCTTTTTTTGTGTAGTTATGTGTTTCGGGTAGGTATCTAATGTCTCTTTTTTGGGTTCATGATTTTGGACCACATACCAAACTAAATTTGCTGGATCAAAATTTCGGGGGTCACCTTGATGTAATTTATCTGTGTTTAAAGCGTTTACATGTTCAAGGAACTTTGTGCTCAATTATTAATATTGAATTTCTGAAAAGGTGTAAAACATATTTCAGCCTGTCTAATCTAGCGCTCTTCTACAAGTCCTATATCAGGCCTAAAATAGAATACAATTCCTATATCTAGACTGGGACTTCATTAGATACTGTCCAAAAGAGAGCCTTCAAGCTCATTGGCGATATGGAAATAACTCGCTCGAGCACCGCCGCAATGTCACTACATGCATGGTCAATGTTCTATCTATAGTCTGATCCCTTGCAGATTAGTTCCTGCATGCAATTGCTGCGCCGCAAGCTGTGATGCTTTTTTATACCGAACGGTGCTAGTGTGGAATGGTCAACCATCTTCTGCCTTTCCCCTGACTTACAATCTACGAACGTTCAAGAGTGTCCTATATCAGCACCTCCGTCACTCAATTTTCCAACCCTTTCCTTATCTCTTTCCTGCCATGCTGTGTTTTGTATCATAGGGTGTCCCTTGAGTTTTGCTTAAAATATATATAAAAAAAAAGAGTTTCTTCAGATGTGGTCACTGCACCCACTGCAGCCCATTCACTGTGCATCAAGCCCACTCCCATGGGGCATTTTTCATTTTGTGAGTAGGACGTATAACACTAGACTACGACGAGGATGTGGCGGGCTGCCGGTTCCATTTTTCTCGTATTGTATTTTATGTAGATTTTTTTGTAATTTTTTCAGTTTTAAATATTTATCTATAGTTTTTCGAATTTTTCTTATTATACCATCTTTTTTTCTATATATCAAATATGTAACTATAACGCAGGCTTACAAAAAAGTTAACAAAAACTGTAAATTATATGCAGTCCATTTATAGGTTGTATCGGGTTTTTCATTATCATTTTACAAAACCGGTTGTATCTTATCGTGTTTATTTTTCATGTTGATTGGAATCTGTATTTTATACTTTGAGGTCCCGATGCCAGGCTTGATCAGAGTATTGGTGATTGCATTCTTATTCGAACGGAATGAGTATAAAATGGAAGACTCAACGGCAGTGGGTGCGAACTCATCGGTACCTTATCGCAATTATTAAGTCACCACGCGCGGATTTGTAAATCTCCGATTATTTATAGTTTAAAAATTGGGGACTATATCGTGGGCCATTTTGAAATAGTGGAGGGGGTCGTGGCCAGCACACCCATCCTTAATCATTCCTTTTGAAAGCTACGATTTTATGTATTTCGTTTTTATCTCCAAATCAGATGATATATGATAAATAACGCCAGGGCTGCACACTAATTGAATAAAACTTCTTTAAGCAGAAAATTGTCGCTTTTTGATTATATAAAAAGCAATCTGTTTAAAGAACAAACATTTTGCTAGTTTTGAAAGCAAGGCACGTCGCCCACTACTAAAAAAAAGGGAATGACGTAGCTGATAAATTTGAAATAACTTTGAACCACATATTCTAATTGCTTGGAAGCAACAAATTTAAAGAATATTCGAATGGAATGTCGGCGTTCGTCTTATTTTAATTCTAAAGGCTTTGACTCGATTATTCTCCTGTTGATGTTGTTGGCTACTATGGCCGTAATAGTGACAAGTAGTTTCAAGAAATTATTTCAAATCATAAATTAGATAAAAATACATATGCCCCGGAAGCAATAATGAACTAAGAGACAAATGAATAGTTGATTGTGCTTTCGGCGTACTAATTAAAAAATTGAATTTTACAGAATATTATATGATTTTATGCACAGAAAAGGTATCTACAATTATAATAGCATACTGAGTTTTGCACAACATGATACAGGAATATGTACATGATACAACAATAACAAGGTATGGTCGATTCGAAAGGAATTTTTTGTGTTGCTACGTCATGAGGTGACTAAGGTCATTTCCAGAGATTTTTTTTGAGTTTTTCGTATTTTATTGACAGAAAAACGTTTTGAATATATTAAAATATTTAACAAAACATTAGTTTCTTCCTTTAAATCACTTCGGGAAACGTAATTATGTGCTAGTGGGAAAGCAAAGAAATTTCCAAATAGAAAATTTTTTCCACTGTGATAAGGACGATTGAAATTGAGATAAGCAAATTTCTGATAATTGTCGCCAAAGGAGGCAAGGAACCAATTGATAGATTTTTCGGCTATACCTTGTTAATCTTTCTAGTTGTTATCAGTAACCAGTGAAGATGACAATGAATTTGATAATTCTGCAAGAACATCGTCTGGTTTAAATATTTGCAATCACTTTATGGAGTTTTTGAATTCAAGAGAATGCGCACTTCCAGCTCACACAAGCTATAATTAAAACATTTTAATGTGATTTATGTATATTTACTATTCATATCAATAAAAATTATTTTGAGCTAACTTGCTAACACAATTAAGTGCTACCTTTTATGTTCCTATTGCTCTACCAATAAAAAAAGTTAAACTTAAAAATTGTATGATGCAGTTTAAAATTTCTATTTCTTATTGTTAACTTGCTTCTAAATATTGGGGTTAGTATGTATATCAATTCAATTATTTGAATACTCTTTTCATCATAAGTATGTACATCATAAGGTTTTTGATTTTAATGAACGTTACTTACCTGTAGCATTTACCTCATCTGATGCTACTTTTTCCCACAAGTTCTTTACCAGAACTTTGTTATTGTTTGTAACTAATATAGGAGAGGTCTTTGCTCCACAAATACCAGCCGTTTCGTCACTGTACTATTCCATAATACTGTTACGTACAATAGAAAGAGACATCTACTGGAAATGGAGAGTAAACAATTTCAGGTTTGGATTGCGATAATTGAAATGTTAGCGATAATTAAAGTTCAGTTGATTAAATGAATGTTTGTGAATTTTATATGATTAGAGTGAAATAAAGAACTTGTACATTAATTATTTAATATTGTGTTTTAAATAACGAACCAAAGGCCACGTCCGCAACAATACGATTAATTTAATTCACTTGCAAGAAACAATTTCGTGCTCTATAACTTCGAACTGCATCGGAAAAACATGTTTAAGCTCTTCAATACAGCACGTTAAAAAAATGTTTTTGCTTAACTGGTGTGCGATAGGCCTAAGAAGAAATTTATACTGAAGAACACATGAAAAAACGGTAGATCAAGCCGTGAAGTATAAATTACTTTGTATAGATAGGTTGTCTGATGTTTCAATTAGATTCATCAGGCAAAAAGTTTTCTCCATCAAAACCAATAAATTTGGTATTAACAAAATTCTCCCGCAATTCTATGAAAAATAATTTGGTTATCTATCTAATTTCTATAACTTAACGAACAAAATCATTGCCCAATGTTAGTTTTAAATAATCTTTACCCACTTTGCAAAAAGTATGAGCTCGTTTATACAAATTTTCGTGTTCTGTGTTAGAATCACTTCAAAATTTGAGCTAGTCTATAGAAAAATGCCTCTTCTGACCTACCCACTATGCCAGCCATGAAGTATGCCTTAAATATGTAACATAAGCGACTGAAATAGAAATTACATCAGCTGCTCGGGGCTCCTTAAAAGGAAATATAATTTTATTTCAAATAGGTGGAATGCATGATACAAAGTTAACTTTATCTTCGTATTATATTTTAAATCATACAACATATAACTAGTTAGTTATATGTTCTAAAGGTTGAATTTGAATGTATCTTGAGCCTGAATACTCAATCCATGTTATCTATATCATTGACCGGGAGATGCTTCAATTTCCTACTAAGTACCAACTGCTCAGAATGAAAATATAACGGCCATATTGTTTTAGTATAAAAATGTAGGAATGTAGGTAACTTCGCTTTTATTATGATTTACAATTTGCATTTTATATTTATTGCAGTGCTATGTTTACGTAAAAGTAACATTTAAACGAAGTTCATATTTCGAAGTTGTGTGAATAGTATAGAAGAATTAAAAAGCAGTTAAGTCTTAAAAGAAAGCTTGATTCTAATTTGCAGCTTAACCTCAATTTTACCAATAAAGTAAAAAAAAAACAAATTGGTGGGAAAGCAAGTTGTCAGTGATTCTGAACTGTGGTAGTGACTCAAATTTTGTCTTTTCTTAACTTGTTTCAGATCTAAACTGGGTGGACTTTCTCTTAAACAATAAAAGCTTTATTATTTCACAATTTACGATGAAATTTAATTTAATCGCTGCTGCTTGCGAAAATCTTGGAATTGGGATCAAAGGTGATCTTCCATGGAGATTAAAGTAAACAAAAACTTACAAAACTTTGTTCAAAACTCAACCATTTATTCTACAGGAGTGAATTAAAATACTTTTCTCGCATGACGAAGAAAGTAAGGGATCCAACTAAAAAAAATGTTGTAATAATGGGACGGAAGACTTATTTTGGAGTGCCGGAAACGAAGAGACCTCTTCCAGATAGAATTAACATTGTCTTGAGTAGAAATTCACGCCCAGAAGACTATCCCGATAGTGTGGTGTTATGTAGAAGTTTGAAGGAAGCCATGGAAAAATTAAATCAACCTGATTTGAAGGATAATATTGAAAATATCTGGATTGTTGGAGGCAGTTCTGTTTACAAAGAAGCCATGGAATCAGATTACTGTCATCGTCTGTATTTCACTAAGATAATGGCAAACTTCGAGTGTGATACATTTTTTCCTCCAATTCCTGAATATCTTAAGAGAGTAGAAAACGAGGAAGACATTCCAACTGCAATCCAAGAAGAAAATGGTATCAAATATCAATATCAAGTCTATGAAAAAGTTGATAATTGTTGAAGATAAATACACTGCTTACTTTACAAAATTTTATTTTTCTACTTTTTTTTGTGTTCGTCTATAATTTGAACTTGATCAACTTGTGAATGTTCTTTGCTGGCATCAGTTTTAGCGGCTACCATCAATTCATACAGCTGAACTATTTGTTCACTTCTTAGATGCTCAAGAGTTTCTTCATCTAAAGTATCGCCTATTATTCCTTTAGGCTTGCCACGCAGTCCCAATTGTTCCGATAGAGTCAGAGCATATTTCTGGAAAGTTTAAATGAACTCAAAAGGAAATCTTTCTTTTTCTATATACCGTCCACTCTTTCAAAAATAGTTGAGTCTCAACTGGATTACAGTTTTTATGTCGTCTGAACTCATCTTTCGCGTATTGGTCCCCAAACGTTTTCAGACCTGCTGGGAGGCCTGAGGATTAAGTTCATTGTTATAAGAATGTTTTGATAGGAAACGATATTGCTTTACCTCTGTGTAGTCTTAAAATGGTTTTGTAGAGTAATCGTACCTTTTGTAAATGCGACAGATTTTCGGATATTATTCTTTTACTCATTTTGTTTACAATTTACGTAACAATTGGGCTTAAACTGCAGCCGTTTTCGTACACACAGTGCTCCCGTGCTTTTCTATATCTGACAGTTACAAATGTCACAAAATTTCTTTTTTATCCGCCACCGCCGTAGCAGCAGTTATTTGGTATTGGTATAAAAATCTCTTGTGACGTAGGAGGAAGCCATGTGTTATTGGGTATTACTTCCGTTTATTACGGAAATTATATTGCAGGATGTGTTGCTACTGTGCATACTTTTAATTGTAAACCATATCCGAAAGTGCACTGAACGAATTAAAAGTTTTGATTGGTAGATTACACTTTCGGCCGTGATTTAAGTCTAGTACGCTGATCGAGCGAAAATTTCGCTTGCATTCTGGTCATATAATTCTACACGGAAAAGAGTTGTGGAGAATATATAAAATAGAAGTGGAGTCTGAATAATTGAGAAATTAATTGTCAAGCAAACAAATCGCTGCGGAAAAATATCTTCACTTCATATTAGCGCCACATACGGCATATTAAAAGTGTACTAACTCTTTGAGGTTATTTTTTATGTAATTCTAGCAATTAGAAAAGAACTATTCGGAACATTACTAATATTACGGGCCGTATTCACCAAGCCATTTAATTGAAATTTAATTTAATTTTTATTTTAGTACTCCCGTTAGAGAGGGTTAGGGCTCACTTAAATTAAAATTAAAGTTATATATGCGTTATTATAACATAAAATAACCCAAATTAAATTTTAATTTAATTTTAAGTGTGCCCTAACCCTCTCTTACGGGAGTACTAAAACAGAAATAAAATTAAATTTCAATTAAATGGCTTGGTGAATACGGCCTACATGTTCTATCTGAAATTAATTATCACTACAATGAAAACTGATGACAGGTACTCAATGAGCATCAAAATAATAACTAAGAGTCATATATATATAAAAATAAAAAAATTAAATTCTTCTTATGAATGCATGCCGTGTAGTAGAACAGCTTAGAACAAACTATTGAAAAGTGAATTTTAGAATTTTGATTACGAAAAAAAATGATACGGAAGTAAATGGGCGACAGTAGCTAGTTGTACAATCTACGGGAAGAAGTATCAAGCCTGAAACACAATACGATGCAGTGAAGCGCTGTAGCAGTGTTACTAGCCTGGAACACAATGTGATCCAGTGCAGTGTTTTGACAATCAATTTTTGAAGGTTCAATATTTAGATTTTTGTGTGGTGGTGGATTAATTAATTATGTCGAGAAAAGATAAAATAAAAAGAAGACTGTTTGTATTAGCGGCTTGTGTTATTCGCAATAATTTTATTGTATTGAACAAAAGAAAAGAGATTTGGACTAGAAGCTATAATACCGAAAAGCAGCGCGAGCTTAATGGTTTTTATACAAAAATCTTCAAAATCATTAAGGAGGAAAATAACAACTAGTTAAGGAAATTTACTCGGATGGGCGTTACGCAGTTTAATTTATTGCTTAACTTGTTGCAGAACAGGTTGAAGAGAAATTCTATACGTAAACCTATATCACCGGAATGGCGCCTGGTGATTACATTGATGTAAGTTCTTATGAAAGTGTGTTTAAAAAGACAGCCTTCATTTTGGATCCTTAATTTTCACGTTTCTTTCTCAAGGTGCGAATTTTCTTAAAATAGCCTGGATGTTTAGGATTGGAGCATCGACAGCTCGTCAAGTCATCCTTGAAACATGCGAGGCTATTTGGGAAGAATTGCGCGGTATCTATCTTGCACCTCCTAACAAAGCTGAATGGAAAAGAATAGCAACGGAATTTTATTCTATAAGTGGACTTCCGAATTGTGTGGGTGCAATAGATGGAAAGCACATAAGAATTAAGTGCCCTACAAATGCTGGATCACTGTACTACAACTATAAAAAATATCACAGCATTGTTTTATTAGCTGCCTGCGATAGAAATGACTGCTTCCAGATGTAGACATTGGTGCTTATGGGAGACAAAGTGTTGGTGGCGTTTTTAAAGCGAGCTCATTTGCAAAAGCCGTATTAGATAGAAAAATTGACTTACCTTAAGACGAAAACTTACCTAACTCAAATGTTAAGTTGCCTTTTTTCTTTGTGGGTGATGCAGCTTTTCCCTTAAAAAAAAATATTATGAGACCTTATTCCGGAACATCTATATCAGAAAATGAGGATATTTTCAACAAAACGTTATCAAAAGCTCGCGTGAAAATTGAAAACACATTTGGAATAATGACGATGCGATGGAGGGTACTACTTAATGCTATAAATTGCTTCCCACAGAACGCTGAAAAAATAGTGAAGGTTGTGGTAGTCCTACATAATTTTGTTAAAATGAATGACGGCGAATACTGTCCTGCAGAATACGTCGACAGTTTTGATGGCGACACTAGAGTTGAAGGATTATGGCGGAGGGATGTTAGAACCTTGGAAACAGGTAGGCTTTTTACAAGGTTTAATGCCCCAAAAAATGCATTCACTATCCGTGACACGTTAAAGGAATATATTGTAAATGCTAGAAGATAGGGCCGTCCTACATGCTGCATTTGTTGTTGACGAGAGACGCTGGGGGGAGAGGAAGGCGACAAGTTGCAAACCATAGCATAGAATAGAAATATTGAAAAAATTATAGGGAGTTTTTAATAAAAATTCGGCATTTCTAATAAATATTTATTTGTTTTTTCGCACAAACACAGTTTAATGTTCAAATTATTTACCCATACTGGCTACTTGTTGCACGGGTGCCACGCCTTTCATTTGATCTCTCCTCATTTAGTAATTGCAGAACTTTCACTTGGAATGAGAGAAAGCGCTCTGCTGATAATTGCGCTTCTTCCAGTTGTATGCGCAAGCTGTCACAAAAGGCAGCTTCCTTTGTGGGACCTTTTTCATCTTTCAAAGTCCTCATCAAATTAAGCAACTCTTGGTTGGTATTCTTAATGAGGACCTCGTCAACCAACCCACGCTGTCTGCTTCCTCGCCCAGTACTCGCTCTTGACGAAGACCTTTCTTGGGAGCTAGCACGTGGATTGTCGTCATTTGGTGGATCGTCAACAGTACCAATTACCAAGTCGCTATCATCAAATTCTTCATCATCGTACTCAATGATATCATTGAAGGTGAGGTCAGAGGTAGCTACGTCGTCATAACTACAATGTGTTCTAGGATATATAAAACTGTATTTCTGAATTTTAATGTAAATATTGTCAACTTACTCTGCTTCTACACTGCTGCATGTATTTAAAAATGCCAGCATTTCGAAAAATTTATAATTTTTCAATTTATTGGCAGCACCACTTCCAGAGGGTAAATTCTGGCGATTAAACCTGTCTTTAATGGTTCGCCACCTTTTTTTTTGCAGCGTCACCTAAATGGATACTTTAATTAAAATAAAACAAATATATTTTCATATTTAAGTTACCTGTAATTTCCAAAACTTTCCCAATTTCTTTCCACGCTTTTTTTTATGTTATGTAAGTACACATCTCCTCGAATCTACTTACAAATGGATTGTTCCATTAGTAAACAGATGTTTGACTGTAAAGTGGTGTTCGTTCATAAAAAAGCCATGGACAGTGTAATAGGCAAAACGGCTGTAATAAAGTTTGTGACAGTTTGACAGTTCTTCCAAGCAGAATGTCATGGGAAGTGGAACAAATTGTTATAAGCTTTTCTTTTTTTTTTGCCTCTTGACGAATTACTACTTATTGGTGATTTTAACTTACCCAAGATTCAATATGGGTACTAAACTACGAGTAAGAAACTAAAACACCAACAATTTTCGTGTCAATCTCAAAAGTTTATACGCATACTATAAAAAATTCGCATTGCAGGCGGATGGAAAAAAATGTATGCAAGTGTTTGGCGCAGTTTTTGAAAGTTTGAGGTAAAATTGTATACCAGCAGCAGTATAGTGAGCGCTAGTAATATAAATCAACTTTTTGAGATTCCTGGTTCCCCAGTAAGCCTATTTCCATTTTCGGTTGCCCAATAACTTGCCTTAAAATTTCATTTTTGGTAAATCTATATCAAGAGAATATATTAAAAATTGAGGGCTTTTATCAAAATTACAAACATTTACCAAATTTTAATTCCTAGTTTATTATTAAAAAAGATACAAATACAATATTACTAAATTTCCACATAAAAAATGTAAATATTTTTCTATTTAACCCCTTTCCAATTTTAACCTTACGTACGGCTTTTGTGCTAGAGTAAATTTCATTATCGAACATAAACAAAAGTATCATTTAGGGTACATGTAGACAGAGATATAACCACATGTTAGAAAGTGATAAAAATCATCACGTTCGCCACGCAAAAATGCATATACACGGTGTTACGTACCTTCGTGTGACTCTGGCTGTGGCTTTATCCAAAACACGTTTCTTTTAATAAATTTTGTTTTAATTTATTTTAATTCTTTTTTTTTTTTACAAACTCGATGTATCTTTCCTTACAAACTTGATTCAGTTTTCTTTTTACAACAATTGATTTATTTTACTTTTTACAACAATTGATTTATTTTTCGTTACAACAATGGACTTATTTTTCGTTACAACAATTGATTTATTTTTCGTTACAACCATTGATTTATTTTTCGTTACAACAATTGATTTATATTTCGTTACCTTTTTACACTTTTTACAACAATTTATTTATATTTCGTTACTTTTTTACACTCTTTACAACAATTTATTTATATTTCGTTACTTTTTTACACTCGACCGCAAACCACCGTTTTATCTTAACCACCCCGGTCGTAGAAGATTTTGAAAAAATTCAACTCCGATCTTTTTTCACGACCCGCCGTTTTTTAGTCTAAAATCCGACTCTTTTCTAATCACAAGTTTTTCTGCTTAACCGCCGCGTGGAAAGCAACTCTTTTTCTATCAAATCCTACCGCCAAGAGATTTTAAAACCAACTCCGCTCTTGATCACTTTTGTCGCGATCAAGAGCCTTCGTTCAGGGTAGAAAATGCATAGTTGCATTTTCACCCTGAGAAAATTTTCATTTATTCTGGACTTGATTAAACAAGTCCAGAATATTTTTTCGTTGGACGGAGGTTTGGAATTTGATGCTTTGATAAACATCCGCGACCGTTCTGTCGTTCTGAAATCGCGCCGCGCATATACATACAATGTATTTCGGCGGCGCGCATTTCTCACGACGAAAGCTTTTTTGTGATATGTATGTACGTTCGTACATACATATTGAAATTTTCACGACAAATCGTACTGAAGGTACGATTTGTCTTTTGCTTTATTTTTTTAAAGTAAATATTTCTACTGGCAAATTTTGCTGAAGGCAAAATTTGCCATGGGAATAATTTTATTTTAATTTATGGAATGTGAAGAAAATTGCTGACGCAATTTTCTTCATTGATTGAATAGATAAGCTAACCATGTTTTAGGCATGGTTAGCTTATGTGAAATTTTATGCATGAAATATTTTAATATTTTTTAAACTTTATTAATTTATAATTAGGTATTTATTTTAGGCTTTTTAGGTACACAACAATCCTTCCCCCTGAGAAAAAGAGAATTATTCTTTGAAGAGGAATAATTCTCAGGGGAAGTTATTGTGGGTGCTATTTTGGCGGCTCGGATTCCGGTCGGTTCGGCTAGGCTTTACACATTCTTTTTTTTTCTTTTTTTTTTTTACATATATATGATAATAATATAATTTCATTTTTTACATTATTTTTTGTGTCTACTATATCTATAATACTAGTATATATATAAATTTCTAATTTAAAATTCTATTTGTGGGTAGTAGCCTGGTAAAGCTTTTGCTTGCTTGTCTGTTCCTTATTACCTAGATTTCTAACTGGTTAAACTTGCTTCTGCTGTTATTTCGCAGATTTGGGCACGCTCTTATTTTCCTTTGATTTTATTTAGTTGTTATTTTCTTCAAATGCATCCTTTTCTTTAGTTTTGTTATTTTATCTTTTCTAGTTTTAATTTCAGTTTAGTTAGAACATAATTTTGTGCCCCTCTTTTTTTTTATCTATTTCTATATATTTTCATATTTATTTTATTTCTATTTATTTATGTCCACTTTTGAGGTGGTTTTTCTTTAATTTTACTACTTTATCCAGTTACATTTAAATATAATGTATTTGATTTTATTTATAGGTATTTATTTATTCTAACTTGTATTTTGTTATGTAATTTTAGTACAATTTTGTGCATATACCTTTTATTATTTGCACTATAACTAATTATACTATATACTATATGCGTATATTGCTGTGTTTTTTTTTTGTGTTAAATCGTTACATATACATAGGTTGTTATATACATGCATAGATTTTCTTTGAATGCTTTACCAGGTCTACCTTTCCTATAAATTCTGCTTTGATTAAGTGGCTCATGTTGACAGTATCAGTGTTCCATTTTTTTTTTCTTTTTTTTTTAAACGATTTGGACTGATTTTGTTTTGGAGAGGCTTCTGGCTCGCCTTAAACTGGGTTGGGGAGCAGGAGTTCGCTTTTCTAAAGGAATTCCCTCTGATGAAATTACGGGGTTACCTTGTGTTTGATTTCTCTGTTGTCTCATCTTGATGACAACAGGGTTAAGATATTTTACTGCCACAGCGATCATTATGGCCAGAACTAGTAGGCTCGTAAATGATAGAGAAGTTGTGGACAGGATATGGGAGTTTTTACTTGATATCTTTTCTTGGTATTTTATAATTTTGTTTTGGATTTCTTCCAGCGAATGGGTGTCGGTATAAATTGATTTATGGATATTGTCTCCCGTTAAGATTTCGATTTTCCCCAGACTGTGGTTTTGAGTTCCTTGTAAAATTTCAGTCAGGTTTACGTTGAGTAGAGAGTGGTTGAGCTCAGGAAACTGATTCGGCTGGATAATTTTTAGTGGAAATTTACTCTGACCTTCGTATTTAAGCACTTTGTCACCTATTTGAACTTGACATGTTTGCGTTATCTCTAATATCCCTTGTCCTTCCAGTTTCGAGATTACAAAGTGATCTGGACATGTGATGTGTAGCACCGTGGAGGTGATAAAAGAAAATAGCCACGTATTGGGCTTACTTAATTTGATCAGCATGTCTTTTTGTGGGATTTGTACTCTGGTCTTGCATTTGGGCACTTCACTTAGAGGGTTGTATAGCAATTTAATGGCACATTCGTTGGACGTTGCCGCTTTGATTATAGGCGTGTTCAGCCGGCCTACATACGTGTTTTCTTCCAAATTACTTGTTATTTTTTTGAAATTTTTCATGTCATCGCCTCTTAATAAGAGAAATTCCTGAGTTTTTTCGCTATTGGCTATGTATGAATAACCAGGGTCTGGAATTAATGAGTAATTTGCAGACTTGGATACAGGATAGCATTGAATCTGTTGTAGCCTCATTTTTGGCAGATTAAAAATTGGGAGAGTAATTCTCACCACCAATTTATTCTGCATAAGGAGCGACTGAGCTCCTGCTGTCTGATATAGGACAGATAGACAATTTTGGTCATTTGGGCAATTCGAGGCCGTCTTGCGGTATATCTCCAACAGATTTTTGGGAGACATTAGGAGTGGATGAATATGATTGGTTTTACTAGCCATTATTATATCCAGGAGGGCTTGTTGTCGATATTCAACTTCGATGATTTGGAGCAATAAGCTTGATATAATCTCTTGTTTCAATTGCCTCCTAGTTAAATCATCGGCCACATGGTGGAGATCGTTTACCTGGTGGGCTATTTTTTGTTGTCTGTCTATTAACATTGCCAGCGGTTTTTGAATCTTTTCCAAGGTAGTTTTTACAACACTGATTTGTTGTTTCTCTAGCTCGGCTAGGGCTTGTGTATTCGATTCAAGTTCTTCTAACCTGCTGTAAATTTCCTTTTCGTTGTTGCTGTCCATAGTTCCAAACAAATAGTGCATGGCATTGCCTATTCCATCAAATAGCGATCTGGCCTTGCGTTTTCCTGGTACTAGTTCCCTAATAGTTTCCGTGCGCTTTCGTACGCTGTCTATAATAGCGTGTATGTGTAGTTGCTGCACGTTACAGAGGTCTTCTGGGTTTGTTATATTTATGCAGAGTTTATGCACTAAGTGCTCTGCATATTCTGCTAGCTTTATCTGTGCATCTAGTTCATCCAAGTCTATCTCGGTGAGGACATTCCAGGTGTCATGATATACCATCAGATTTCCTAGGTCCTCGAAAAATATACCCGAGCCATTTAGCTGGGTTATTACATAAGGTTTGTCAGCGATTGCTCCAGTTGTGTACTGGATGAAGAGGACAACTATGATGAATTTTAGCGCCATTTCTGTGGACAATTCAGGAGAAGAAAACAATCCTTTAAGCATACTTGTACGTACATTGTGCCGATTTAAACTGGGCAGTGGAGTGACTCCACCGCAAATGTTTATGGGGAGGTATTGAAATGAGGTTTAATGGACACTATAGTAGGAATTTCAAGTCAACCTGGTTCATTTTTGTTTGATATATTTTTATTCGAAATATGGTTTCAAACGGTTATTATGTACCGTTACCGTTCGCTTACCAATTTTGATTGTGGTATTCACATCACTTGGTATTGCGATTACCTGATAAGGTCCTACCCAGATTTGGGAAAGCTTATGTTTTCTGCTTTCATTCTTGATGAGGACCTTGTCTCCTACATGGAAAGTTAGGGGCCGTACTGTCTTATCGTAGTACCCCTTTGAGCGCTGTTTACTTGCCAATAAGTTCTTTCTTGCCGTGGCATATGATTTTTGGAGCTTATACTTCAGTATATGATAGTAGCTCTCATGATTGTAAACGGGTTCGGGATCCCGTTTTAAATTTGATGGGACATCCGCTGTGAAGCCGTATAGGCAGTCCATTGGGGTAAGTTTAGTACCCTCGTGTACACTATTGTTATACACGAATGCAGCGGTTCGTAGGTATTGGTCCCATGTTTTGGGATTTTCATCTACGATTGTTCGCAGGTATTCAATCAGTGGCCTGTGGGCACGCTCTAGTGCTCCGTTAGACTGTGGGTGGTATGCCGAAGTCTGTAACTTCTTTACCTTTAGAAGCTTACATACTCTTTTGAATAATTCACTCAGGAAATTTGTTCCCTGATCGGTGAGTATTCTTTTGGGTATGCGATAGCGCGTAACGATTTCATCAAAGAAAACTTGCGCTACTGTGACTGCTTCTGCATTAGGTATTGCATACCAGTGGACAAATTTTGTTAAATTATCTTGGAAGGTCAAGATATATTTGTTACCTGATGTGGTCTCTTCTAATGGACCTACAATATCGAGGTAAACTTTGTCGAACGGTTGCTCTGCGATGTCCGTGATGACCATTGGCATTTTATATTGTGGAGATGCTTTCATCGTCTGGCACTTTGGGCATTTTTTAATGTATTTTTTAATATCGCTAAGCATGTGTCTCCACCAATACTTGCGTCTTATGCGTTTGTAAGTTTTTATGACACCTTGATGGCCACCAAATGGAGAATCGTGATAATCTTTTAAGATTGTTCGGATTTCCGTAGCGCTCGTGATAACTTCGGGTGTCTTGCCAGTACTTACTTTTTGCTCAGGCGATGCTGGGTTTAGTGTTTCCGCCTCAGTGTGTTGAATTTCGTTTTGGTCCGCTTTAGTGTGCTCTTCTGTCTCCACACTGGAGCTATTTACTGTCTCTTGAGCCTTTTGCTTCTGAGCTCGAGTCACGACGAAACAATGAGCGGATTTCTTCTTTCTCTTGTTATTTGTGGAATTGTTTTCCTCCACATCTGAGTCCATCGTGTGGTGGACTAGGGCTTCTACCGTTAAGGTATTGCCTAAACTGTCTTCTTTTAATGCTTGAGGGATGCGACTTAGTGCATCGGCATTAGTGTTGTACTTCCCTGGTTTATATTCGATGTTGTAATCGAATTCAGATAATTTGTGGTGAAATCTCACCAAACGGGAAGTAGGGTCTTTCACATTGAAGACACCTTTGAGAGGTTTATGGTCAGTATAGACCGTGAATTTCCGGCCTTGAAGATAGCACCTGAAATTCTTGGTAGCCCAGACAATAGCCAATAACTCTTTCTCTATAGTAGAGTAATTTCTTTCGGCTTTGTTTAATGTGCGGCTTGCATAGGCAATGGGCTGGTCCTTTCCGACTTCTCCTTGAGAAAGAACAGCTCCTAGAGCCTCGTTACTTGCGTCTGTAGTGAGATTAAAAGATTTCGAAAAATCTGGGTAAATTAAAAGTGGTGGAGATATTAAAGCATTTTTTATGCTTTGGAATGCTTCTTGGCATTTCTCTGTCCAAGTGAATTTTACATCCTTTCGGAGTAAATTTGTGATTGGACGTACAATTTTGGAGAAGTCTGGAATGAATTTCCTGTAGTAATTGGCAAGTCCTAAAAATGACTGGACTTGCCTTACTGTTCTTGGAACAGGAAATGTTTGGACGCAGGCCGTCTTACTTGGGTCTGGTAGGGCTCCTTCGCTAGAACATTTATGTCCTAGGTAAACAACTTCTCTTCGTAGAAACTGGCACTTTTCTGGTTGCAGTTTTAAGTTGTTTTCTCTCAACTTATTGAAGACTTTCCTCAACTTTTCGTTGTGGTCGTTTAAATTTTTACCATAGATGACAATGTCATCTAGGTAGACAAAACATTCGAGGCCTTGTAGGCCTGTTAGGACGAAATTCATTAGGCGTTGAAATGTGGCGGGGGCTCCTTTGAGCCCGAATGGCATACGCTTGAACTCGTAGTGCCCATAACTTGTGCTGAAAGCAGTTTTATGTCGATCTTTTTTGTCGACAAGGACTTGGTGATAGCCGTTGGCCAAATCGAGTGTGGTGAAATACCTTGCGTGACCTAGTTGGTCGAGAATATCCTCGATTCGGGGTAGCGGGAATGCATCTCCAATTGTCTTTTCGTTTAATTTACGAAAATCGACAACGACGCGCCACCTTTTTTCACCGTCAGGTCCCGCTTTCTTGGGGACAACTAGTAGAGGTGAATTCCAAGGGCTCTTACTAGACTGGACTATCCCGCTGTCTAGCATTTCTTTTAGCTGCTCGTTGATGACTTTCCGCTGTGTTTCAGGTAAGCGGTACATTTTTTGATTGATTGGTGCTTGATCTTGCACCAATGGAATATTATGCGTTATCGCATTTGTATAGGTGAGTTTGTCACCTTTGAGGAAGAAGATATCGTTATACTCTTCGCAGAGTTCTGATATCGAAATTTTTTCTTCCGCGGTTAAATTAGGGTCTAGGCTGAGTTCTTGCTCTAACCTAGAAATACGCGGATATTGTTTTGGGTCGTCCGGAGTCTCATTATCCGGGTATAGATATCGTACATGTTGTAATATTGCCGTTTTGTCGGCTGAACCTTGGTTTGACTTACTCTTCCTTTTAGGTTTTTGACCTGTAGATAGATGAGGATTTTGCGATTGCTTTTGAGGCTGTATTTCGTTGCTCTTAATAATTGACAGGGTATTTGCTTCCTGCCTTGTTGACGGCTGAGTTTGGTACACCTGTGTGGTCTTTGCCTTAGGTTGTGTGGGATACTCATGCGCGTCAATGCTACTGCTTTTTGACCATGTAGAATTTTTTGTGTTGTGTGACGGTGGAGTAATATGCACCTTTAATATAGGCTTTAGCGACTCGCTACCGTTTTTATATGGCCGTTGTTTGTTTAAGAGTGATTTATGCCTCGGGATTTTGGACGGAAGAGTTATATGCACCTTTTTGGCAGGCTTTAGACACTCAGTTCCGTCTCTTGTGTTCTTTGATATTGCCTCTAAATTTGGTAGTGGAATGTGTGTTCTTTTGTGGTCTTTTGTGCGTGTTAATGGGACTAATATGTAGTCGTTTATTGGAAATAGCTGTAACTTTAAGCTATGTATGACTACTTGATGACTGTTAGCGTTGAGGATACTGACCAGCACTAATTCTTCTCCAGATGACAGCAAACTGTTTGCCAAGAAGACTCCATCGCTTATCTCTTGTGATAAACAGAGCATTTCTTCTTGAATTTGTAACGGGACTGGGGCAACAATTTGAGAGCGGGCAGGTATGCAGATTGGTTCCTTAAAGGTAACCAATTGCTGCCTGATTTCATCGGTCTCTTGTTCGCCCAGACAGCCTTTTTCACATTCCTTGGGCTCTTTTGGAGCTTGGCAGCCAGCTTTTCTCGTTTGAGAAGCCTTGAAGACACTGCAGGTGGATAGTTCAGCCTGTTTAGACTCTACCTCTTCTACAAGTGTTCTTACTTCGACTGCTTTTTCAGAACGTGGCTTGTCCGTTTCAAAATCTAATGGCAAAGCAAATTCGTCTGGATTAGTTTCCGTGCGAGGAAACCTTAGTGCCTTATTAGGACCCTCAACGTTACAGTTTTTTGCTAGGAAATCATTTCCTAGAAGTCCATCATCGGAAAGGCCAGGCAAGTTCTGTACGACTTGAAACTTGCAGGGAATTTTGTTTTTGAAAACGAAGTTTCCCTGGCAATTTCCCAGCGTCTTTCCGGTACCAAATGGGGTCTGAAGTGTACATGCCTCATTGTGGTTAATTTCTTTGAGATCTTTTAACGACCTTTTCTTTATTATACTAACCTCAGCGCCTGTGTCTACTACTAGTTTAGCTTGGCCGTTCAGGCCTATGTCTAAGGGTAGTTTTACTGTAGCGACACTGGAATCGGGCTGCTGAGGGGACCCTACTTTATTAGACGGGAGATTTATAGTCGAGCCGGGGAGTTTTGGGTCGACTGTACGTCGTTTCCCTGACTCCGGGCCTCCCATTTACGTTTTTGTTGGCAGTTTTTTACTGCATGTCCAGAACGACCACAAAATTCACACTTTTTTCTTACGTTATATACTCTGGAATTGTTATTGGAATTCTGCGGCTCTCTAGGGCGTTGATTCAATGGTCCACCATTGTTGTGTGGTCTCTGGAAACTATTATTGTTTTTTCTGCAGTCACGCACGTCATGGTTATACATTTTACAGTTCACACAATAAGGCGTATTTTTCCTTTTGAGGCAATCAGCATATGTGTGGCCTCTTAGATTATAAAAACTACAACTGATTTTATTTAAATAATTATTTTTATTGTTTACATTAAAATTTCTACTTGGTGATTTTGGCTCCTGTTTTATATTTGCCTGTGTGAACTGTGATGGAAATGTACTGGTGCCTGCATTGGTGGGCACACTGTTTTGCCAGGTATCCTGTGCGCATGGTATTATGCCTGGATTATATATGGGGTGATTTGCAGGCGAATTATTTAGAATCCCTTGCGGATTACTTATCACAGGTGCATTTATTGACTGTGGTATTGGGTTCTGCATTGTACTGAATTGAAAGTGCCCTGGAGGTTGCAGAAATAGAGCACTTTGCTGGAGACGCTCCATGTCAAGCGCTCTTTGTACGAGGTCATCCACCGTGCCGTCTGTCATGGTCAGAAGGTATTGGTACATATACGGGTTATTGACTCCTGTTTTTAGTGCGTTTTTCGCGAAGTCTTCTAGCTGTGTTTTCACAGCGGGGGCTGCTGTAGCGCCATATTTGGACTCTGCTGCTTCATTACAGAGTGCCAGCATTTGTTTCACTCGTGCCGTGAAGGCTGTGAGGTTTTCCAAAGGATACTGCCTTGTAGTAATTAATTTATTTACCAGTTCCTGATATGTTTCCCTAGGCAGGTATGTACGATTTAGCCGTTCTTCTACCTCTTTGAAAGTAGTAGGCATATTTGCGGCAAACAGCTGGTAAGCTTCGCCTCGAAGTCTGGTGGGGAAGATTTGCAAAAATGCCGATAGTTCCTCCACCGAAATGCACTGGATTACCTGCCTGCAGCATCCTAGGAAAGTTTGGAGCTCCAGGCTCAATTTTGGGTGCTGCTCTCCCGAGAATAGGGGAACGAGCTGGGCAGTTAACTTGGCGATTTTCGCGTAATCTGCCATGTTTATATTGGGGATTCTGAAGCTTAAGTTTGATACTTTTGGGGAGCTAGTTTCTTCTATGCTGGTTTCCAAAAGGGAGTCGCCCAGCCAATTCAATAGGATTTCACTCACGGTGGAATCACTGACACTGTCTTCAATGGCACCTTCTCTTAATTCTACACTATTATTGGTAATTTCTGGTTCGAGAGAGTGCGAGAGTTCCCCAAACTGTTTTAAGCTTTCTTTAAATTTTTCCGTACTTTCTTTGAATTGCGCGATTTGCGCTCAAGACGCCGTTCACGGGTCCTTTTGAGCTGTTTATCGATAGAATCGCACTGTATAACAGAAAGTTCGGAGGAGTCTCGCACTTTCCCCTCTAGATATTTTAAATAATTTTCTAAATTTAAACTAGAAGGTCTTACTTGTGGGGGACCTGTAAGGATTGTCCCACTCCTTAATGTTACTCCTGGTGCTGTTGAATTTGTTGGGGGTGTTTGATTAGCACCCTCTGTTGCAGATGTTGCTCCCTCGTTGCCTCCTTCGTACCGGGACGCAATTTTCTTCATTGATTGAATAGATAAGCTAACCATGTTTTAGGCATGGTTAGCTTATGTGAAATTTTATGCATGAAATATTTTAATATTTTTTAAATTTTATTAATTTATAATTAGGTATTTATTTTAGGCTTTTTAGGTACACAACAACGGTGTTCGGCTGTAGGTGATCCATAGAGAAGTAGGTGATAGTACTCACCTAGAAAACAAAATGTTGTACGGTAAAGGGATGTAAGACGCGTCGTTTCGGCGGTAGGGGGGATTAAGATTTTTAGTACTGTTTCCACTTTTCAACCTGTAAATTTCTTGATAAGGCGAGATTCATCTTAAGGTGGGTACACACTGAGCAAACAAACGCAAACACATGTGCTCGCATGTTTGAAATAGAAATTTTGTAGTGTGTACGTTCAAAATATTTCCAACGATGCCTCGACCTGATGTAACACTGACATATAATAAGAATGGACTGAGCGTTCTTGCTTCAAAAATGGCACAAATATTGAACAGGCTGTGAAAATCCTTTATTTCGTACAATTGCACACCGATTCATAATTTAATATTATTTGTCGATTGGAAACACTAAAGATGTTATAAAATAGTATTGCATTAAATTAAAATTATTTAGAAAGTTAATAAACTTGTTTTAATTAACCCAAAAACTCATTTGTAATATTACTGAAAAATGTGCTCCTCTGCAGATTTGTTGTCAAATTTCCTTGAGCATGTAAGAGATAGACGTATAAAAACCATATATTTGTCTGAATTTTTATGTCAATTCCAATGCATTCCAATTAATACACTCGTACTGTTTCCAAAAATTGGTTACAGTTCAGTGTACATTTTGAGCTTGAAAGAGACAAATAGATTTTAGTAAAAATTTGTGCCATTTTTAACTATAGGAATTAGATAGGATGGCTCAGTCCATTCTTATTATATGTCAGTGCAATTAATACAGCCGTACTGTTTCCAAGATTGGTTACAGTTCAGTGTACATTTTGAGCTTGAAAGGGACAAATAGATTTAAGCAAAAATTTGTGCCATTTTTAACTGTAGGAATTAGATAGGATGGCTCAGTCCATTCTTATTATATGTCAGTGTGATGTAAGGAAGACCTAAATTTTTTCTTAGAAATTTACTGAAAATTTTTTCTTTAGAAATTTTATTCATTATTGGAGGTCGCAATGTGCACTGCACACGCAGTTCTGGATTTGCAAGCAAACTCAATTATCATGTTTACATGCAGAATTGAAAGATCGAGTCGAGATTGAGTTGAGTTTTCGACTCGTGTTTTTGAGCACGCAGGGTTGAGATATTGAGTTGAAAACGGGTCCAACTACAGTTGAAGTGACAGTCAAACATAATATTATTTATGGTATTTTTTGTGATGAAGATATAAAAGTTATAAATTTTGTTTAAATAAACAAAATAAACTCACAATAAATACACAACATACCAACACTTTCGAGTAAGAATGAATAAAATAAATACCAACTGTAAGCTGCCAACTCTACTACTCAATCCATTTCGACTCGACTACGCCAGCCAAGCGTGGTCGAGTCGAGGAGTCAAGTCGATCCAATTTGAACTCGAGCCGCGTATACATGGAGTTGAACCCGAGTTGAACCAGGGTTCAATCCTGCATGTAAACATGGTAAATATCAATATCTTAAGTGTGTACGTCTCATCAAACAGATGTGTTTGCATTTGCATGTTTTCCATTGAAGATGGAAAATCGCTGCACATGTACTTACTACGTATATTGTTCGTTCTGACTTGCAAATGAGTACACACTTTTCACATTTGTTTGGCGCGGAATGAACAAATTCTTTGGAAATGTGCATTTGAGACGGAACATGAGCACAGGGTATTAAACACATTCGTTTGCATTTGCAACACGTACACATTTAATCAAAAACAAGAGTTCTAACACATGTGTTTGCGTTTGTTTGCTCAGTGTGTACCCACCTTCAGAGATAGCAAGCCGCCTACGCTTTGCAATGAATGCCCAAGCAGCCTTCATGTCATCTTCCGTCGGAAGTTAGTTGTAGGACGTTAAAGTCCAAAAATTGGAAAAAAAATCCTAATTTTTTAAAATTTTAACGATTTTCCCACCAAAATGTATAATAACTATCATTGATTATTTATATATAGATGTGCACAGAATCATTGACGTCTTAGAAACGAGATGTCGTTACTCGCCAAAAATGTGATTGAAACTTTTATTTAATGGTAAAAATACAATTTTTCCAGCATATAATATAAAAAAGTTTCAAAACTAAATCAAAACCCCTTACCAGTCATTAATAATTCTTTTGTTAGAAGTTTTAAAGCTGGAAATAACAAACGAAAGACACGTAGTGACATCTCCTTTCTAAGACGTCAATGATTTTGGGCACATCTATTTATAAATAATCAATGATAACTATATAGTTTTTTTTATAAGATTTAGAGACCCTGGAATGTTGCCTTTGTTGATTTTGCTACCGACGATGGTAATCGCGCCTAATTTTATGCTTTTTATGTTTTCTAGGTGAGTACTATCGCCTCTTCTCTATGGATTAACTACACTGGAGCACCCTGTATATAAACGTAATGGAATCCCTTTAGTTTCTTACTCGTAGGTGCTAATTGGGCCTACCCACACGAGAAGTTTTTGGGGAAGGAAGGAATTTCTTCCCCTTGTCCTGAGACGTCCAAGTTCAACTATGTTGCTCCGCGTAGTTCCTTATATGATTACCGAAATTAATTGTGTGCGTGTTCAAGTAAGTCACAGTTTTTGATATAAACAATAACTGTATCACAAATTCAGAACACGTAATGATTATTAAATTATTATATTATCACCTCAAATCGCAGGTAAACATCTGTACAGCCGTCCGATCAGAGATTTCAGAAATTTCGCAACTTCAAAATGGTCGGAGCTAATTTGCTTGCAGTATTATTGGAATGCTGCCCGTACTTGTGATCGAAACCTGGTAGCACGTAATTTTTCCTATCCCCGAATACTTCTCACCCGTAAAAACTGCTTAAAAACTTTCGCGTATGGGCTATGGCTATGAGGATCACTTGAAGCTTTTAAATATGCACTCGCTTCAGAAACGTCGCATGATGCCGATATAACTTTTGTGCATCAACTCTTAAACGCAAATATTGACTCTCCGTTGTTACTTGAAAAATTCTCTTTTCGTAGGAACAATTTGAGAAGGCTACCTCTCAGTACGTTTACATTAATACTTGAGTACTTGTCTTGAAATCTACTTGAAACTCAAGTAGGGTCTTTGTTTGAATTAATTCCAATTACTTGACTTGAAATTTACTTGAAGTTTTGCATTTGACAACTCTGCATTTTCAATACAGAGTTGCGGATTTTTAGATAAATATCTTGAGAAAAGTGCTAAAAATCACAGCCTGAATAATAATCTTCCTCTTGTTCCTCTTTACTGTTTTCATATCTCCAGTACTGAAGTTGCGTTTACATGAATTTTTTCAAGTAAATCGAACAAAATTTTGTGATTTACTTGAAGTTAATGCGCGTTTACATGATATTTTGATTACTTAATCTCTACTTGAAGTATACTTCAAGTATTCATGTAAACGTACTGTCTGTTGCATGTTCACTCCTCAAGGTTAAACTTTAGCATGTACAAACCTATTAATCGCATGTATTGCACGTAATTTCATATGATGTTTGGTTTATGTTTAGTTTAACATACTAATACTAACATCGAGTAAATGATGAAACGCATGTATTGTTGATCGTTTATTTATTAAACGTGTCACTACAGCGAGATTGTGTTAAGCTGGTTCTGATAGTAAAAAAAAAACAATTATATTCGGGAATAAGTCGATATGAATATTTAAATACCTCATGTGCATGACTGCCATAAGCATATTGCAGAAGTAGTATCTGTATTCTGTACGCGTTTATACCATCAAATATATGCCACATAATGGATGCGGCTTAAACGTAGTGAATATCAGATAGGTAATAAAGGGATTTCCAATAAGAGGTGTTATTTTGATATTCAAAGAAAAATTCCATTTTTTGAGATAAATGTTCGGATCTTTATTTCATTATAAAGAGGAAGGTATGCCGTTAATAATGGAAAATAACATCAGCCAAATAACCACCACGACCACGCCTACAGGACCATATCCTTTTCATGAAATTTTCCATAACCAAATCGCAAAGTGGCTGCCCTATGTCCTCGATAGCCTCACGAATTCCATCTTTGAGGTCTTGAATTGACGTTGGGCTGTTAGCGTAGACCTTCTCTTTCACGTGGCCCCAAAGGAAGAAGTCGCAAGGTGTTAAGTCACAAGATCTCGGTGGCCAATTGTGATCACCTCTTCGAGAGATAACACGGTCCGGAAACTTTTCCCGTAAAAGATCAATGGTTTCGTTGCTTGTATGGCACGTAGCGCCGTCTTGTTGAAAGTAAAGGTTGTCTAGATCAATACCATACAATTCCGGCTATAAAAAATCATTAATCATCTGTCGATAGCGCAATCCATTTACCGTAACTGTTGCTCCAGCCTCATTTTCGAAAAAGTAAGGTCCAATGACCCCGCGGGACCATAAACCGCACCAAACAGTCACACGTTTAGGATAGAGAGGCTTTTCAACAATAACTCTTGGGTTTTCCGAGCCCCAGATGCGACAATTTTGTTTGTTGACGAAGCCATCGAGGTGGAAATGGGCCTCATGACTCAAGAGGAGTTTTCGATGGAATTCCGGATCATTTTCATACATTTCAAGGACCCAATCAGCAAAGACTCGACGTTGTTGATGATCGGCCGGCTTGAGTTCTTGTGTTAACTGAACTTTATAAGCCTTAAGACCCAAATCTTTATGCAAAATACGGTGTAATGACGTTTGTGGAATGCCTAATTCCAAAGAACGACGAGGAATGGACAAACCTGGGTTTTCTTCAACACTTTCGGCTACAGCAGCAATATTCTCGGCTGTTCTTGAGCGACGTGCACGGGTTTTATTCTTCACATCACTAACTTGTCCCGACAGCTGGAATTTTTTTACCAATTTCTGTATTGTGGTCCGACAAGGTGCTTCAGGACGACCCAAAAATGTTCGAGTTTTACGAACCGTCTCTGCCACATTTTCACCATTTTTATAGTGAATTTTAATAATTTCAATGCATTGTTGAATCGTGTATCGTTCCATTTTTATTAATGGCGTAGTTTTTACTTGTCAAATGTCAAAAAATGACAGCTCCAAAAGTGACATCTACCGAAATAGCGGGCTAATTAAAATAACACCTCTTATTGGAAAACCCTTTATATCTATTAGAATAAGTCCCAAAAAAAATATGCATGCCCCGTCTCACAGCCTCATAGTACTATCATACGATGCCATGACGCTCAAAATGTCATTCATACCTTGTTATGGTCAGTATACCGTGTCCCCAAATAAGGTTGCAACACAAAATGCTTCTCTCAAATCGGACATACCTTGTTAAACTTTGTATCATGAATCATATTTAGATATAAAAAACAAGGAAAAAAGCTATTCTTATGATACCCTAGATGAATGCACGTGTATAAAATTTCGTATGGTCACCGATCTATGCAAGTTTGATTTTTGAAGTGGTTTTTCGCATATATTTCTAGAACGAATTGTCGCACAGAAAAAGGGATTATAACCAATTTTATAAGATTTCGTATTCTGAAGAAGCTTTTAGTGCAATAAAAATGTCTTGGACTGATCGTTTTCAAGGTATACGTAAAAAACCTAAATTTTTATATGGCAGCACTAAGAAGGAGTTGCCCGATTTATTTCATTTTTGAAATTTTATATACTAGTATAATGCAAACATCATGTACCAAATTTCAGCTCTCTACGTCGACGCGTTCTCAGGCACTGTCCAAATATATAGTGGAAAACGAAATTTTTGTATGGCAACCCCACGAAGGAGTTGCCCGATTTGCCTCATTTTCGAACTTAATTTTACTTTTTGTTTTTTTTAAGTCTGTGTACAAAATTTTAGCTCTCTAAGTATACGCGTTCTCGAGTTATCGTGCGCACAGACGGACAGACGGACGGATATGCAAAAATCAAAATAACTTTTAATATTATGCGTGGGTGGCCAATCCATTTTGCTCTACTAGCATTATTTCTATGTGTTGCAAATGGAATGACAAACTTAGTATAGCCTATGATTTCATCTAGGGTATAAAAACATAAAAGGGCTATTGGTGTGACAAACCGTATTTTGACATTTCAATTGAGTTGATAAATTTTTAAGTGTAAACAATTTGGAAATGTAATAGGCAAATATATTAGCTTTAATGCAGGCTAAACGGGTTCAAATAATTATAAATATACGATAAATTCAAGATTTGGAGCGAAAAAGAAAAAAATTGTTTGACTCATCTTCTTATTTTTCGCTTTCTTGGTTAATTGGACACATTATCATAGTATTGCTAACAACTAGATGGCTCTATGCAAAATAAGAAGAAGCGAAAATCAGTAATTTTTGAGGGTATTGATATCATCTCTATACCCATTAGCTTTCTAGGTATATTGGGAGTATTTGATGACACACATTTGTATAAACGGGGTATTCCGAATATAGAGGTATTGATACCTCATGTCTGTCATAAGCATAGCATTTCGGTCTAATAAGCACGTTGATGCTGTCTCTGCTATAGAACTTGTGGTATAAACAGTTGTTAAAAAAAACCATCACCTGAAAGCTGTATTAGTAGGTAGAAATACTCAAAAGCATGAAAAATATTAACCTTTGCACATTTTTAAGTTCTTCTAATCTCCTTCTCTGGGCTTTTGTTAACACGTATTACTGTCAGTATACTATGACTATTTGACTGCTGTCACTTGATTAAATATTTTACAAAAGCATTAGTTTCTCCATGTAAATCGATTCGGAAAAAGTATTAACTGTATTAAATTATTAAACTGGAACTCAAGCAAAGAAATTTCATATTAGAAAATCGGCAACAATGATTGAAATTGAAACAAACTTGTCGCCAAATGACGTAGGCACCTAATTGATAAATGAATCGGTCATGCTTGTTATTGAACTGAAAATATTTTCTTTGAGTTGACTACAATTTCAATTTTCAATGTAATTTCGTTAAATATAGTGTTTATACAGGGTGTCCCGTAAGTGGTGTGAAACTCGAAGGCTATGGATAGCTCATGCTTATGCTTATGATACCCATAGGGTAAATATAACTGGGTATTTGCTTCGGGGTAATTGAATTACGTAGTTAATTGGAAACCCCTGATATACATAAATCGAGGTAATTTGAATGGTAATGCGCGTGCTTGACGTTTAGTATGGATGTATAATTGCATTAATTCTAGCGAAGCGTCAGCAGGCGACGCAGATAATAATTTTCGAATTGGTACTTTTCATTTCCACTTTGATTTTGGCTTATACAAATTTTATATATATATTTGGCGGGCGCTGTTATCTGGGTAATTGCAATTACCCCGAAATTACTCACTTGTTTTTTGGAGTATTTGTCAGAATAGACGGAGTAAAAGTAGGCTAATTTAATTAACCAGTTAAATTTACCCCATGTGTATCACAGGTATTAGGCGACGGTTTCCGAGATAATGGGACTTAAAGATATTTGGGTATGTTTTTATAGATCACCATGTAACTTCTGAACGTTACACCATATGATGATTATTTAAAATTTGCTAGATAGATAGTTCTTGGACCTTTCCAAATGTATATAAATATATCATCTTCTTTCCGTTTTGATATTATGGCTCAGCAAGGCAAAATTTCTGAATTTTAACTCGATTTTTTGTATTTAACTACTATTTTTATAAAAAAACTCGTCATCAATACCAATTTTTCATACTGGATTTAAGAAGTTTAAAAGCAGGCTTTAAAAGTAGGAGCAAACAGGAGCAAAGCATAAGTCTCAGTGCTTTGCTTTGCTATAGACAAAAAAGCTTTCGATATATATCGCTCCCACTTGCTCTTGCTCTGTTATTAAAACAAGCTTTTGCAATTGCTTTGCTCTTTGCTCCGAAAGTATTTAATGAAAATTTGCTAAGATATATTTGCTTTTAATGTGAAAAGGGTTTAAAATTGCTCTAGTAATTTTGCTCACTTTGCTCTTACTTTGCTCTCAAGTCTCAAGAAGCATGTATGGAAAGAGAGAAAGATATGTTGTGTAATTTTGAATTGCTTTGATTAATTACTGTGTCAAATATTACCTAATAAGAAGATACTGTTTTCGTCTTTTTCTTAAAAAAAAGGACATTGTCTTCTTTTTTATTAAAATTTTACCTATGACCCAAATTAGTGTTATAATATATCTTTGGAAAAACATGAGAGCGGAGCAAAGTATTTAAAGCATTTAACAGCAAAGTAAAGCAAAAATTCTCAGAGCAAAAAGTTTTCTGAAGCAAATCATTTAGAGCAGAGTTGTCTTCAGAGCAAAGAAAAATAATGTAAAAAGATTAAGGATTTTTTCAGAGTAGAGCCTGAGACAACTTACATCTAGATGTGCAAAATCTTACAAAAACGCAGTCTAACTAAAGCGAGCTAATGGCCCTCTAATAGAAAGCACTACACATTCTTTCTCTCTCTTGCTGTATTATGCCACATAAATTCTTCGCAATGATAGCTTTCATTGGTTGAATAAAAAGTTAATGAGCTTTCAAAAAGTGTTCCCTATTTATATGGAGCTTTGCACATCTAGTTGTAAGTTGCCTCAAGCAGAGCAAAGCAAAGCAATTTTACTTTGTTTCAATTAAGAGTAAAGTACGAGTAAGAGCAAGAGCAATTAAAAAGCTCGAGCATTTTAAACCCTGTTTAAAAGTTTCACTTTAAAATCAGTGTCAGATCAGAAAGTAGGAAATTATCTTTTGGGAATGAGCAAATCAGGGTTTAAACTGCTCGAGCTTTTTACTTGCTCTTGCTCCGCTCTGAAAAAATCATTAAGCTTACTTTGCTTCATACAACTTTTGGTTCTGGAAATTATTGCTTTACTTTGCTATTAAATGCTTAGAATGCTTTGCTCCGCTCCCATGTCTTTGCAAAGAAATATTATAACACTCTAATCTCTGGATGAGGAAAATAAAAGCAAAGAGCGGTACTTGTAAAAAGGGGAATAACTACATATTTAACTTTCTCCATAAAAATAAATAATATAATATTTTAAAAACATTTTAATTGCAAACATATTATAAACATATTACATATAAAAAGCTATACAGTAAACTAAATACAGTACGTACCAACAAAACCATTCTGGAAAACGCTTTAAAAGCTTTTATAGACTTATGCTGATGCGCCATCGACTTTGCTCTTGCTTTCAAACTGTACCAAGAAAGTATATTTAAATTCTTCTTCTTCTTCTTCTTCTTCTACTATTGGTTTTGTTCCAGAACTATGGGCACGTATGGGGTATATAGCCAAAAGTGTGCCGTGTCCGACTATATGTTGATTGCCATGTTTGGCCAAGTGTTGATGATTGCCATGTACGGCTAAATGTTGAATGTATTGTATTTATGATTGTATAATTTTTTATGTAATTTGTTATATAGTTGTATGGTTTTATTCGTATTTGTATAATTTTGTTGTTTTGTATAGGTCGACGGAACACAAGTAGTTACATGAAAATAAAACTACCGTTACCGACGCCACGCTTAATTCATTGTTACAGTTGATCAGATCAACTGATGAGTAAAACTTAGAACTTTTAATGACGAACACTACACACTAAACTAAACACCAAAAATATATCCGAGAGATTGCATGTCTGATGATGCATTGAAGGCATCACCAGGGAGAAAGAATATTTCGGAAAACCCCAACTCTGGTCCAAGCGTTGAAGCGAGCGAACTTGGAAACACGTCCGACCGCGTTAATGTACAACTTGGAACTGTGTGATATTTAAATTCAAAATTCAGAAATCAAAATCAAAGCAAAATACGGTATACAGAATAACAAGTATGTATGTCTAATAAGGTTGTGTAGTGTGACGTCATGTGAATCGAATCCTATAGAGACAAATTTAATAATGTAACCTTCCAACCAATTATTACATTATGGATAAATTTAAATGATCATACGTTGTTGCTCTATAGCAAAGCAAAGTTAGCGGAGCAAAGTAAGCGAAAGTCAAAGCAGAGCAAATGTTGTTGAAACAATCGAGAGTAAAACAACACAGCTCTTTAAGCTTTATCGAGCTAAAGTATTCAGGGGCAAACGTAGCAAAATATGTTTTGCTCTTGGAGCAAAGCAAAGCACATGATTTAGTGTATTGCTGCTCTTTGCACTTACTTTCAAATCCTGGAGCAAATGATAGAAGAAGTAATGCAAATTTGCAAGAGCCTTGCTAAAAGCAAGAAATAGGTATAGTTGAAAGAGAGGCAATCATATACACACTTTATTTCAATAATGCTGTACCTGTTTCACAGCTATTGCCCATTGCTTACTTTTGGCAAAACCTCGCCAAATTGTTTGTTGGGTAGCTATACTGACATATAATAAGCATGGACTGAGCCATCCTATCTAATTCCTATAGTCGAAAATGGCACAAATTTTGGCTAAAACTATTTGTCTCTTTCAAGCTGAAAATGTACACTGAACTGTAACCAATTTTGGAAACAGTACGGCTGTATTAATTGGAATGCCTTGGAATTGACAAATATATTGTTTTTATATGTCTATCTCTTACAAGCTCAAGGAAATTTGACAACAAATCTGTAGAGGAGCACATTTTTTAGTAATCTTATGAACAAATGAATTTTTGGGTTAATTAAAACAAGTTTAACTTCCTAAATATTTTTAATTTAATTCAATACTATTTTATAACATCTTTAGTGTTTCCAATCGACAAATAATAATAAATTATGAATCGGTGTGCAATTGTTCGAAATAAAGGGTTTTCACAGCCTGTTCAATATTTGTGCCATTTTTGAAGCAAGAACGCTCAGTCCATTCTTATTATATGTCAGTGGGTAGCTAGCAATAGCATGAAGCTACGTGCGAGTGATGTAAATGTATATTACCTACCTCTTCAAAGATTTCCGCAATATTTCCCCCGAAGTCAAAATAAAAACAATTTGCAATAGCCCCACCATTACGTAAACAAACTAACAAGAACGAAACCAAAATAATACTTCACGAGAAGAGGAAAAATAATAATATTCGGCCGAACTGCTTGTAGCCCAGAGCAGAGCTGGAAAAGTAGCAAATGTAAAAAATCAAATAAAAATTCAATTTTTAAACATTATTAAGTATTGTCCGACGCAGCTAAGCAGTAGTTATTGAGTTTTTTTTTTTAATTAAAGCAAAAGAAAATGAAATAAAAAAAGCTATAATTGGTCTAAGAAACAATTATTATGATACCCTAGGTAGATGAATGCCCGTATTAATTTCGTATGGTGATCTACCTGTGGAAGTTTGATTTTTGAAGTGGTTTTTCGTTTATATTTCTAGAACGGTTCGTCGGACAGCAAAAATAAATGATTATAATGAACTTTATAGGATTTCATATTCTGAAGAACTTTTCGGTACAATAAAAATACCTAGGACTGATCGTTTTCCCAATATACGTAAAAAAGGAAAAATTTTATATTGTTATGAAAATGCTATGTACCAAATGTCAGCTCTCTACATCCACGCGTTCTAAGGCAGTCTCCAAATATATAGTAAAGAACAAAAATTGTGTATGGCAACCCTGCGAAGGGTTACCCGATTTGTCCCATTTTCGAACTTTAAGTTACTATTTTTTAAAAAGGTCCGTATACAAAATTTCAGCTCCCTAAGTGAACACCTTCTCGAATTTTCGTGTGGACCGACAGACAGACGGAGGGACAGATGGACAGAGGGACATGCAAAAATCAAAATAATTTTTAATATTATGCGTGAGTGTCCAATCCATTTTGCTCCACCATCATTATTTCTATGCGTTACAAACGGAATGACAAACTTAGTATACCCTATAGATTTCATCTAGGGTATAAAAAGAAAAAAATCAAGTGAAACGCGGAGATTAAGAGAGCAGTGGCTTTATGTTCCGTGCCGAGATTTTTTCAATGCCACAAACTAGGCATTTATTTGATTGGGAATGAGATTTTTATGTCATTTTAGCATATGCATAAGAAAAAGTGCGAAAAAACACAGAAAGGGTTGCATTTTGGGTACAGAGCGTAATAGGTCAATTTAAAGTGAAGCTATTGGGCTTCTTAAATCCAATATGAGAAATTTGTGTTGATGACATGTTTTTGATAAAAATGTACAAAAAAACAAGTTAAAATTCCGAATTTTTAACTTTGTTGAGCCATATCCTCAAAACATAGTGGAGGAGGGCAAGATCCAACGATAATCAATCTAATAATAAATTTTAAATCATCATCATACGGTGTAAAGCTCAGTAGTTACAGGATGAAATCCTACGGCTTCCGAGATAACGGGACTTAAAGATATTTGGGTATGTTTTCATAGGTCACCCTTTAACTTAATGAATGTTACACCTTATGATTATGATTTGATATTGTTCTGCGTTTTTGCACTATTCTTAAGTTATATCCAACGAAAATGGCTGAAAACCTCATTTCCAAAAGATAATTGCCTACTTTCTGGCACTTATTAAACTTTTTCGCTGGAGACTTTTCATACATTGGAAGAATTTTTGTATCATACTCATAAACGGTGAAAGATACAAAGTTAAAACAAAATGCATTTCAAAGAAAACAATTTCAGTTTCTAACAAGGGTAAGACAGAACAAAAATTATAAGGTTGTTTTTTAGATATTCGGTTTCAAACACAACAAAAATGAGTTACAAAAGTGAAAACTTGAAGTTTGGCAGACCGTTTGTTCTAAACTACATACTGTAGAGGAAGCATTGATACAAGAAATCAAAGGACAGGAGGTTTTCTATAAATTATCACTACGCCCACCTTTCTACTTTTTGTCGTTTAGGAAATATAATTATTTCAGCACAAACCTACGTTTAACGCCCCATTTAGTCCTTAAATCCCGATTATCTCGGAAAGGGTTGAGATGCATGACTTATCACCTTCTTCATTATTATCCACCACTTATGAAACACCCTGTATTAAAGCATACCCAAATATCTTAAAGTGCAGCTATCTCGGAAACCGTTAAGATTGCCTTTCCACCATATAATTTTTTGTTTGTCTAAGCATGACCTATCTAAAGCCTTCAGGTGGAAAACCACATACAGGACACCCTATATAAAAACACAATTTTTTTTTATTTCTAAGTAGTTATAAGATTTATCTTTTGGTGAAACTTTCTTGATTTTTTACTCCTTCATCCCGTTGAGATCCTAAGCTATAATTTTAATATGTTTTAGTGGATAATATATTGTAAAAAAAAAAAATAATAAAATCAAAAGTATGTCTTCCAGGATATTCAAGGATAAAGGATAAAATCCTTATTCTGGATGTCTTTTTCCGCATATATTTTTAAGATCCTAGATAACTTGAAATCCTATCTTTCAAATGAGCCATATTTCACCATCCTCATGAATAGAAAAATATATATGATTTTTAAAGAAGACCAGACAGCATTATTGCGAAATTTAAAAATGCCATAATTCCCGAAATACGCATGGGGTATAGAAAAAATTGTTAATCTGTATCTACGATTTCACAAACCTCCCAAGTATGTAAAATTTGAAATTTGGTGATGATCATGTCATACATGTTGCCTTTTTGATATGGAATGACCCAAATAAAACTTGTAATTCAAGACCTTCAAAAGAAGCAGTTTTTAAGTGCTCAGATGGGCACAGGACGCCAATTTAGAGGTCCTACTTTTCCGACCGCCCTTTGGAACACGGACACCTATGCCCCCTCCCCTTCTAACCAAATCATGGGTGTGCTACTTGAGCTATGAATTCTTCTAAAATTCGGCTTCTTTTACACAATATCGGACCTTGAAGATTTGTGCCTAACTCCTTTAATCACAAACTTTTATTTGAACAATTTTTTCTCAAAAATTTTAAGATGATGCTTTAAAAATGAAACACTAGAGCACATGAATTTATAAAAATAAATTAGAATATCTGTACAAAAATATTTCATTTACAGAAATTTATTACAAAAATCTATTTTTCAAGGACAAAAGACGAAATTTCCTAGGCCAAATATTTCCTCAATGAAAAACTTCAGTTAATGTCATCAGGACTGCCTAACGAAAGAAGATTGTCCCCATCGTAGGTCTTTCTTAACCCCTATACACCATACATGAATTTTTAATGTTGTTTTTGTCATAATCTCTCTTAACACAATTCAACAAAACTTTTCCGTCCAAATTGCTCAAAGCATGTGATTTTAGTGCGATTATCACGGAAATCAATAGTTGAGTTAAGAAAGCCTCTGCTATTTATATGTATATCACGCATCAGCAATTTATCCACTAGTTACTAGGTAAGCTACCCAAAGTGCTTTTGTCAAAATAATAGTCTGAAAATGACTCCCAATTGTTAGCAACAAATTAAAGGTAGTAGCACTCATCTAGCCACTTTGGTCAGCAGAATATGTATAGTAGTGTTTTGACGAGTTCCAAGCAAGCCTGACGCCCGCCGCGGTCACTATAGTAGAAAATTGACTCGATTAGATATGATTTGAAAAAAAAATCGCTATTGTCTGACAGACTTTTGCAACTTCATTCAAGGTTAAGTTAGATTTTAGCAATTATTGCAAATTTACATTTAATAGTCCCTGATTTACCTGAAAGCTTGCTTCCCATATAGAATTAACTATAGTAGGTAAATCTTTAGAATAGTTTAGAATAGTATCAGGAGTATATCAGTCGTGTTTGAAATTTGTTTAGTGTCGGTTGGAAACTGTGTGCGTGAAGTTTTAATTTAAATAAATACTTAAAAAAAAGTATGACGAAAGGATCAAATTTAACATTTACGCCATCTTTTACAACATTATGGCAAACAGCACGAAATAGCAGCTATGTCATCCCTGGAATTTATGATCTCAGCACTGAGGACAGCAATTGGGTACTTACGTCCTCTTTCATAATTTTCACCATGCAAACAGGTAATTCGAGGAATTTCGGGCCGGTACGTTGCGATGAGGTGCTGCGGTGACGACTTAAAATATTTTTCATATTCAAGGATTCGGAATGCTGGAATCTGGTTGTGTGTCCATAAAAAATGAGGTGAACATTATGATGAAGAATGTAATTGATATAGTGCTAGGCGGATTTACGTACTGGTTATTTGGATATGGAATGTCCTTTGGGCGAGGATCTTTATCCAATTCTTTTATAGCACTCGGAGATTTCCTTTTGGATCCACCAGTCGGAGATCCTCTTATGGGGCAAATATTTGCAGCATTTCTATTTCAATTATCTTTCGCAACAACAGCAACAACAATCGTGAGTGGAGCTATGGCAGAGAGGTAGGGCATATGTATTCTATGTATCTCTACATAATTATAATAACTTCATTTACCATCAATTTAGGCCGTTAAATGAGTAAATTACAAGACTGACAAATTGTTATTATTTATTTTCATATGACACGCAATGCCTTAGATGTAACTTCAGAGCCTATTGTCTATTCTCCTTCTTAAATACAATAATATATTGCATTCCGGCTGGATGGGTATGGGGAGAGCATGGATTCCTTAATAATTTGGGAGCTGTTGACATAGCTGGAAGTGGTCCTGTTCACTTAATTGGTTCCTTTCTTCGAAATATTTTTCCCGTCCTAGACGATTATTTCCCTTTTTTTTTTTAGGTGGGTCGTCGGCATTTATATCAGCATTAATGCTAGGACCTAGACTAGGAAGATATTCAGAAGGATATGGGCCGCTACCTCTTGGAAATCCTGTTAATGCCTGCATGGGATTATTTGTTTTATGGTGGGGTTGGCTAGCTTTTAATTCAGGAAGTACATATGGTATAAGTGGAGCAAAATGGCAATATGCAGCACGAGCTGCTGTCATGACCATGATGGGGTCTTTCGGAGGAGGTTTATCAAGTCTTCTGTAAGTATATAATAATAAATACCACTAAGAAATAAATTATAATCTCTCATAATCCTTGATCATAAAGCTTTTCGCTATTCCGAAATGATGGCCGTGTCGATATAATTGATCTCATCAATGGAATACTAGGTTCATTGGTATCCATAACAGCTGGTTGCTTTCTTTATCGTGCTTGGGAAGCTCTTGTAATTGGAATTATAGGCGCTCTTATCGTTTGTATGGCTATGCCTTTATTTGATCGCCTGGGTGTAGATGATCCTGTTGGAGCTAGTGCTGTTCATGGAGTCGGAGGAATTTGGGGAGTTATAGCTGTCGGATTATTTGCTGATAATCCTATACCATTGCATACAACTCATGGGCGATCAGGATTATTCAAAGGAGGTGGATGGTATTTAATTGGTGTACAATGTGTTTCTGCTATTTGTCTTACAGCCTGGGGTACATGTTCAACTTTTATAATGTTGTTTATTATTAACAAAATTATACCAATTCGTATGGATCCTAATGAAGAATTACTCGGTGCCGATATATTAGAACATAGAATACGACACTCACAAGTGGGAATATCTCGAGCAATATCAGCGTTAGCACCACTTCAAATTGATTTGAAAAAAGTTGCAAATATTCATCCAATCGGTCTAAATCCTGGTCATGAAAGAAGTGTAGATGAATTAAAAGCAACTGAAGAAAAATTTCAACAATGGCAAGCGTATTTAGATGAAATTAATTCTTCTACGAATAAAAAGGAAAAAAATGCATCCGCTAGAGCAGTACAATCGGCAATAATAAAGAGAACTGCTTTAGGAAAGATTTTATCTTGGAATATGAAAAATATTCAGAAATCTCAACATACTGAGATTAGTAATTCTCATCCTCCTGCTGGAACTTTTAAACAGACTGGTGAAAATTTTCAAAATCAACAGAATCCAAAAACTGAGCCATCTTTTGCATGGATTGATTAGAAATTCCACAAGAAAAAATACTTACAAATTTAGTGAAGATTTATTTTTATAATAATTGTAAACTTTTCAAACGGTTTAATTTGAATAAAAGAAGTGAATTTTGTTTTTATTTTATATTCCATATATAAAAACAAAACAGAAAACGCTTGACGCGACACCCCAAGCTTACAATATTTTTAGTTTTGGTAACTGTGAAATTTGTATTAAAAATCTTATACTTATTTTATACTCATATATTATGTATTATAAGATTATTATATTAAACATTTAAAAAAAGTTCTTCTAAAGTTCTTGTCAGTGTTTTTACTCCAGAATATTTAAGTTAATTTAAAAACAACTTTATCCACTAACACAACAAAATCACTTTATTTAAGACAAAAAAAACTAAACAGGATGCCTCAAAGTCAATAATACGACCCAGTTCCAAAAATGTTCTTTCACCGAGAATAGAGTAAATTTAAGTGAATTCATTTTGACAAAATTTCAATACAATTTCGTTGACTTATTAATGACTCTCGAAAAACTGTAACAATTACGATTAAAAAGCCGTGCTTTTCTCTTGCAGTGACACTGTTAGTTTTATTTCTTTTTTCTTGTGCCAACACTAAAAGTTCAGTTTAAATTTATGAAATGTAATTTGGCTGTGATATAAGAGATATTATGTTTTGAAATCAACGCTGTTATTTCTGCATAAAATCTCTCTTTCTTTTGTACCTAAAATACATATGATAATTTAATTCCGGTATTCGAAGATTTCACGTTTGTATTCCACGTAACTTATTCTACATGGATTTCACATAAGGCCTGAATTACAATTACGACTGATCAGTCGACTGCGACTTTGACCAAATGATAAATGCATGTGGTAAGATACAATTGCAGCTTCGACTTCGACTGCGACTGAAACAAAATTTTCCACAAAGTGCAAAGTTGGTGTTGGTTGGCATGCCACAACAACTTATACAGACACTTCCTAAGGCATCAGTAAAATATTTCATGTAAATTTTGTGTGGAAATAGCACGTAACTCTACGTTGAAAATTGGTGGAATTTCCTATACTGATGTCGAAATATGCGTAATATTCATTTCATCCTGTTCATTCTGTTACGTGCTCCATAGCACATGCTAATCTAGCTCAGGAGATGGGATGGGTCAAAGTCTGAGTGTTGGGCGCCATGTGATTTTTCTCTCATCGACGGCTTAATCACAAAACCTATGAATGAAGACAGCTCATCACTGAGAACTTAATGCTCAAATTTTAAATGGAGAATTTCACAAAAAAAAAATGTATAAGATCCAATTTTTCCACCAGCGAGTCACAATTCTTTATGTCAATAAAAAGAACTCAACTCACGAGGTTCCTTATTATAAAAAAAAATATTAAGGTATACTTAACTGTGTTATTCCTATCGTTGCACCAGGTTGGATCGTGTGGTAAATGCACAGAAAAAAACGTCCTCTGGTCCAAAGTCCCTCCTAATCCTTCTCACTACTCCTTTTAATTTTGTGATCTTATTTCTACTTTTATTTAACCTTTTTTTATTATTTTAAATAATTATCTCTTTATTTTTCTTCCTTTTCTTTTTTTAATTCTAAACCAAACTTTTTAAGCCACTTTATCCCTGCTCAACTAGCCGTCAGGTCTGACCCTCAAAAAAAAAAAGTCACTCCGTAAAAAAAGGCACCTCTTGGCGTTGCAGTTAGTTTTGAGTCCCATTTAACGCCGATAATAATAGGTACTATTCCCCCTTTTTTCGCAATTGATTGCGTTCGATTTTTTTCCAAAGGGTTTTGTTTTTTTCACATATTTATACCCTAGATGAAACCTATAGGGGTATACTAAGTTTGTCATTCCGTTTGTAACACCTCGAAATAATGATGGTAGAGCAAAATGGATTGGACACCCCCGCATAATATTAAAAGTTATTTTGATTTTTGCATGTCCATCCGTCTGTCCGTCCATCTGTGCGCACGATAACTCGAGAACGCGTATACTTAGAGATCTGAAATTTTATACACAGACTTTAAAAAAAAAAGTAAAATTAAGTTCGAAAATGAGATAAATCGGGCAACTCCTTCGTGGGGCATACAAAACTTTCGTTTTCCACTATGTATATATTTGGACACTGCCTGAGAACGCATCGATATAGAGAGCTGAAATTTGGTACATGGTGTTTTCATTGTACTAGCAAATAAAATTTCAAAAATTCACTAAATCGAGCAACTCCTTCTTGGTGTTGCCATATAAAAATTTAGGATTTTTACGTATATTGTGAAAATGATCAGTCCAAGACATTTTTATTGTACTAAAAACTTCTTCAGAATACGAAATCCTATAAAATTGGTTATAATCATTTTTTCTGTCCGACAAACCGTTCTAGAAATATATGCGCAAAATCACTTCAAAAATCAAACTTACACAGAAGGGTGACAATACGAAATTTCATAAGGGCATTCATCTAGGGCAGCGGTCGGGGAACCGGGGTAAATTACCTCAAATAGGGTAAAAATGAAATTATTGGGGGTAATTAGGACATTTAAAAAAAATTATTTTATAAACCTGTTATAGTATTTTCTTTTTTTTTTTAATATTCGGAATACGCTATTGATGATGCGACTAACGTCAATTGAAAAAAACATTTGGATAGTTTGCATTCACATCTGTCTTCCAAACCAAGGGAATACTATGTAAATTTAGAAATGTCTGTCAAAAGGCAAAGACTGAACAGCAACTTCCCAGGTACCTTGGATCAATGGCTAGCTTGTAGCCTGGTTGATTGCCCCAAACAAAAAAACCGTATACTTTTGGTGAGGATTTTATTAAACCAGCAGTTGTGAAAATGGCAGAGATCATGTGGGGTCAGAAAGAGGCGAATAAACTGAATGCAGTGTCCTTGTCTGCAAGAACTATAAAAGATAGAATTTCTATCTTAGCAGAAAATGTGAAGGAACAGGTTATTTTCTTACTAAAACAGGCTAAATATTTTGCTATTCAGCTTGATGAGATTACAGATGTAATTAGTAATTCATAGCTGATGGTGTAGGTTCGCTACAAAGGTGCACATGCAATTGAAGAGGAATTGTTATTGTTATTTTGTTCTCCTCTCGAGTTGAGATCTCGTGGAATTGATGCGTATAATAAGGTTAATGAATACTTTAATGCTGAAAGCATAAATCTAAAGTGGGAAAATTGCATTGCCGTGTCAGTTAATGGAGCACGAGCAATGTTGGGTCATATTAATAGTTTTTCGGCCTTCGTGAAAAAAAATAACCCAAAAATTGAAGTTAATCATTGTATGATCCATCGCCAGGCACTTCTTGTGAAACATTTGGACCTACACTGGAAGCCGTCAAGCATGATGTCATCAAGATTGTTAATGCTGTTAAAGGACAAGCACTAAATTCGTGAATTATGTCAGGACAGTGAATATACTGACCTACTTTATTATACAGAAGTGAGATAGCTTTCCCGGGGAAATGTTCTGAATCGGGTATGGGCTCTCAAAACTGAACTTGTAATTTTTGTGGTTAATCAAAAGCATATTCTCGCAGATAAGTTTAATAATTCTTCATGGGTTGTATATCTGGTGTATTTAACTGAAATTTTTGAGCACAAAGAATTGCAAGGGAATAATATTAATATTATTTCAGGCAGAGAAAAAATATCAGCATTTGGAGCAAAGCTTTTGTATTGGAGAGAAAAAGCAGAACAGAACAGAACAAGATAACTTCTTTTTCAAAGTTGGCTTTAATTTTGGAAAATTGTGGCAATAATACTTTTAATAACGTCAAGGATACAGTTATCAGGGATCTTACCAAACTCAAACAGCGGTTCTCCAATTACTTTCCAGATTTTTAGACCTGCATACGATCAGTTTGATTGTTGATGCTTTCAAATGTGAAGTATCCAACATACAATTGGAGAGCTCGCATACAATTTGATAGCAAAGCAGATCTGTCGTCTTTTGGGATGTCAGAGGCTACAAAAGTTTCAAAATAGCAGATGAGGAGGCGATAGAAAGTTGCTGCCATTTGCAGCGACATACTTTTGGGAACAACGATTTTCCACTTTAATGAACATAAAAAGGAAGAGCAGAAATCGTGTGAACGCTGAAGACTGTATTCAAATTAGCCCTTACTTCAAAATGCCCTAATTTCGAAGTTATTCTGCCAAAGATAAAACAACATCATTTCTCCAAAACGTGTAGTCGTTTGGAATGATGCTGTTTATAATTTCCATTTATTTATAAAGAGTTTTCACGTAAATTCCAATAAATTCAATGAATAATGAATAAATAAATCTAAATGAATCTTGCTTTACTTTTTGCTTTTCAGAATGTCGGTAATATCGACTTACACAACAATAATTTTGGGTAATGGCTTAAAAAGTTCCCCGACCGCTGACCTAGGGTATCATAAGAATTGGTCTTAGACCAATTCTAGCTTTTTTACATGTTTCTTTGAATATTTAATTTTTGTTTTAAGATAATCAGACTGCACCTGGTTTTATTATAATATTATTTTATTAATTATTAAGACTCTTGCTCTACGAAATATTTACAATCATGTGAGGTATATCTGTCGTTTTGTCCAAGTAAGTTTGTAGAGCATACCTGCATGACCTACATGCTGAAATGATAAATGCATATACGAGCACCTAAACAGTAAACAGTAATAAAGAAAGCAAATAAAAGCAAAAATAGTAAACAAAGAAATACGATCAGAATAGCCACGCGCCATTCTATGATCCATTCATGATATCAAAGTAAGAGTTGTAAAAAAAGTAATATGATCATCACTGGTCACCGTTGTACCGTGATAAAGCATATTACATACTACTCAGTGAACTATTGAAAAGAAGTGATTGCGCGATGACGCAATCGATGACTGTATGTCATTTTTATTCCATTTCACTTAGCACTCTTTTAATATGATAAGATGTTTGTTTACATTGGGGTCAATATGCATGCATTTATCGATAGCATTAATTTAATCGATATGAGTGAGGTAAACAATTATTGACAATCAGGTACTAATAAATTTTGTAACGTTGTAAAGTTTCTCATGGGAATAGACTTTTAATAAGTTTTAACGAAGTAAGCACTTCTTATAAAGTATAAATATAGTGCTTCTGACAATAAAAAATCAGAGTTTAACCAGTAACTCTCGTGGTATTTTCATTTGCCAGATATTGAGCTCTTCAGCTGTTTACTATATGGCTTCTATTGTTTGTTTACTTCACGTTTATTTTGTTTTTATTTATTTATTCATTCTTAATTTATTTTTTTTTGCTTTTAATTCCTTTGAATTAACATTTTCTTTTTATTAAAATTCATATTTCATATAATTTTGCTTTTTTTTTCTGACTCGGGGAACCCTGGACTAATAGCTTATCCGAATAATCTGGTAACGAAGCAAACTATGTACACTTTGACTTATTCTATAACGATGATGAATAAGACCGAGTTTTCAATATATTGTAATTAAACTAAATTATATAGGAAATGGAAGCGTGGCTATGTAGATGGCTTGAGTATGGGATTCAAATAGATGTACAGATAAGCTATCAGTATGAATTCAAGTTTGAGCTTAAAGCGTAATTATTGTTACTATTATTGAAAACACATTATTTAAAGTAACAAGGAATGCGAATACTTGTATATTATTCTAATAAAATTATTCGACTATTTATTTGAATTTAAATGAACTTAAATTATTTATCTTAACCGTAAGTAAGATCCTAGTTATATTTCTACGCTGTTTTCATTTTCCATTTAGAGGATTCAAGCATTTCGCTGCTGATGATAACTAACAAAATTTTTCCGATAACTTCTTCACCAAATTTGCGCAAATGTGAGGCAAAAATAGGTTCCTTAAGTTTTGCAGGACTTGGCTTTAAAACATATCCTGTAAATCCGGTATGCCTATGCCGATATCGTCCACGTTCCAAGGTGCGAGGATTTCCTCCTAAATGAAAGCTGGATGGAGCTTAACAGAATCAGAAGACGACATGGTTCAAAGATTCGGATCCTTCGGCCATTCGAGGTTGATCTAAAACAACAAGATCTTTACAGTATCGCTTATCAAATAAACATTGAACATAGATGGGGAAAACTTGCACATAGTAAGAATTCTTCGACGATGTCCTAGGAAGATGTCTGTTAAAGTTGTCGTGCAATAATTACGTGAAATTCACTTGGAATAACTAGTTAATTGTATTTCACGTGGAATGTTCGAATTAAAGTTTACCAGAGAAATTAACATGCTTTTTAGGTTAAAAAGAAAGGCCATTTTTTATGCAGAAAGAACAACGATGATTTCAAAACAAAACTTTTATATCACGGCCAAATTGCACATAATAAATCCAAACTAAACTAGTGTCCTTCATTATAGCTCTTGGTGCACGAACAGAAAAATAATACAGTATCAGCGGCACTTATTGTGTTTTTTTCTATTATAAATGCAAGAGGAATGTACAGTTAGCTTTACACGTGGATTGATGTTTTACTGAATATAGGATATTCAACCCATTTGCAAGGTGGAGTTACGTGTCATTTCCACGTAAAATTTACATGAATTCCATGTGATATTTTTTATTTGATAGTTTGCTTTATTTTTATTAAATATACTGATTTTGCTGTCAATTATTCATATAATTCGGTCGCCTTTAATCAATTTATTTGGAAATGTAAAATAACTTTCTTGGCAACAACAAAGTGACTCATGTGGGTAGGTAATAACAAAGGCAGAATTAAGGTAGAATACCTGAAAACGTACATCAAAGTGTGCCATCTAAAATGAGGATCACTGGTAGGCTGTAGCATCATCTATACGCCCGCAAATATTCCGAAAAGGTATGGGAAGAGAAAAGGATAGTGAAACATAGCATTCACAATCGCACCTTGAAGCAGTACCTTTATCATTGTTTCAAGTCATTTGAATTTCTCAAAACTGGTCCTTTTACCTTTTCTTATATCACCGACACTTGGTACAGGTGTAGGAGTAACAAAAAGAAGTGTGACTCATGTCATAAAGCCATTCGGAGTATTCTTCTGTATAACATTTGTAATCTTTTCTCTGTCCCCCATACCTACCTACTTTTAGGGATAGACAAACAAAAATTGCTTAATTTTATTTCCTTAAAAATCAAGTTTAAGGAATATTTCATGTTATAGGAGATAAGGTTCCAATAAAAGTACCTAATTGATTCGAATGTATTTGGAATATTAAAGCGAAAAGGACACTTGAAATTAAGATATTTGTCACACCTGCCAGCAAAAATTGTTCCACATAATGAAATGCAAAATGTAGCAGTCCGTGCTATTCATGTCAGTGACCTACCTGCTTAAATCAAATCTACTTAAAAGGACATCGTTTTTAATGACTCAAGTCTATTGAAATTCAATCGTTGTGAGATGTAGACGTGCATGCATTTTACACAATCTGTTTAGGAAATGTTTTTTTTTTTTTTTTTTTTTACAAAACTTAAATTGCCTAAAAGTGAGATTGAGTGTTGATCTTAAAGAAATTGTGAGCATTCGATAAAATTACTTGGAAAATCATACGACTGCAATAAAAGAAAGGTAAGAACAGACAAAAATAAATACAATTATATCAGCAGATACCTAACTTCTTACTATTTTCCTTCAACAGATTTTTCATTTATAATGGATACCGCCGGAGCATTGAAAAATCTTCAATGGATAAAGCAGGAGGATTGAAAAATCTTTAACATGGTTAATTTTAGACAACTGAATGAATTGCGCAAGAAAAATGAATTTTATGATTTTATTATAAAAAGTGAAGATGCGTTTAAAATTAAAGTGAATAAAAATGTATCTTCGGCAAGTAACTACCTACTTCAAAGATTTAATAAGACTTCCGATAAGGGAAAAATCGAAGACTACATTTTACTTCCAGATAAAACTGCAGATGTTTTAGAAAAAATAATTACGTTCATCTACATCAGTGAATTCGAAAAAATTATCAAATATGCAGTGATTTTTAAACTTGAGCAATTAATTGAAATCTGCTCACTAGCACTGAGCGAATCAATGACGGATCATAGCTGTCTGAAATATTGGCGAATTGCTAGAAGCAATCTAATTTATAGTTTGGAGGATAAGTGTATGGCGTATATTGCTAGCAAAGTTGATCAGCTTTTATAAAGCTGATTAATGTGCGACTTGGATATCGAGGAGATGAGATCTTTACTTGCTGATAACAGATTGAATCTAAAACGCAATAAAAGAAAGATCTTAGAACATGTCTGGAAATGGGCTGAAGGTAAAGTTGCTGAAAACAAAAGCTTCTCTCAAGTATTTTCGGAAGTTATCGACTTACTATATTTCCATAAATTGGAAAAATAATTTGTTTTTGAAAAAATGTTTGACAATTAAGAAGTCGACACGATACCTGAAAACTTCTTTATACTTTTGCTTAGTTAATTTAGCAAATTTGTTCAACAAATCTGGTTGACCAAAGTTGCTAAATTAACTAAGCAAAAAAGTATAAAGAATTTGCCAGCCATCATCTATATTTCATAAACCCATTCAACGAAGGTTATTCGTTGGCTAATACATTTTCATTGTCAAACATTTTTTCAAAAACAAATTCTTTTCCAATTTATAGAAATATAGTAAATCGACAACTTCCGAAAATACTTGAGAGAAGCTTCTGGTTTCAGAAACTTTACCTTTAGCCCATTTCCAGCCATGTTCAAAGATCTTTTTATGTATTGTAAATGCAATTCTGGCTGACCAAAGTTGCTAAATTTACAAAATTAAAGTATAAAGAAGTTCTCAGTCATCATATATTTCATAAATCCGCTCAATGTATGTTACTCGGAATGACACAAAAGAAAATGGTTATCGGCCTTGGATACGACAGCACGATTAAAAAGGAAATCAATCTTCGAAATTATTGAGAACATTAGACAATAACTTGTAAATGTGTGGAGGAGTCTTAAAGAACTTTATTAGTAATTCTTGTGAGTTCTTAGAGCCAAGTGCGCAACAGTGGAAAAGTTTTCATCTATGGCATGGGTGTTCACATATTTGACAACAAAATCTACGAATAGTTATTGTTTTGAATTAATTGGAGTAAATAGAGCATTATATGAAATTGGAGGCCAAACGAGGAAATTCTAGATACTCGGAACACTGAAATGGAATATTGTTTGCAAGGATTTTCGAAGTCCTTACCAATTTGCGCAGTGTGTTTTGATTGGCTTTCGCCAGAAAATAGATATATCTTCGATATAACAAATCTGCCGAAGAAATTTATTGTAGAAAATTTTTTGATATTGGTTTTAATTTTAACATTTATGGCTTAGGATTTAACCAAGTTCCTGCTACTTCCCTGAATTTTGTTCAATGTCATCTCGATTTACAAAATTTGCGAGATAACCTGCTGTATAATATTTTTGTATTACTAATAAATTTGTATTTATGTATAAATAATGTTTTAATTTTAAACCATTCTTTTTAAATATTATTGATTTCATTTCCTTTTCCCAATTTTGTTTGTATTGGTCCAACTTTCAAAAACCAACAAAAATCATATAAATTTGCTGTTCTAAATCGAGATAAGCCTGGAAAGCCTGGAATATAGATTCTTTCGATCAGTGTCTCCAGGAGTGTGTAAAATTTTTAAGTGATCTACGGATATATAAACTAATAACATATTATCGGTGTAATAGAAATTTTTGTGATCGCCTAAATAAATGCGTGATAAATAAAGCCCTCACCAGGGGCCGGATTCTGTAACTCGGAGAGTTTGTGAGTTTAGGAGATGAGAATTTTCGTTTTCCCCACTGACATGTATATAAATGGACTGCTTGTTGAACCAAAAATGCATGAAAGCAAATGGCACCACTTTCATATTCCTGTCTCTTTCCGTGAGAGCATCCTTTCCCACTGAACTGTAACGATTAGGAACGAGAAATTGTTTGTAAAAAAACACTTTCTTCGACTCATAATTAAAATTTAACGAAACAAATAGTCCCAAATACTTTCGTGGTAAATTCGATAAATTCCACGGACATGCATATAAGTAAATTCCCAAATAATTTAAATATAGCGCCAATTTACGACAGTTAGTAGCATTGACAGTGAGAGCATACTTTCTGAAATCAAAATTGGTGCCACATGAAACAGGAGATCAAGCAGTCCATTTATATATATGTCAGTGGTTTTCCCCGATTAAAACTCCTTAATTCTCCATTGGCGATTCTCTAACATACTTGGGGAGTTAGGAAAAACGTGAGAAGTATCGCAATATTGAAGGACGGATAACATTGTGTGGAAGTTTCGGAGATCATTGTGGTTTTTTCCTTCGGACGTAAGCAGGCCACAGACGATACAACTGTTGGTCCAACTGTTGTACCAATCTGTGTTGGCATACAACCGTTGTATGGTGTGTGGGCCAATTGTACGAAGCATCCAACGATCAAGCTCGGTTGGATGGTTGGATGTGCATGCAGGTAAACCGCTGTTGTATATGCAACCGTTGTATGGTGTGTGGGCTTGTTGTTCAACCGTTGATCCGATTTCATTATATGGCACCACTTTCATATTCCTGTCTCTTTCCGTGAGAGCATACTTTCCCACTGAACTGTAACGATTAGGAAGGAGAAATTGTTTGTAAAAATCCTTGTAAAAAACACTTCCTTCGAATCATAATTAAAATTTAATAATACAAATAGTCCCAAATACTTTTTTGGTAAATTCGGTAAATTCCTCGGACATGCATATAAGTAAATTCGTAAATAATTTTAATATAGCGCCAATTTACGACAGTTGGTAGCATTGACAGTGAGAGCATACTTTCCGAAATCAGAATTGGTGCCACATGAAACAGCTCTTATTAATGGTGAGTTGAAAATATGTATGTCCATTTTTATACCAAAAAACGGCCATTTTTTCATCTTAAGAAGGACTAGTTGACTTCTTTTGCAGTGATCTCCAAAACTGTTTACCAGACTCAAAAACTAATTACATATCTAATTAGGGGACAAAATGTAAATACGATTTAATGCTACATACAAGTTTTAACGTGCATATCTAAAATTGTTATAGCATCTCAAATTGACCATTTTTGCATGGTTCCTAGGTACCTTCACAAAACACAACAGAAATAGCGAATACTGTCAGTTGAGAAATATTTTTCTTACTTCTCCACAACTAACACAGCCGAGAGTTTTGCCGAATGGATAATAGTGAATTTTACCATGTTTACATGTAGTGTTGAAAGATTGAGTCGAGATTGTGTTGAGTTTTCGACTCGTGTTTCTGAGCACGCATGGTTGAGAGATTGAATTGGAAACGGGTTCAAATATAGTCGCAGTGACAGTTAAAAACATAACGTCCTATTTATGGAATTTTTGTGATGGAGCTATAAAAGTTATAAATTTTGTTTAGGTAAACAAAATAAACTCAATATAAATAAAATATTTCACTTTTATTTTGTTAGAAACACTATAAATAATTAGTAAAGCTATTAAAGTCACTTGAAGAATGCTTTCCCACGACAATAACGCCATTCGTTTCCTGCAGGACAGCACAGTGCACTTCATTACGATAATTTAAGACTTCGGAGTCTCTATTACATAAAATATCGTTCACAAAAGAATATTTTACGCTTATTTCACACTACTATTAAGTAAAAATCCTGTTGAATTATTTATTTATTACAATAGGTCTGTTCGCGTATTTCTCGTGCAAAAACTTTCTAGGTAAAAACTTACTCGTGTGGTGGGGGAAGAATGGAAAATGCATGAAAAAGTAAGGGAACGCTTTTCATGCAACTTCGTGAAGAACAAGAAGAAGAACTGTGGAATAACATTTGCGAATGAGTATTGTTCTATTCTTTTTAACTTGTTGTAGTTTATGAGAGCATTGAATGATTAAACTATCTTCATTCGACATTTTGATTGCGCTTTAAAAACTTTTCAGAAAATTAAAAAAATTAACTTTTCCTATGACAGCTGTCAACTTTCCTTGCAAGAATTGTGCAGTAACTAAAAACTTCGGGTAAATTCATGCGACAGGTAAAGCTGTGACGTATGCTCGTGTAATTTTTTGTACACGAGAAAGTACGGGAACGAAAATTGGGTGAATTCGCGCAAATTCATTGCAATGCATTGTCCCAAAACTGAGTACGCGAACAGACCTTATATCACGAATTCAAATCCGAAACATATTTTCAAAAAATATGAAATGTCAGAAATGTTGAACTGACACAAAATAGGCAGCAGGCCCTCTTGTCATTTCTCCCTCCGACCTAATGTCATACTGTCATTGAATTGCTTAAACACGTACACTGTATTCGCACGATATCCCGCTTTCTTAATTAGTTATTTTTTCAATGATCAATATAAATGGTTAGCAGTAAAAAAAGGAAAATTAAGTTGCAAAGATTGTTCCCAAATAAAAAACTTGGGTATTGAAAGCGAAAAACACGTACGTTTCGAAAGAATGTATAACAGGATTGATTGTTCCTAACGGATTTAAAAATGAATCTAGACAAGCTTCTCTTCGAAAAAAAATTAAAGAGCATTCCTTGTCTCATGCACATCTTAAAATTCAGGAGACCATTAGGAAATGCGATAAACAAATTTTGTATATTGCTGTTGACGTTCTAAATTCAAAAGCAATTAATACTACAATTCAAAATTTTAATACCGTTTAATACCCATTATCGGATATACATATGTAGAAGGCGCTATAGAATTACAAAAAAAAAAAAAAAATGGGATTGATGTTGAAAATTGTTTGCATTCCAGATTTAGTGCCACACGATTAGCAACACATATTGCAAACGAAATTAAAGTAACGGTATTTAAAAACATTATCAAACAAAATTCAAAAATTTGTATAGTAATCGATGAAGCATTGACGCTTTCTAGAAAAAGTACTCTAGTCATATTCTTACAATGTGAAATCGAAACTGCAGGTAAACCGGTAATGATATTTGTAGATTTAAAAGAACTGACATCTACGATCGCAGAAAATATTCTTAAGACGTTAATTGAGTATTTGGAGGAATATGGTTTTAATAACGATTATATAAATGAAAAATTTAATAGCATTCTGTTCAGATGGTGAATCGACCATGGAAGGAAGTCTGGGGTAGCCACTAAATTGGTTGAAATTTTTCCTAATTTTGTGGTGTGGCATTGTTTAAACAACCGTTTACAACTAGCACTAGATGATTCTATAAAAGAAAGAACTCAGGTCAACCATTTTAAGATTTTCTTAGTCAAAGTGTATTCGATATAACATCAATCCAACAAGAACCAAACTGAATTGAAAACCGTTGCCAAAGAAATGAACATCGAAATTATTAAGATTGGTCGCGTGTTAGATCCTCGAAGGCAGCAGCTTGAAGCTTAAGCTTAAGCATTTGTTTGGCTCACTCTGTATCACATTCTGGAATGGCTAAAAGATAATCCAATACAAATTTTATTAAAGATTTGGCACTGATGATAGACATATTAGTAGAACTTTCTATTCTTTCAAATGCCCTGCAATCGAGAACATTAAATATCTCGAGAGCTGATAAATTAATTAAACGTACAATGCAAGAGCAATAGAATTGCGAAAAAATAATTTTGGAAACCATGAAAGACAAGTTGCAAGTTTAATTACTTCAATTACCAGTTGTAAGCAACAATAAATTTAAATCTATTCCAAGAGAAAAATTATTAGATAGTGTCACGCCAAAATATAAAACTACGACTTTTATCTGCTACCCATATAAATTTGAACAAAGAACCTATAATAATTTTATAAAACTTTTCGAAATTTTAGATCCTTGCACGTGGCCAATAGATATAAAATAAGTAAAAAACGAGTTTTCAAACAAAACTGAGGCCAAGCCGCATGAAAAAGTAGAAAATAAACTTTTCTTCACACACAGAGGTGGACTCAGATTTTTTGATTGGGACATTTCTCTTGAATATTCTTTCTCTTCATGAATCAAATCACTTATTACCTCTGAGTGATCTTACTGAAATATAACGGTGATTGTCAGCGAATAAAATCTGAGTCCACCTCTGATGTGTGAAGAAAAGTTTATTTTCTACTTTTTCATGCGGCTTGGCCTCAGTTTTTTTTGAAAACTCGTTTTTTACTTATTTTATTTTCTGGCTTTTTCACGTTAACTAAATTGTTATTACGTGCTGCATGGAGATATTTTAAAACAATTTTTAAGTCATGTTTGGTGCCGATCCGAAAACAAAAATTTTTCGAGTATCAAATCGTTGATGTACTGCAACGGTTTTCTGAAATTCAAATTATGTTTTAAACAGCGCTTTTTAGCTGTATTCCAACTTGATCCCATATAACATGAATTTTCTCGATTTTCCACAGACTTTTCCTATTTCTATGAATTTTCCTCGATTTGTCATGCACTTTTTCATGATTGTTGAAGAGAAAGTATTGATGCCAGTAGTACGGAAAAAAAAATGATTCCGCATAGCTTATAAAACTTTTTTGTCGGAAAATTTTCCGGAAAAGTCGGAAAATTCCAGAAATTCCAGAAACATTGGAAAATTCTGCACTTTTCCTGAAACAGATTTATCACTAATCATATCGATGAAAATTTGTCCGATGATTTCCCCGCTTTTCCGGGTTTTCCACGGAGTTTTCCACAAAAGCAACTTTATGCAACTCATTTCGCTCTACAACTTTGTCTTAGGTTGCAAAACGCTCAAACGCTTCCTTGGTCTGAAAAAATCCGGAAAAGCGTTTTACATGAATTTTCATCGATTTTTTCTGCAAGTTTTCACCATTGTCGGAGAGAAAGTAATGACGCCAGTTGATAGGGAACTCGATCGTACATAATTTAGAAAACTTTTTTACCGGAAAATTTTCCGGAAAAGTCGGAAAATTCCGGAAAAATTGTAAAACTCTGTATTTTTCCTGAAACGGATTTATCACTAATTAAATTTATACGAAATTTTCAAATGATTTTTCCCGATTTTCCGGGTTTTCCATGGAAATTTCCGGTTCAAATTTTGATAGATTCAATTGCGACATGAACCTGTGTGCCAAATTTCAGCTCGCTGTGATGACGAAAAGTGGGTTTACGAGAGTGTCGAAAATAGTAAAGAAATATATAAATAGACAAATTCGTGTACGAGTTAATTAAAGGGAATGGCCTCAAAAATCGTTTCACCTTGGTTAGAAGGGGAAGAAAAAGTTTTAAAATTAGGGGAAATTCTAAAATATAAAATTGATATTAACGAATTCCGTGATTTCGTTGATTCATACTTAGAGTCTAAAAATATTCAGGTGTTAAATACAACTTTAAAAGCAAAAAAAAAAAAACAATAGCAAGCACCATTGCAATTAGTAGTGCAGAAGCGGAAAGAGGTGTCAGTTTAATGAATATAATTGTCACAAAATTGAGAACAAGTTTAATAGTCGATCATGTTGCTGATATAAGGACAATTAATTTATTGGGGAAGCCAATAGAGGATTTTAATACGACTCCATATGTAGAGTCTTGGATAAACAAAAATCGTAAATTAGCAACCGAAACAGGAATTAGAAAAAGTGCCCAGAAAGAGTTTTCTGATAATGAAATAGGCATATGGAGCTTATATTAATTCTTATTAAATAAGTATATTGCTTTTTCAAATGTATACTATTAAAATATTACTTACTTACGTTTATTATAATAAAAAATGTTTTTTATTCTTTTAATTTTGACTTTATCTTGTCTTTACTGTTTTTTTTAGCGAGCCGGTAGTTAAATTTTTGGTAGCAACAGGATATTCGCAAAAAACCGAAAAAACTTCATTTTTTAACTGTTTTTGGACTGTCAAAAGTTATGCGGACACTCGAATTTCGGGGACTTTTCACACTTTATTTGGAGAGCTGAAAGGTAAGTGTATACCAATTTTCAGCATGGTTGGAATTTTTCCGAAGATGAGTTCATTTCTTGCCTAAAGTGCCTGGACTATTACCCGATTTGTCCAAATTTCGAACTTAAATTTGTATTTTTTTAAAAAAATTTCAGTTCACGATGTCAACGCTTTCTCGAGTTATCGTGCGGACAGACAGATTGGCAGACAGGCAGACGACAGATGGACATGCGAAAATCAAAATAACTTTTAATAAGTATTATGCGTGGACTACATATTTTCTAACTTCAATTTCAATAAAGCTTTCACAGAAAACCTTACAAATGTAACATCTTACCGGCATAAATGCTTTCATCTACATAAGCTATCGTTATCGCTCGCACGCATGCTTCAGGAAACTCCCCATGTGTGTCTATATTTACTGTTGAGACCGTGAATGTGGGAAGAAAGTTCCCAGCTAAGAGGAGTTAAATGAAACTAGAAGAACCCATTGACATCCATATACAGGAAGAAAGTCCGAGGGTGAACTGGCTGCATTGCATTTGTCGGGACAGATGTGAAAAATTCGGAAAATCGATAAACTTTGATGTGCAATTAAATAAAGAAAACTGTGAAAAAAAATTTTTTATCAAAAATAATCTTTAACCAAAAAATTAGGAACAATTACGAAAAGTGCTAATTTTTACGGTAGAATTTTGTGAATTTCTATTTCCTTTAACGAATTCCTTTTGATTATTTGTCGGTGTTGGCAAGTGGGTGGAGAACGCATATCTTTAACACAGAAGAAAAAAAAGCAATTTTCCGTATAAGCAATTTCTTAGTTGTAAAAATATTTAACTGGTTTTTTAATGTGTTATTTATATATTGTTGTAAAGTGTTGTAAACATGTTATGAACAATATATATAGTTCGCAAAAGTGAGTTTCGCTGTTGTAAAAAGGAAATGTTCTAGTGTTGCGTGTATAATCTGTGTGTTTTTTCTTTGTGGCGAAACAGAATTATCTTTTTATCATTATTAAGAGCTTAGTTTTCGTTTTTATCGTAAATGTAAGATGAAGAAGAATATTTACATATGAAAGATAATAAACAAAATATATAAAAAAAAAATATAATTAAATGAAAACATTCGTGGATATAACACGAAATAAAGAAAATTTTCATTAATGAAAAATCACTTCAGGTTTGTCTGTGTGTGTTTTGTCAGTTTTTATTGAAAGAGAAAGAAACGTCGCACAAAACGGGGAAAAGTCGAGCTAACCTTAGGTTGCTTTTTACCTGTTTTTTTCTCTTTTGAAAAGATAATATGTGTTCCTTTTGCTGACAGCTTCTATGTTTTATTAATAGTATTACATTTGTTTACAATGGTTTACAAAATACTCGAATTGTTTTTTGGTATATGGTTTTGTATTAAGAGCAACATAATATGGAGTAGGTGTAAAATTGTCACACAAAGAAATTGATAAGCACAAACTAAAAATTTAAAATTCTACGAGAAAATATAATTTTAACTCTTAAGTTTTTATTATTTTATTTAAAAACAAAATTTATATTTTTTTTATTGTTAACGATTTAGTTCAGGAGGTTTATGTAATACGAATTTTAAATAAAAAACAAATTGCTCAAAATTAAATATAAGTACACACACGGTTGGTTTTACATGTCGGCGCATGTCTGGATATCTGGATCTGTTCAGCAATTATCAAACAGGTGGCCGTGCCAACTTGATGTGAAGTCAATTTGTTTGCTAAGAAAATTTTAATTTTTCAATTGTAATTGCAATTGTAAATAATAAATTCCTGTTTGCTGTTTTTCACAATTTTCCAAAAACGGTGGTGTGTTATTTTGTTTTTATTATAAAATGTATATTTCGCATAACTTTTTAGCCTATCAAGAATAGCCCTAACAAATTGTTTTCCTAATAGAAATGAAAAATCTAAATTTTTGTATTTCAACTCCCATGAAGAAGTCAATTGATAACATGATAACACACCCATTTTTATAAAAAGAATCTCAAATCTGTATAACTGATCAACATTTTATCAAGGCAACACAATCACAACAAATTTCTAAATTTGCATGGCTAATTTTTGTATGAATGCCATTCGAAAGAGTTTCTTCTTGTTGTCCAATTTCTAACTTTAATTGAGCATAGATAAAATTTCATTTTTCACGTCACTATATTCGAAGGAAAAAATCAAGTTTGCATATGGCAACCCTATATAAAATATCAAGGTTTCGAATGGAAGCAATATGCAAGAGTTTTATCATTTCGAATTTCAAAATGAAATGTTTAAAAAGATTTAGGAATTAAATTTACATAGAATTTGATGGCAAGGCATGAACTATCTTCTTTCTTTTCCTTTTTAGGGTTCCGTACCCAAAGGGTAACAACGAGAACCCTCTTACTGAGACTTCGCTGTTCGTCATGAACCGTAATAGGTAGACAGTTGAAATTTTCACAGACTGTGTATTTCTATTGACGATATAACAACAAATAATAAAAATAAAATTAAATTAAAAATTAAAAGGGGGGCCCCCATACAAGAAACGTGATTTTTTCGGCATTTTTCATTCTTATTATTATCTGTCTGTCACCGGGCTGTATCTCATTAAGCGTAACAGGTAGACAGTTGAAATTTTCACAGACTGTGTATTTTTATTGCCGCTATAACAAAAAATCATCAAAATAAAATTCAATTAAAAATTAAAGGGGGTCCCCATACAATAAACGTGATTTTTTCAGCGTTTTTTTCCTCATTTGAAAAAATAAATAAAAAGTACATAGTGTTAAAATATTTTGTACGATGGTACGGAACCGTTCGTGGGCGAGTCCGACTCGCACTTGGCCGGTTACTTTTTGATTTTCTATAGAAAGGGAGATTAACGAACAATTTATGGTTTATGACTGCAATAAAATGAAAAAATAACTTTCATATATTTTATCATATATTTTGAGTGCAAGAGTCCAGCAGGATTAGAAAAAAAAACAACGAATTAGCGACGAAATATCATTTAACCAGAGTTTAAAATCAAAATCGGGCCAAATTGGTGTGGGCAACAGCTCTAATAAAATATATTAAAAAAACTTTTAAAGTCAAGAAGTTTTATTTAATAAATTGCATTAACAAGTAAAAAATAATTTTTTCTTTAAATATACAGAAGAAAAGTTTAAAACATATTTAAAGTCAAGCAAGATAATATAATTTTAAATATTGTTAAGACATTCAATTTTAAGATTAAATCTGAGTTCCAGTAATTTTTATCTTGCAATGAAACTTTTCTCGTGTATATCACTGAGAAAGAAAAAAAATATTTTTTATTTTTTAGTGCAATTTATTTCTATACGTTTTTTATTTTAAACGTTTTTTTTAATAAAGTTTATTTTCTACTTTTTTTAGTCATAACTTCTATACATTCTCTCACTCTCCACACCCGACTCTCCACTCTCCCTCTTTTTCTCTTTTACCACAAAAAACTATGTAAATCCATCCAAGTTTACATCCACAAAACATTTTCGTTACGAACAGCTTTCTCAGGCGCTCAGACTTAAAGTGATTCAGTCAGGGTGAGTAGATAAAAGCAATTTGGTATAACACACGGCCCAAATTGGACAACCTGGCTGTTAGTTACCACTTCCCCACTCAAAATCCCCCAAATACGTAAAACAAAATTAGCCCATTGGAAGGCTACCCATTCACTCATTCTAAATCAAAAAACCCCATGTAAAATCATCCACGTTTACTACTCTAATTGGCAATTTCACAGTCTGAATTTAAACCAAATATTTAGTTTATGTAAACTCGACGAATGGGTTTCACAGTTTGGTTTAAACCCAGGTTTAAACTAGAGTTTAAACCGTGCCATCCTTCGGTTTAAACTCAAGATAAAAGTATTTCAAATGTGTGACATTTTATTTTGACAGTAGCGTTGTTAGCTTGTATCAAGAAAATAGTTATAGATTCAGATTTAGACATTTTTAGCGATGAAGAAGTCTTTTGTGAGTTAAATTTAAAACTCTGTCGACGACTGAGAGTAATTAGAAATCAGCCAAATCATTTTAATGAGTGGGACGGCGTTGATTTTTACCCAAGATTCCGTTTAAATAAAGAACTTTGTCACCTTGTCTTGGCATCTATACTTGTCCGTTTTCTTGTGTTTTTTTGCACTACGAAAAGAAATAGCTCAACTTCACTTCTACTAAAATTTGCAGCCCTTTTGAATGGTTATTATAACTGCATATTTTTTATTTTCTACCTTCTGGTCTGGTCACTCTTTCCGATTGACAGACTGATTGATAGAAAAATTGTGGCACAATGGCGGCGAAAACTAATTTAGTTCACAATGTAATCAGTACTACCAACGTTATTAAAAGAATGTACTGTGAAACCTGATTTGGTTTAAACTGCGTTTAAACTTGGAGGATGGTTTAAACTAAACTGTGGTTTAAACTCGACTGTGAAACTGGCCATAAAACTCTTTCGTCACGAAGAGTGTTTAAAAACATGATCGGGTAGAGTGCTTATGCAATTGGTGTGGCAACAACTCTAAAAATTGGACAAATGATTAGTTTTAACTCCTATTTACATTTCCCATCCTCTTTTTCTGGTCTCGATAGCTAAAGAAATGGGATAATTGTCTTTGCCCCTACACTCGTCCTTGTCTGTATGCCGATACTGGTCTCCGCCAGAGTGCCTCTATAAGAAATAGCAGAGATGTCTTCGACGGGTAACTCCATTTCCTTTCTCTACGTGAGCATTGCGATAATTAACTATCATTCATTAATGGTCTCCTTATTACGTTTTCACGTAAATTTGGGCTGTTTACACTGGCTTATCAAATTTAGTGTCCTTCAGGCAGAGCTTGCAGCGATTTACCAAGCGGCGCTATTGGTATGTATGTGCAGAGAGTCCGTACAGCACATCTGCATATACTGACAGATAGGTAGCCATTAAGGCGTTATGCAGTTATGCAAGACCAAGCTTTTGAGGAATTGACTACACGGCACGTATGAACCCTATACTGGGTGCCTGATTATAGGGATATCCAAGGCAACGAGATGGCTGATGAGTTGGCCGAAAGACTGTGTAATGAGTAGCCACACAGCGGTAGCTTATTGCGTATCCCCGTGGCAGCTTTAAAAGAGGTGATCATCAGGGGCGTTTATGTAAAGGCAAACGTCGGGTGGATCAATATGAAAACCTATCGTATTGCGACTCAATTATGGCCTGCATAAGACAGGAAGCGGACAGGAGAACTCTTCAATGGTAGTAGAACTGATACTAGGAATCTAGTAGGGGTCATTATGGGTCACATGAGCCATAGGAGACCATGCTAGTATAAAGGAAATAGAGGCGAACGAATTCGTCAGGAGGTGGAAGGATTCAGAGGAAATCGAATCCGTCCAACACGTACTTTGCGAGTGCCCCACTCTGATGAATAAAAGAAGTTGGCTATTAGGGAGCTACTTCTATTAAAATCTGGCTGCAAAGTAAAGAGTTCAGATTTATCCTGAAATTCCTAAGGTGGTTTCAGAATTTATGTAGTTTCGGAAGGTTTTCCTATGAGGTCAGGGGACTTAATGAACCCACTGGAGGTCTAAATGAAGCAGGCTAATTACTTCTAGCCTCTATAACCTGACCTAACCTCACCTACTCTTGTTTATCCTCTACACTGTTATTGTCTCCATACTTTCGTCTGTTCCTGCCCGTCTACACCTGTCGTTGCTTGGCAGATATACACATATGTAAGTGTGATGAAAGCGCATCTACGTTTTGTCCTTTATATAAATATGCATTTAAGCAGTTGTACCACACGACAAATAGTTTACAAAATAATAATAAAATATTAATTTAATTTTCTTGGAATTTTAAAGTATAAATTTTTAATTAAATTATTCTGAATTAACGGTAACTCGTAGAAATCGTCGTTGTATAAATATATATAAGCTTGACAATGGAATTTTACTGCGAAGATTTTAAAGAACAGAGGTGCAAACTCTCAACCCTTAAGGTATACGAGATTACAAATATTTAATCCATAATTAATAGCCACTAAAATTAAAAAAGGACACCCCTATAATCATCCTGATTGTGATAAAAGTATCCTTGTCGTATACTTACTCTTACTTCACTTAACCTTGTAATTAGTACCGATTCCATGATATCTTCTATTTTAAAACTTGACGATGGTTGTTCCCTTGGACCAAATGGTGTCCTACCAATTATTCTTAAGCGTTATTGTTCGTTAGCTAATGTTCTTAGTTTTTATTTAACTTATACGTATCGAGCTCTGTATTGCATGACGCTTGGAAAAATCAATTTTTTGATACTTCTACATAAAAAAGGGAACTTTGCTGATATGTCTAATTATAGTAATATTAGCAGACTTTCCCGTATTCCTAAGTTATTTGAAGCCTTGATATCTGATATAGTGTGTTTTCATTGTTGTGGTACGTGGTCAATATGGGTTCGTTGGGGCAATATCTATGGTCATCAAATTGGCGCAATTTACATATTTTTGCGTTTCAACATTGGAAAAGGGGAAGCAATGGACTGTATACGAGTAAAATGTTGACTGTAGTAAGGCCTTTGATAAAACTTTCAGTTTTTGTTGTTTAAACTTCATCTGATGGAGTTGCTTTCTGAATGTCTTCATTGTCATTTATTTGATAGAATTTAAAGAGCAATTTTTGTTACATTTAGGTATGCTTTCTCTGGAGCTCCTCAGGATAGTCTTTTGCTGTTCATTTTATATATAAAACGACCCTAAATCTGATATTTCCAACTCAGAACTGCTAATCTATGCTGATGACGTCAAAGTTTCTCGTAGTATATTGCAAATCGATGACTGCTATGATATCGAAGATGCTTTCATCCGTTTTTTCAAGTGGTGTAATAAAAATATAATAATTAATATAGAAAAATGTAAAATTGTAAGCTGAAGAGTATGGACTATATTTTCTTATAAAATTGGTAGCACTTCTATACCAAGAATATCACAAACGAAAGATTTAGAAATTATTTTTGACTATAAAATTAGTTTTAGGTCTCATTTTGATGAGCTCATGAATAGAATCGGTTCAGCGAAGGTTTTTACGTTTTGCGCTTAGGTCCCTTCTCTGAGTCGATCCAATTCATCTTCCACCATATCAACAAAGATTGAATCTTATTTCCCTAGAAACACTCGAGTGGCGTCGAGGGATTGCTCAGGTTCTGTTCTTGTTACAAGTGTTCCAGGGTACAATTGATTCACCTTATATGCTTGCTAAGCTATAGATTTTCCTCCTTCTCCACGCCGAGTTTTAAGAGCTGCAATTTTTTTCGTTTGAATCATCATCGTACTAATTACAACTGTTTCGAATGTATCACTGCCATGTGCAGAACATTTAATGACAACATTGATTACGTAATAAGTTGAATGATTAATTTTTCTTTTTTTTTATTATTATTTCCTTTTTTTTTAATTATTTTTTCTTTGCAAGTTAATTGGCAGATCCTGTTGATGATAAATAAATAAATAAAAAAAACGGTCTACTGCAACCACCTCGATATTCTCTAAAAAACACATTTTAAATCATACTGGGACACAGTCATCGAAATTGCAATAATAGGTGTGTTCGTTTGTATATTCCATTCCAATTGGACAGTGCAAAGCTACACTGTAGAGTGTATAGTGGAAAGCTACACATCAAAAGAAAACCGAGGTTCTGTTTAAAAAAACCCAGCGGCTTCCCTGTTTAGAAATAACTGGTGCCATGAGGACCAGTTCTATACAGTAGCCATGGAAGCCTTATTAAACCTTCCACGCTTGCATTTTCAGATGAGAAAGAGTGCGATCTCCGGTGCTATCAGATTCCAAAAGGAATAACAGTTTAAGTCAGGTGATCTGGTTGATCAGTTGGGTATCTTAAAACAGATATCTTTCGAGCAACTGACGACAATATCTGTATCTGTGGTTTTGGGGGTCGACAACAATAGCGTTCCATTAAACCGTTCCTCTCAGACAAGGATCGATGTAGGGGTATACAGACGGTTCAAAAACGAACAGTGGAATCGAACTGAGCATATGCGGCCATATATTCCTGGACTCTACCCCTACCGTATTCCAGGCCGTGGTATTAGTCATAAAAGAATGCGCCAATACCTACAGTCGAGCTGCTCTCAAGGCCTTAAAGTCCTACACTATCAAGTCAAGGATAGTCTGGGAGTGTCTGCAAACCTTTAAACATTTATCAAGGAGAGACAAAGTTACTCTCATGTGGGTCCTTGGATATGAGGCCATAAAACAATGAAATTCCTGACGACTTAGTCAAAAGATGAGTGGAAAATCCCTTTGTCGGATCAGACCTATTTTGTGGCTCTTTAAAATGTTACATTAAAGCTACCCTAAATAGCTGGTAGAACAAACAAAAATTTCTTTATTGGGAAAGGCTACAAGGACTTCGTCAGACAAAAAACAAAGCTCCAAATCATTACAGAGCTCTTCGCAGGCCATTCCTCCTTGAGGTATCACCTAAACAAGATGGGTTTAGCTGAAAATTTATCCTATCGCTTCTGTCAGGATACTCATGAAACCTCGGAGAACATGTTCTGTAACTATAAAGCATTAGCCAGGCAGAGATTACTCCACTTCGACAATGCTTTTCCTGCACCAAACTATGTATGTGTGGAAACTTAATTCCGGAATGGTTCTAGACTTTATTAGCAGTCTAATCCTATAAAGGGAGTTGATTGAATGGGCATTTACAATAGATCCTTCAGGTCGCAGTGATTGCGAGGCTAACGCCTGCACACCCTCCATAAATCTAATCTAATCTAATCAAAGCTACACTGTATAGTATATGTAGTCCAAATCTATACTGTACTCTGTAGAGTGTGGAAACCTTCCAAACTTATACTGCACCACTGAACAGAGCTCTATTCGCCAAAAGGGGTCGCTAATCTCACTAAAAAATTCTTTGTTCTCTTTATATAACCACGATTTCCTTTCCTCTTTGTGATACTTACACGATCTACTAATCTTCCTTTTTAATTAGCGTTCTAGTATATCATTACTAGCGTTTATCTACCATATTTTCCGGGTACTGGATATCGCGCACAAAAGAACACAGCTACAGTATACATATCTGAATAATCTCAAAGGAAAATATTTCGATAAAATTGTATGTGTTCTTTTCTAAGAAGAGAAGAAAAATTGGTTGGCTACAGAAAACATTTCCATGTGAAAAAAATAAACTTTTCTTTGAAATTTTCTATTTACTTCTTGCATATTAGGCTAATGAAAAATCCAAAAACAGCAAGCGGAAATTACGTTTAGATGAGGACTTGAATGTCAGCAAACAATATAAATATGTATAGTTTACATACACATGTATGTAAATCGCTATTATATACTTAAAAATTAAAGTAGGCAATTTAAAAATTCTGAACTAACAATTTAATCCAGCATAATTTTATATTTCGAAAACAATTAAGCGAACACGCGACTCATCATGGCGAGCAATAACGCGTATAATTCTTTTAAAAATTAATTCTCAATTGCCAGACAATAAAAGGCTGGCGCAAGTTTAATTTTTTCTATTATTACATTCGGCCTGTAATGATTTAATTATAAAATTAACAAAATTTTCGATTAATTTTTTTATTTTGAAATAATTATGTTTGAAATTTTTTAGTTAAAATTGGAGTTCTTATAATTTAAGGTATATTTATCATAACCGGAAAGAAAACCTCACCATAATCTACTTGTGCTCCGTAATAAAAAAACAAACAAAACATTTTAAAAAAAATCTCAGAAGAAATACCTACATAAATTTTGTAAACCACTGTATTCTATCTAGTTATAAGTGTGCTCCTCATTTAAAGCAAGCAAGTTTTGTAATTTAATTAAGACTTTAAATTAAGTGCTCTATTTGTCTAAATTTTTTTATATTAATTGTTGTACTCATTCACTTCACCGTTGTTCCATGTATGTATGTTAGCAGTACAACTCGTCGTTTTTGTCGATTGCAAAAAACTAACCTCAATTTAATTGCCGCTTTGCCGCACAATGCACACACACACACACAGACACAATTTAATGCTATTTATTTTTTTGTTTTTCTTTTATGAAACTTGTTCTCATTGGAAAATCTTAACTGTCACAGTGTTCTTGTTAGCGATCGATGCATGAAAGAAAAGTTTAGTTTATATCGACTTCTATTGAGATTATTTTTTTCTTTTAGTTGTTTGAGTTATATGGATGCAATAATCTAAGCATATTCTGTGTCCTCTTAACATACTTAAACATAATAATAATCATTACGTTTACATGAATGATCTCTACTTGAAGTCAAATATTCAAAATATCATTTAAACGCGCATTGACTTCAAGTATACTTGAGTCAAGCAAATCACAAAATTTTGTTCGATTTACTTGAAAAAATTCCTATAAACGCAACTTCAGTTCTTGAACATTTTTCATTTCTGTGAGTTATGAAAACGGCAAAGGGGAACGAGAAGAAGATTTAATTCAGATTGTGATTTCTAGCACTTTTCTCAAAACATTTCAAGTCAAGAAATTGGAATTAATTCAACCAAAAATTCTGCTTGAGTTTGCAGTTGATTTCAAGTCAAGTATACCCAAGTATTCATGTAAACGTACTGAGTGTTTTTTTTTTTATATTCGCGGGGCATATGTAGGTATGTAGTAGAACAAGAAGAACACAAAAGAACACTTCAAGAGAACAAAGTTTTTATTTCAAGTTGTTGTCAATACTTTAGTTAGATGTTTATTTGTCATTAATTGTCATTGTCTGACCGTAAAAGTATTACTATAAATTGATGTGGAAATGTGGATGTTTATAGATCCATCGAAATAAATATTTTTAAATTAACTATTTACAGTTACTACTGATAAAATTGTTTTACCAAATGCAATATATTCATTAGATATGCAGCAGAAATTCGAAAGGTTTTAATATAATCGCTTTTCGAGCTGTGTGTTCATTTTTTCAACCTCCCGCCAATGATTTTTCAATGTTGGCACCGACGTAAGAACTTTTTTTGACATAAGCAATTGAGCCCACATGAAATGGAAAGTTAACCAGTCCATATTATATATATCAGTGGTTTGCATACATAAAGTTTAGAGTGTCATCTAGTTGTCACTGAAGATTTAAATGAAGCGATCAAATGCAAAATACGGTACGTTTATATGAATACTTGAAGTGTACTTGAAGTATGCTTGAAGTAATCACAATATCATGAAAACGCTCATACAATGCGTAAATTTCAACTTAAGTAATTGCAAAATTAAATTCAAGAAAAATTCAAGTCAAGTAATTGGAATTAATTCAATCAACCCCCTATCTGAGCTTCAAGTGGATTTCAAGTACTCAAGTATTTATATAAACGTACTGATAGTCTCTTCAGTCTAATATGGTTGGCTGTTGTAGAAAAATAAAATTCACAAATGAGCATACATAACTAATAATAGGGGAACTGAGAAGGATGGGGTAACAAAGGTCTAAACACAATTACGAGATATAGATGCTACAAAAAAAAAAAAATGCAAATGATAATAATTAATTTAATTGAACATTTGTAATTACAAGTCTTTCTTAAATGAAACACATATGCAGGTTAGTTCCTATATTTATATGGCTTAACAAATTAACAAAAGTAGAATAAACATTCCAAAAATTTATTTTATTTTTTTCATATATACATACCTACATATGTACATATTTCCTGCAAATAATAAGACAAGAATATCTGAAATATTCATATTACAAGATTTTTTTTTTAATCAAAATATTTATAATATACGGGGTGTCCTGTAAGTGGTGTGATACCCGAAGGCTATAGATAGGTTATAGTTAGACGAGCAAAATATTGTATGGGAGAGTGGACGGGGGGATCCTAAAGGACTTAAATATATTTGGGTATGTTTTTTAGGATCACCCTGTACTTCTGAACGTTATGATTATGACTTCAACTTTGGTAGATAGATAAACGTTGGATCTTTCCAATGGTCAATAATTTTTTTACTTCCTCCTCTCCGTTTTGAAGTTATGGCTCAACCAAATTTCGGAATTTTTACTCGTTTTTTTTTAATTAACCTCTATTTTTATCAAAAAAACACGTCATTAATACTAATTTTTAATATTGGATTTAGAAAGCCCAAAAGCTTAGCTTTAAAATGACCTATCACACTCTGTACCGAAAATGTAACCCTTGCTGGGTTTTTTGCACTTTTTCTTAAGCATGTCCAGCGAAAATGACGGAAAAAGTTTAATAAGTGCCAGAAAGTAGGCAATTGTTTGGAAATGACCTTTTTCAGCCATTTTAGCTGGATATGCTTAAGAAAAAGTGCGTAAAACGCAGAAATGGTTACATTTTCGGTACAGATTGTGAGAGGTCATTTTAAAGATAAGCTTTTGGGCATTTTAAATTCAATATTAAAAATTAGTATTGATGACGTCTTTTTAAAAAAAAAAACGAGTAAAATTCCGAAATTTATTTCAAAACGGAGGGAAGAAGATGAACAATACACTACTAAAAAGATCCAACGATTATCTATCTACCAAACTTTAGATCATCATCACAGGGTGTAACTTTCAGAAGTTATAGGGTGATCTATAAAAACATACCCAAATTCTTTAAGTCCACTTATCTCGGAAACAGTTAGGACCCCCCCCCCCCCCCCCCCCATTGCTCATCTAAGTATGGTGTGACCTATCCATAGCCTTTGGGTATCACAAGCCTGTATAGTAAAAGAAGACTTATATCCAAGCAGAGCATGGAGGAGACCGTTTTCCTTTGAAATTAGAACGCTCGAGAAATACTTCCTTAGCCATTCTGCGTCCTTTAGGACTTTGATTCCAGAAAATCTGTTTCAGGCGGTGCTCTCTCCTAATATATGTCCCTGCAATTCCATTGTGCGTGATTTTATTCCAAAGGGACGTTCTGGATCTTCTGCTACGACAAAAAACTTCTTAGCGAAATCCCCGTCTATACTATGACAATGTAACTGGTCTTCGCTCCAAGACGACTCGCCTTTTTATAAGTTCGACGAATACCTGTTTTAACGCAGTCTGCTTGACCGAGACTTGGCTGTATAGATCTGCTCGACCGAGAATTGCCTGTGGGGAAAGATTGCGGATGTAGAGCTTTTTGGTCCCGAGTTCTTGTTGTTTCGCTGTGACCGCCATCGTTTGTTTCTGGATGCTCCTGTTGGTGGAGTGCTTTTCGCCATTCATCGCAAACTTCCACGCATGTTAATCGACTTTGTTGAAGTCCAGCGATCTGAAGTTTATATATGTAGCTCTCAAGCTTTCATATAAAAACGTATACAGTTTACGTCCCTCCATGCTCATCAGCTGGGATATTTGACTTGTTGGCTTCATGTATTGATAGGCTTGCAGAAGTTTTGCTGTCTGCCTACGAATTATTGCTTTTTGGTGAGTTTAACTTGCCAAGTGTTAATTCGGAGCACTCTCTGAACGACGAGGGCTTGTTGCCTTCATTTTCGGCGACTCCTCAACATGCCACATCTTTTTTGACAACATTATTTCTTCAGCCCTAATGCAGTCTAGCGTCGTAACTAATAACTCTGGAAAATCTCTTGACGGGCACTACATAGTTTTGTTTTTTGATCCTATGACTTCATCATCTAATGCTTCTTCTAGTAACTATTGTTATAATTTTTAAAAAGCTGATTTTGATAAAAATGAATGGTTATCCGCTTGTGATTGGACTAGTGTGCTGCGTGTACGTGACATTGATAAAGATGTAAACTCAGTTTATGACATATTATTTCTTTGTTTTACTCACTGTGTGCCACTTGTTCGTTCGAATCGTGCTTCGAATTGTCAACCGTGGTTCATGAAGCATCTTAAAAATTTGAAGAATAAAGCTTTTCCTCAAGAAGTGATGCTGATTGCCTAGCACATTTCTTGTTTGACTGACTTGTACAACGATTATGTATATAGAATGAGATCGGCTTTGCGTGCTCCAGCAACTAAGCAATTTTGGAGGTTTGTGAACTCTAATGACGAATATGCTACATCATTTCGACTCGGAAACATAGACAGTGCTTATCCCTTAGAGATTGCCGATCTTTTTGGTGACTTGTTTAAAACTTCCTTCTGTGATAACCACTGTGATATTAGTTATAACGATTTTACCCATTTGACGAATCTTCCGCTGACTTCTCTTCAACCTAAAGACCTCTTGTTCGAGGAAGCATCAGTTTGCAAGTATATTTTAAGCATAGCTGATAGTTTTTCCAGCGGTTCGGATGGCGTTCCTTGCACGCTCATAAGACTCTGTGCTACGTCTATCGTTTCTGTCATGTGTTATTTATTTAATTTATCTTTAACCTGTGGTGTTTTTCCGAAACAGTGGAAGCTTTCTTTGATTATTCCTTTGCACAAAAAGGACAACAAGTGCGACACTAACTAACTAGCGACGGGACGATGGTTGATGTTTTTAAAAGTGTAAGATTACATTTTTGGAACCATCGTCCAACGCGAATAATTCTGTACAAGATTGAACAAGTCCAGAATTAATGATAAAGTTTTCTCAGGGTAAGAAAATGCAATTAAGCGTACGATGAATATAATCAAGGGGAGAGTTGGATTTTTTGAGCGGTAGAATTAAAGAGTTGGTTTTTGAAAGCGACTGTGGTCACCTTGGGCGTTTGTGTCTTAAAAGTTCTTGTAAAACATATAGTTAAAGGAATAGAAATTCAGAAAGTAAGAAGAAGTTGTGTCTTAAAAGGTTTTTGTAAAATTAATAGAAACAACAAAATAGAAATTCGGAAGGTAAAAAAAAGTTGTGTCTTAAAAGTTTTTGTAAAATTAATAGTAACGCAATAGAAATTCGGAAAAAAGAAAAGGTTGTGTTTAATTTCTGCAAGAAAAAATTGGTGGTGTTAGTTTCACCGAATCGAGGATACAAGAGTTGAGTTTTGGATACAATAACCGCCAGTTTTATCAAGGTATGTACAAAAATTGGCCCCGAGTCGCAGCGCAGCCGGCAGGATCAAGGAAGCTTGGTGAAGTTAAACGATCGTAAACGCTTGAAAAGCCTTGGTCCTACACGAATCTACGGGGTACCTTTGATTAAGCCACACTATACGGACACGTCATCCCCAACGCTCGGGGTAGATCTCATATGTAGGTGCCTCTGCTCCAGGCGAGCAAGCGTTCACCCCATTAAGAGTGAAAAGACAGGATTAAGAGACTTGGACCTCCAGATTTGAATTCATCACCAAACACCAGAAGCTCTTTTCCAGCACCGAGAAGAAGTCAGGACAACGAACACCCATTCAAAACCAACTCCAGAAGGAAGATATCATCGTTCCTGGGTAGAAGGGGATTTCGAAGAAGGCTTTAAGCCCCCTTTAAACCATATCCAGGGGAAAATAAGTCGGCCCAGGGCCCCCCCCCCCCGGCTGCAAACAGAAGATCTAAAAGAAAAACTTCATTCCATGATTGAAAGGGATCTCGAAGTCGGCAAAAGCCCCCCTTTCAATCTCAGCCAAGGGAATTAAGACGGGAAGAGCCCCCCTAGTAGCAAGCAACAATCCAGAAGGGAATACTATAAGAAGGCTAGAAGCCCCCCTTTTGGACAAAGCGGCACGCTTATGCTCCAGGAAGACTCTATTCCGGCACCTGAGGCAGGATCACCCATCGACTCCATACTTTCATCCGACGAGGAGAAATCTCCAGGTGAAAATCTTCATCACCTCCGGGAAGGTACAGACAACACCCCAGAGGTCGGCCAAACAGAGTCAGGTAGGCAGGACAATTCATCTTTACCCCAACAGCAACAAGCTGCTGGAGTTCGCCTTCGAAGCGGTACCGTTTTAACAGAGCCCACAGTAGCAAATAAAGTAAGTCTATGTAATTTTTTAGATAAGTTCTTAGAGAAGGCACGGGAATCCGATAAGCTCACGGTCACACACTGCGACGCTCTTGACCACAGATTAAGTCAAGGCAGAGAGCAGAGGCTGACACAAATCGAAAAATTAAAAAAAAATACAGAACGATTCAAACAGGAGCTTAGCGAATTCGCCGGGCTTTCACGTGCACTAGGTATAGATAAGACCACAGGCAGTGTAGTTGTAAGTTCTGAAGGAGAAGAAAGTGTCAGTGATATTAGTAGTGACGCGTCCGACCAAACAACCGCCGAAAGCCTCCTTAGTGGCTGGCTAGAAGTATCCTTCACGGATTCTAGTCCAGAAGCAAGCCCTGAAACCACAAAAGGCGCCAGTAGACTACCCTACAAAAGTTTAACAAAAAAAATAATCACAATGGTAGATTATGCAAAAGTGGCCAAGCTCACGGCACTACTAGTTCCTATGTTTTCGGGTGAAAATGCCCCACAGTTAGGTCGTGAGCTGCAAACATTTATTGGCTGTTGCAAACAGGCCCTACACTGTTTAAGTGAGGAAGAAAAAGCAGCCTTCCTACATATCTAGCCCACAAGGCTTCGTGGCGATGCCTATCAGCTGTTTGCTTCGGACGTTCTGACTACTTTTAGTGAGGTGGAGGAACGTCTGAACAGGACCTATCTACCACGAGAGTCGTACCAAGAATTGGTCAACAAACTGATCACAATGAGGCAAAACTCGTTGGAAACTCTGACTGCCTTCACAACAAGACTGAAGCAATTGCTGATGCTTTGCAACGAGGCAGCGGTACTGAAGTACGGAGCAACGGCAGCCCCAGCTGTGAAGACACAGTTGGCGGACTTCGCCAAAAATGCCTTCAAAAGTAGAGTGAACAATCCCCACCTATGCCAGTACCTCCTCAATCTGGTAGAAAATGATCTAGAGCAGCTTATACAAAAGGCTTTAGATATGGAAAAGATACAAGCAGGCACAGTTTTCGTCCAAACGCCACTAACGCAACAGCCGTATCAAATGGCACCAATAGATCCAAGTCTTCGAGTTCGAGCTCTTAGCCGAACTCCTTGCAATCAACCACAACAGCCACCCATGTACGCACCACCACGAGCATAAGAGCCCCGAAAGTTTAACAATCCATCCTATATACATGCTCAACCGCTACGCCCGCCATTTCCACGAAGGGATTCTAGACAAAATCTGGTACAAAACATCACCTGTAACTTCTGCCAAAAGCGGGAACACACCTACACGGAGTGTCTAAAATGCAAAAACACCCCCTTCTGCGCTAACTGCAGAAGTTATGGGCATGATATTCGCCCCAGAGTCTTTAATATAAGGCAAAAATGTGATTTTTGTGGGCGCTACGGACACAAGATCGACGAATATCGACAAAAACAAAAATGGGAGGATAAAAAGCAGGTAAACGACAAAGAGTCGACCCAAAACTCCCCGGCTCGACTATAAACCCTACCAGCAATAAACAAGGGTCTTCTCAGCCGCCCGACTTCAGTGTGCCCACCCCCAGACTTCCTCTAGACATAAGTCTAAATGGTCAGGCCCAGCTAATAGTGGACACCGGCGCTGAGATCAGAATAATTAAGAAAAAGCAATAAAATCGTGCGGCCCAATAAATCCCAACAGGAAACTAACGCTTCAAAGCCCCTTTGGCACCAGAAAAACCTTAGGAAGTTGCCAAGGAAACTTCATGCTAAAAAGCAACTTACCTTGCAACTTTCAGGTGGTAAAGAACATCCCAGGTATTTCCGACGACGCCTTGCTAGGAAATTATTTCCTAGCCAAAGCCAAAAATTACAATGTTGAGGGACCCAACAAAGTTCTGCGATTTCCTCGTACGGAAATCAATCCGAAAGGGTTTGCTGTGTCATTAGAAACTGCATCGGATAACCCGTGTTCACAAAACATAGTAAACAAAGAGACACTGGTAGAAGATATTAAACCCGACGGGGATACACCTTCTACCCCAGGTGTTCTCAAAGCTTCTCAACCAGAAGAAGTCGGCTGTGACCTACAAGAACGCGATAAGGGTGACTTGATTACCGATGCTCCAGCCTGTAAGACTGGACAGCATCAGGTGAATTTAAATGAACCTGTGTGCGTACCAGCAAGGTCTCAGATCGTAGTCACAGTTCCGTTGCAGTTGCAGGAAGAAATGCTCAGTCTGTCAAAAGAAATAGACGACGGAGTCTTCCTAGCAAACAGCTTACTCTCAGCTGGGTTAAAAGCACTCCCCATTGGAATCCTCAACACACGCAGTTCACAAGTAGTTCTAAACAGCGTGAACATAAATCTGGTTCCCATTAAAGACTACACTGTCGTCCCCATAAAACGAGAGTCAGATAAAGATAGTACAACAGCCCATCCGTCGAATCCCATGAGTCGAAATGATGGCGATGGTGAGCATCAAAATATAATTAAATCTAAAATTAAGAAGGTAGGGCATAAGGCCCCGGTCAACCAAGCAGTAATTGGAAACTGCTTCAAGACGCTTGCGGGTACCTCATGAAAAGCCCAACGTCAGGCACTGGCCAGCACACAAACGGTCTGCCGGTAGTAAACTCCCGCAGATCCATCTGGCCCAGCGCCTCTCATATATAAAACAAGTAGGTTAAGAGGTAAAATAAATAAGGAAAGTAACAATATAAAATCATTAAATAAGACTAGATTTAAGAATAATAAAAATAGGGCAATAAGCGCCGATCAGACGGCCACCCTACAACATATAAAGTACTTGTTCCCAAACGATGTCGAGCAAGACGACACCATAACAAAGTCCCGTTTCGCCAGATTAGAGCAAGAACTCAGTCTGGATGAAACCCTAAACATTCCATAACAAATCTCTGTTACGAATATGATGACATATTCTTTTTGAAAGGTGACAGGCTTACACATACCAATGCCATCACCCACGACATCCCCCTGGTGCAAGACCAAGCACCGATTAACCAAAAGATGTACCGGTTACCAGAGACAGAGCGAAATGTCATAAACGAGCAACTCCGAGAAATGCTGGACAACGATATCGTCCAGCACAGCATAAGCTCATGGAACTCGCCACTGCCAGTCGTCCACAAAAAAGCGGGACCAGATGGTGAGAAAAGGTGGTGCGTCGTCGTTGATTTCCGTAAAATGAACGAAAAAACGATTGGCGACGCCTTCCCCCTACCACGGATTGAGGATGTCCTCGATCAACTGGGCCACTCACGATATTTTACCACCCTAGATCTAGCCAACGGCTGTCATCCGGTACTCGTCGATCCGAAAGATCGAGCAAAAAGGGCTTTTAGTACCAACTACGGGCATAATGAATTCAAACGCATGCCGTTCGGGCTCAAAGGAGCCCCGGCTACATTTCAGCATTTCATGAATTTCATATTAACTGGCCTACAAGGCCTGGAATGTTTCGTCTACTTAGATGACATCATCTTTTATGGAAAAAGTTTGGCAGACCACAACGAAAAGCTTCGCAAAGTCTTTGACAGGTTAAGAGAAAATAACCTGAAACTTCAACCAGAGAAATGTCAATTTCTCAGGCGCGAGGTAGTGTATCTAACCAAGTTCTAGCCAAGGAGCACTACCTGACCCTAGCAAAACGGCATGCGCCCAAACTTTCCCCATTCCTAAGACAGTAAGGCAAGTGCAATCATTTCTGGGCCTTGCCAATTACTACAGAAAATTTATACCCGATTTTTCAAAAACAGTACGTCCTCTAACGAACTTACTCCAAAAGGATGTAAAGTTTAAATGTACTGAGAAATGCCAGGAGGCATTTCAAAGCATAAAAAACACTTTAGTTTCCCCTCCACTCTTAATATACCCCGATTTTTCAAAACCCTTTAATCTTACCACAGACGCCAGCAGCGAGGTTATTGGAGCATTCCTATCTCAAGGAGAGGTAGAAAGTAACCAGCCCATTGCCTACGCCAGCCGTACCCTGAACAAAGCCGAACGTAACTATTCCACGATTGAGAAAGAGTTACTGGCTATAGTTTGGGCGACTAAAAATTTCAGGTGTTATCTGCAAGGCCGAGAGTTCACGGTCTATACGGATCACAAACCACTCAAGGGTGTCTTCAATGTTAAGGACCCCACTTCCCGTCTGGTGAGATTTCACCATAAACTTTCCGAGTTCAATTATAAAATTGAGTATAAGCCCGGAAAGTACAACACGAATGCCGACGCTTTAAGCTGCATTCCACGGGATAATGGCAAAGACAAGGAAACTAAGCCTTCACGGTAGAAGCTATAGTCCACCACCAAATGGACTCGCATATAGAGGAGGAAAAACATTCATCGGACCGAAAGGAGTGTCTACAATTCAATGCAGTAACAAGAGCCCAGTCACGAAACACTCAGGAAAGTGGAACAAATGCAGACAGCCAGGCGAAACCAATAGAACAAAAAGAGCAAGCTCATCAATCAAAGGAAACAGAGGACCTTGACAGTCCACCTAGTTCCAATTCACAAATTATAGACGAAACTAATCCCCCTGAAGTAATCACAAGCCCAGAGGATTAAAAGATTACCATGATTCTCCCTTTGGCGGCCATCAGGGAGTGATAAAAACCTATAAAGGGATTCGAAGAAAGTACTGGTGGAGGCACATGCTTAGTGACATCAAAAAGCACATTAAGCGGTGTGGCAAATGTCAAACAATGAACGCCTCACCACAGTATCAAATGCCAATGGTGATTACAGACGTAGCGGAACAACCATTCGATAAAATCTATCTAGATATAGTCGGCCCACTAGAGGTGACTGAATTCGGAAACAATAGTATAACCTCACGAAGTTTGTAGATTGGTATGCCATACCGAATGGGGAAGCTATAACGGTAGCACAAATTTTCTTCGACGAAATCGTCACACGCTACCACATTCCCAAAAGAATAGTCACCGACCAGGGGAGTAATTTCCTGAGTGACCTATTCCAAAAAGTATGCAAACTCCTCAGGATAAATAAGCTGCAGACCTCAGCTTATCATCCCCAATCAAATGGAGCACTTGTTCGTGCACATAGACCATTGATTGAATATTTAGCAACTATAGTGGCGAAAATCCCAGCTCATGGGATAATTATCTGCGAACCGCTGCTTTCGTGTACAATAACAGTGTACACGAAGGAACAAAATTAACTCCCATGGACTGCCTTTACGGCTGTACAGCGGACGTTCCATTCAACTTAAAACGAGACCCCGAACCCCTGTGTAATCACGAGAGCTACTATACCATATTCTCAGGTATAAGCTTCAGAAGTCTTACGCCATGGCACGAAAAAATCTTCTGATGAGTAAACAACGCTCGAAAAATTACTATGACAAAGTTGTAGGTCACATTTCACAGTGGAGACAAGGTTCTACTCAAGAGCGAGAGTCGTAAACATAAACTCTCCCAGATTTGGGTAGGACCCTATTCGGTAACCGGCATTCCCAGTTTAGTAAACACAACAATTAAAATTCGTAAACGAGAGGTGACGGTACACAACAATCGCCTAAAACCTTTCTACGAATAACATGGTGTCAATATAAACTAAGTAATTCTAAGCTACAAAGACAACAAATACCCATTTTCACTTTGGACCCAAAGTAAAGATTCCTCATATATCTCTATTACATCCCTATCAATGACAGGACTCTTGTTGCTAATTGCATCAGTGGGTACAATAACAAAATATATCATACCGGCATTCATGGCATGGATTTCTATACGCAGGTGAAAACACTTCCATGGAAGTGGTTTACGCAAAACCGCAAGAAAAATTAAAACGTACCCAAAGTCTCCCTAGAGCTAGATCTATACAATTAGTATAATCAAAAATATCTATACTCATTTTTTTGACCTCGTCTTTTTCTTTTGTTACCGGCGCAGCCTCTTACCCTTTTTACTACACTGGCTGATAGAAAATAAGTGAAATGAAAACTAGGCATTAACGGGCAGAAAACACAATTCGGAAGATTAAAAGCTCTAGGAATTAAGAAAATAGAAGAAAGAAAGAAAGGCACAATATAGTAGAATTAAAACAAACATATAACCAATTAAGATATAATCAAAATTTAATTACAAAAAAAAAATAATAATAATAATAATAAGCAGTAAGGTTAAGCAATACAAAAGAATAATAAATTAGTAAATAAGATATTAAAATGCAATAATATAAATAACTATACTAAATAGATATAAAATGACAAGTTAAAGTAATAAAATCATAAATAGAAAAATAGTAAATAAAAATAATACAATAAAGAGAAAACAATAAGATAACCAAGAAAAAATTAAAAGGCGTTAGATACACACATAAAAAAAATAAAGGAAAAAGAAAATATTCTTTAATAGTAGATATAAATAAATAAATAAATAAGTAGAACTAGATAATAGGATTAAGGAAACCATATACTAAATTACACAAAAAAAAAAACAACATAAAATTAGAATTAGCGAATGCCTAGAAAAATATATAAAAGCATTATATACTCCTGTAAAAGCAACCAAAAATTATATATATACATATGTAAATTTTAGTAAAGCAAGAGCAAAAAGCACAACCGAAAACCGACCAAGACTCAGCCACCAAAAAATGCATCAACAACAAATTCCCATGAGAATTATTCCTCTTCAAAGGATAATTCACTTTTTCTCAGAGGGAAGGATTGTTATAAATAAATTAAATTTTCATATAAAACCTGAAAAAAGAGCAGAAAATAAAAATTATATGCAGTAAATTTTCACATAAGTTAATCATGCTTAAAACATGGTTAGCTTATCTCTTAAATGGGTGAAGAAAATTGCATCAGCAATTTTCCTCACATACCATACATTTTATTCCCATAAAACGACTTGCGAAAAATAAAAGTTTCAGTTTACAACCCAAGTCGTTTTGCTTAAAAATTTTGTCATTCAAATAATTTAATCAAAAAATAAATCAAAATGAAAATCGTACCTTCAGTATAAGAAAAATTTTTTAAAATAATTTTGCTAAGAAATGTATAACAATTTGATTACGGTTGGAAAGATAAGAAAGATTATCAGAAGACCAGTTTTCTATATGAAGAGTAGTTTTAAAATAATAATAAAAATTCCTAGATAGGTATTTGTCCGGTTATATCCCCATGAGCGAGGCATAGCCAGACAATCTATGCTACAATAATAATATAATATAAAAATATAATAACTGCTTTCGGAGGAATCCATAAGTCATAGCCCTCGAAATCTTTAGTCTTCTTCATTCCACTTAGTGCAACTCTCGTGCGTTCATTTCCTGCAATTCAAGCACTGTATCCAACCATTACTCTCCCCCAAATAGCACAAAATAAGACCAATCATCTCTCAATACTGAAAATCCAAAAAAAAGGTTAAAAAACTAGTGAAGGCGCCAACAATTTTTAGTATTACGTGGCAGCTTAAAACACAAAGCATACTGACATTTGAAGTTTCTCGCTGAAATATTTCAGTGGCGTTGTTACTATCCGTTTTTGCCCCGCTGGCCGGTATTGCTCCAGGTTACTAGCGAGCAGGGGGCCTATTCTTGAATAACGAAGTCAGATTCCGTATTCGTTATACTGTCAAAACCATTCGAAATCGACACATGTGGTATCCTTGAAATCCAAATGCGTTATATGCCTTTGTTATTTAACGCGTGGATTCAACCATTCGTTATGCTAATCGAAGAGTGAATCAGCTAGTATTATATTTTCTGGTGGCTATATTCTAACAATTGAGCCACTGGAGCTAACGCGAGGCATGGTCTTTTTCTTTTCGCTAATTCTATATAAAAGAAAAATCATATACAAATTATATTTTAAAGCATTATCATACAAATTTAATAAGACAAGAAAAACTTTTTTTTAATTAACAGTTGACTGTATTTGTTTCGTAAATTGACAAATTTAATCTTAAACTTTTTCACCACTTCGACTTTATAACGAGGAGCTTCAAGAATACGTACGGGGTATTCGATTCGTTATCAATCATTCGTTATTTACCGAATTCGTAAAAACCATTCGTTATTCAAGAATAGGGCCCCAGGAGCTATTCAAATCAATCTTTTGTCAGCCATATAAATTTTTGTAATGTATTAGCGGAAGTAGTTATGCCGAAGTCCACTTATTTGATAACAGTGATGTTACTTGTTTAAAATACAGTAGTATACGCTTGAATGATTCATCCTTTAGCTAAAGAGTAAATAGAACAAGGAAACAAGTTGGTCTAAGATTCTTACGATTCCTACATAACCTAGATTAATGCTCTTATGTAATTTGGTATGGTCACCCCTATTAAAAGGATTGATTGTTAAGCAGTCTTTCGCATCTATTTTTAGAACGGTTCATCGGAAACTAAAAATAATTCTAATCAGTTTCATAGGATTTTATATTCTAAAGGACTTTTCAGTACAATAAAAACATCTATGGCTACTCGTTTTCAAGTACACAAAAAACTGTATTTACTATTTTTATGAAAACGCGATGCTTGGTTCTCAGGCGTTGTCCAAATGTATAGTAAAAAAACGAAAATTTTGTATGAATGAGTTACCTGATTTTTCTCATTTTTGAACTTAAATTTTAAATATTTAAGCAGTCTATGTGCAAAATTTCAGTACTCTAAGTAAACGCGTTCTCGAGTTATCGGAATGACCGTCAGAAAAACAGACAGACAGATGGACATGCAAAAATTAAAATAACTTTAGAAATCTAGAAAATCAGGAAGAACAGGTTTTTTTGGCATATTTTGGCCTATATCTTTATAAACAATTCACCAAAAAGTTTTGGAATATCTGAAAGTAGCCCTTTCAAGCGATACCCTATATGATACTAAAAAAAATATTTTTGAGGAGACCCAATACACCCGCATTAATAAAAAAAAAAAAAATGTCATAACCTTTAATTGTCGAGCGCGTCACAAAAATTCTGCCAAATTTGAAATGCCTACGTCGTCACATGGTTTTCGAGAAAAATGTCCGTAACAGACGGACGAAAGGATGCGAGAGTATTTTTATAAAGGTGCCATTTGTTTCCTTTTGAGGTACGGAATCCTAAAAAAGACTTATTCCTGTTTTGTTCAAAACTGTTTCTTTTTATTGCTCTTCTTTTTTTTATTTCTACACCTAATTTAGTTTACGTCTTACAATATGAAGATCCGGTTTTATAACATATTTAATTTTTCTTAAGCATTCGTAAAACTAATTATTCAATTTGAAATTAGCAATGTTATTAATTTGACACAAAAATTAATTGGAAGTCCACAACATCAGCATTGAAATATAAATAAAATTATAAAATTTGACAATAGCGCCATCTACAAGAAAATGAGGAAAAACTCTCTCATAACTATGATTTACTTTTATATACTTACAATGAAACTTGTACGTGTTTTTTTTTACTCTCTCTACAGATAGAAGCGTCAGTACTAATCAGTGAAATGTAGAACTTTTTTAAAAGTTGTGGAGTGGAAAAGTATTCTGAATTGTCCTTAAATTTAATAACATAATGCTAACAAAAAAAAAGTGCATCTTCGACTGCACTTCTTCCGAGCACTATATGTTTAGTATTTCAGTATATAAAGGTTAAACGTTCTTTGGTAAAACTCATGCAGAGCCAAGCAAACATCAGAGAAATAGTAAAAGTTTTATCTGTCAGAGAACAGAAAATGTTTATGTTTGAATTTATCCGGTTTGACACTGTGCAACTTAACCAGATTTTAAAAGCTTTCAGGTCTGATAACAGATTATTGCAGCCTGAGTGCACTTAGCACATAGTAAATAGAGAAATCATTTAAAAGGAAATTAAAGGTGTCTCTAATCTTCTTTTTGAGTATCGTGGCACCCATAGGTAAATGTTTTTTTTACCTTTATAATAGTTTCTCTGATACACATAAAATGGATAGCCGGAAGATGGGATTCAACGATCGCAGTGATTATTATAGACAGACATTTGTTTTGTACAGGGATGACTTTTTGTACATACCTACTCTAGCTCTGTATGCTTAACTCAGTTTGAAAGGTGATCAGTCCATGGTTAATCCCGGAGCAGCAAAAGAGTGCTCACTTCTTACTCCCAATAATTGGCCGGATTTTAATATTAGAATGTCCGCAGCAGCGCATTCTCATGTTGAGCCCCCAACAGAATTTATCCGGTTTGACACTGTGCAACTTAACCAGATTTTAAAAGCTTTTAGGTCTGATAGCAGATTATTGCAGCCTGAGTGCACTTAGCACATAGTAAATAGAGAAATCATTTAAAAGGAAATTAAAGGTGTCTCTAATCTTCTTTTTGAGTATCGTGGCACCCATAGGTAAATGTTTTTTTTACCTTTATAATAGCTTCTCTGATATACATAAAATGGATAGCCGGAAGATGGGATTCAAGGAGCGCAGTGATTATTATAGACAGAAACTTGTTTTCTACAGGGATACCTTTTTGTACATACCTACTCTAGCTCTGTATGCTTAACCGAGTTTGAAACGTGATCAGTCAATGGTTAATCCCGGAGCAGCTAAAGAGTGCTCACTTTTTAGTCCCAATAATTGGCCGGATTTTAATATTAGAATGTCCGCAAAAGTGCACTCTCATTTTGAGCTTAACCAGATTTTAAAAGCTTTCAGGTCTGATAGCAGATTATTGCAGCCTGAGTGCACTTAGCACGTAGTAAATAGTGAAATCATTTAAAAGGAAATTAAAATTGTCTCTAGTCTTCTTACCTCCTCTAGCTCTGTATGCTTAACCTAGTTTGAAACGTGATGGTTAATCCGGAGCAGCTAAAGAGTGCTCACTTTTTACTCCCAATAATTGGCCGGATTTTAATATTAGAAAGTCCGCAGAAGCGCACTCTCATTTTGAGCTCCCAACAGAGCGACCTGTGTGGGACTGGAGATTTCCGAAGGAGCCCAAAAAGCGAATTCTTTCTTTGTCTTAAGCATCTAATTTTGTTTTCAAACATCCCGGCAGGTAAGGCATATAATTCAATTCTATCTAATTCCCTTATCTCTGTTCCAGAATTACACCTTTTAGATTACTCTTATAGAGCTGAAATCTAACCAAAGTTCTGTGCTCCTTTATTGCTTCTAGAAGGAGCACTCCAAATTTTTGATACTGAGATTTGAGTTTGTACCATATCTTAATAAATACGGCAAAAATGTTCATAATTTTGGCACACATTTAAAACGTCTGAGACTCACCATTTACGTCGCACACGTGAAAAATTAGAATTTTCGTATGGGGTAATGTCACAAAGGGGCTGCCCAATTTGATATATTTTTGAGCTTGGATCTAGAATTATAATATATGCATTTCATAAATATTTAAATGTATACAAATGTCAAGGTTTGGCAACATTAATAGTTCAGTTGTAATGCAATCACATAAACACTCGCACACTGGTTATAAAAACTATTGTTTGAAATCAGTCCTTAGATTGGAAGTGGTTAAGTAATGGAGACTAATAAAAATATGAGAAGAACTGGGTAGAAGATTATAGAGAAATCTTATTGTTATTAACTGCCATAAAAAACAGAGTCCGATGACATTCTGACATTAAATAAATTCCTTATTCTGCTCTAGGGAATGATTATAATTAATGGAGGTTCATTTATCAGTAACTAAGGAGTGCAGTCCCTTTGAAGTCATATTACAAAAAGTATGTAAAGCTTAACATCTTTACTGCTCAAGATTTTAAATAAATCCTCAAAGATAAAATAATGAACAAAAGACTGGATATATAAACCAGCCAGGTAATTTTGTTTTTTTTTTTTTTTTTAATAGGACTCTCTCCAGGACAACCAACGTAAGACTATTGATTCCACTCGAAAGTGCTTCTATGACAAAGTCATTCTTGTTAATTTTGGATCATCGCCAAGTTTCGAAGATTATTTATTAAGGGGAAAAAAAAATTGTCATCAATTATTCATCGTTATCATATGCCAAGTATTTCGTGTGCCATATTTGTTCATAGAAAGTTTGTCACAGTGTAGATTATGTTTTTAACTACATGAAAATAAATTTATCAAAGTTCAAGATTTCTCATTTTTGGAAGGTGGAGGTCATGCCACCAGAACGAATTGATTGCATTAAGTTTCTATTGCATGATTGGGCATTATTCAAGTGATTTCATAATACATAAAGTACACCTACATATAAATATATATGGATCTGTGTACAGGAATGACTAAAAGCTCCTGCAGTATACAGGATTATAGTAGATATAGTGACCTGATTTTCTATTGTATACTCATACACTTACAGCAATTAAGGAAGAATCAATAAATCGAGTAATAAATGCATGTAGCTAAGGGTTTTTACGCAATATTTTCTGAAAATATAACCTCATTCATTATGCTAATTTATTACAAGTGTGCCTATATAAAACTATAAATAGCAATAATAAGTGGACATGAAGTCCACACATTTGGAATACATTTATGGATTTTTGTCCAAAATTAATAATTTTTCCCCTTTTTATTTGTTAAATATTTTTGATATGTTCTATACATAAAGCTGAAGTCCCTGAATTAATTACCATGAATAGTGAATATATTAGTAAAAAGTCAATGCGAGATTCAGACTCACTCCATCCATTCCAGTTACGGCCAAGGTCAATTTTATTAATATTCAAATCCTTGGACTTATTCCTGTGTTGCTATGCTTTTCATGAGGAAAATTTCACAGATTGGACATTTGCATTATAACTAAACTGCTCATAGCGGAGTTACGTTTTTTAAAGCAATTTTCAAAATGTAAAAATATTAAGATCAAATAAAATGTTTTTCTGTAATTTATTCCAAAACGAGACTAGCCATAGCATTTTGTAAAGAAGAATATAATTTATAGCACAGACAAGAAATACCCAGATGTCGACGCTAGTACCTACTAAGAAAGTGATGTATGAGAAGAGCTCATAGCAAACCTCAATAATTCACTGATCTCGGCTAAATATATCATGGGTACGAACCAAACCAATTTAAATCGAGAATATTTCTTCAGAATTCGTGTGGATTTTTGGTGGCTGAAGACGATTCGAATAAATTCTGTCTGCCGTCTTGCTGGATTGTTTGGTTCTGTTCGTGGATGGCGGGGGGGGGGGGGGGGGGATATATAAATTTATGTTTTCAATATCTTCCACAAATTTACAATGCACAATTAGAAATGAATTGAAATCTTACCTAACTGAAATCGTCCCTGTTAATAAAAAAATATCAGTATCAGTTTTTGTGTCAAAGGGCTTTCTATGATAATAGACTCAACATTAGCTGTTTCAAAATCACCTTTTCAAATGCATCATAATTATCTGTTTTATCTGTATATTTCTAAATATAATAAATATATCCCCTTGAGAATTTTTTCTCACATAAGATCACGAAATGCTAATAAGAGCAACCCATGCATTTATGAAATTAACGCTTTGGCGGCAAAAATTATTTATATTTAAAAATATTATTTTCTTCCTGTGAAGAGGACGATGATGAAATTCTGGATGTTGACTGGAATGGGGTATTCGCCAGCACAGTAAATCCAACTACAAAGCTGTCTAAATTTGATGCTACTAACAATTACTCCAACTTCGAAGAGGAAGAAGAAAGAACTTCGAAGAGGAAGAAGAAAGGGAGAAATATGAAATTGATTAATTTTTAATTCAAAGTCCTTGTTATCAAATTTCTGAGTCAGAATTTCCACAGTCCACTGATGTTGCTATTCGGTATTTCTCCGGATATTGTTTTCTTAAAGTTATGAAAACTATGAAAAATCCTTGTTTGATATGTAAGGAAACTATGGTAAAAGACTCTAATTTATATTCCGATCCAACAGAAATATTAATTAAAATAAAAAGATATGGAAATTGTACCGACTTTAATGGCTTAATTTCACCAAGCTACTAATCAATTTTATGAAATTTGTAAACATCAGATAATAATTTTTGAACGAATTTTCAATAAAACGCCATTATTATGACAGATATTAGAGATTTTATAGTTTATTATTATTATTATTATTCAGTATCCACAGTGGTTTGATACGGAAAGTAACTGCTTTAATCACAGGTTACAAGTCTTGAACATTATAATTCTGGTTTTACTCAGAAAAAATTGTTCTTGGTCAGTGGATCTAAAACGCCACTTTAAAGCGGAAAATGCACAGAAAAATTATAAAAAATTGAGGAATCTTTTGAGCAATTACCGTTTTGGAAAAAATATGTTTACTATCGCGTTTCCCCACGTGTAAGAAACGGTGTTATATGGACGTTAGTATATTTGCATATCCTTTTTGAAACTACTATTACTAGTAACATATTTGAATTACTATTGAAAAAATGTGAATGTAATGATTATTATTGTGATAAAAACCAAAACCAACTATTGTTCCTTGATATGTACCTGCTCTACCGAAACAGCCTTAAATTACAGTTCTTTACAAAGGCTATTTTTTACATACGTATATTATATCTGAAGACAGCACATTGTCCATTTTTGACAATACCTTCTCCTTTTGCGAAATCGTCTTGGCAGGTGAATTTATACATTTTATTGGCTCTCGAAGGAGTATTATGCACAGAGATCGCAATAAAATACTCTATCATATTTAAAGCATTTCTGATGTGCGAAAAAATATCTTTCGAGCTCATTTTTTGTTAAAATTTGCAATTTTCTTAAATACAGAAACCAAAAAATGCAAAATCTAATTTGGTTGTGGCGATTAGTGATAACCGCTTTGGCGTTAATTCCCTGAATGTGCGATTTGTACCCATGCAAATAAATTTACCTAAAGTTTGTAATTTTTTTTGCTTATCCAACTATTAAAAGAAATAAATCTTGCATTAATGTTTACCACCCACCCACCGCCCCACACACACAACTCATCATACAATACGATGCCAGACAAAATTTATTCGAATCGTCCTCAACCACCAATAATCCACACGAATTCTGAAGAAATATTCTCGATTTAAATTCTAAGAAAAAAATTAATTTTTGTCTATATTAAAAAAATTATTTGGTTCGTACCCATGATATATTTAGCCGAGATCAGTGAGTTATTGAGGTTTGCTATGAGCTCTACTCATACATCATTTTCTTAGTACTAGCGTCGATAGCTGGGTTTTTCTTGTCTGTGCTTCTTACAGTCCAAATTTAATTTTTCTTGAGGAGACTTTTTGAGTTGGTATCATTGTACTCCGAAATTTAGGAATATCACAAACTATACGATTCTTAAACACCAGGAGAAGATTGCGGTTGCTCTTTTCTCTTATCAGTGATTTTAACCCTGCAATTTTTTATTAACTGTGACTAAGATAACATAGAGTTTTTTTAGCCACTGTACCCGGGGTCAAAAGTTCAAAATTTTAAAACTTAAAAATCTGCTACATAAGTAGCATACTCTACTATGTATATTAGTGTAGCTAGATAGATTGCGACATAAATGCTTATTAAAAATAAGGAAATGAATAAAGGCCTAAAGGTCGATTCACACCGCCGCGATAGCGATTGAAATAATCATAGCGATACACTAGCGACACAATTCCTTTCACATCAACGCGATAGATCACAGCAATAGTTACATACATAAATGTATGCCTGAACCAAATAAAAACATTTGGGAAAAATCTAAACATCGGACAAATTAGAGTTTCCCAATTGCATTGGCTAGTATCGCGGGTGGACATGCTACCATTATGTGTCAATTCAATGTGTACTAGCTCGACTTATACTGGCTGGACTTAATTTTTCAATTTGAAAAAGTTTGTCTTACTGACCATCGTCTATATCGAATAAAAATTTTTATATATCGACGTTGAAAAATATGGAAAAAGTAGTGACGCAGGTGTTTTAAAGGTTTCGGAAATATAGATGAAATTTGAATGCGGTTTGTTCGAAGAATACCACCAAATGTTTGCTTCAGAAATATCAAAGAACACTTCATACCTCGTTTGTCGATTAAGGATCCGCTTTCAAATTTTACTTGATGCGGGTTTCCGCAGCAAGGTATGCTCGACAAGAACAAGAACCTTAGAAAGATTAGTACAATACTTCAATTTGCACATCCTTATAAGTACCTAGTTAATTGAAAACATGTTTGGAATTTTGGCGCAAAATGGAGAATTTTTGCCAATCCTACTGCAACACAGCCTAAAAAGGCTATTGAAAAGGCCCCATACGCTCTTCATATATTTTTACAGGCCCCGAGTGAGAACGATAATTATTAGACTGAATATTTAGAGCCCTGTTAAGGGGTTATACCTCCCAAACGCTCTAAAAACAATGCTTTTTTAATTTTTTTAAGGGCATTTGAGATTAATGTCACACAAATAATATAACATTTGATTAAGCAACTCTTGCAGAAGAGAAAAAAAATTTTTATTTACATTTTTTTCCAAAATGGCGGCTGTGCAGTGATTACCGTAAACCGCTATTTCAAAAAGGTCTTCCGCGGCGAGCAGTAAAAGTCTCGACCAACTCCACCACTCCACCATTATCTAAATGAGTTTTGCTAGTGAAGTACATATGATTATATTTTTAGAATTCTTTTTTCGCGAAATGGCGATTGTTTTAACAAAAAATCGTGTTTTTGACGAAAAAAATCGACTTGAATCGTATGTACTTCACTAGATAATCAAACGATGAAGCTACAGTTAAAATTTGAAATCAATCGGATGTAAACTTTTTGTATCGCAAAAAGCAGCGTGACAGAAGGTTGTCGGAGCTAAGTTCTTCATAAATGGGTTTTATTGCGTTGAAAACGTCCTCATGCATTATATTCTTGTGCTCGTACGTTGTAAGGGTACCAAGCGCTTTACTGCGCTGCCAAGTACACCAAGAGTCTACTCCGACGGAACACTTCTCGTGCTGTGGATTCTCGTTCGTTGACATTTTATTGATTTAAAATTGATTTAAAAAAATTTTGAGTTTAGATCGGAAATTGGGCGTTGTAGATTTTGATTCTAGGGTTGTTTTGGCATGATTTAAGCCAATAAAAAAAAAAAAAATGAGAAAATAAAATTTTTTTGGGAGGTATAACCCCTTAATCAAAAATGGGAGGATTGATAAATTCTGAAGTTAATGGAAGAAATTTTCCAAATCCAACAACGTTTTTGTACTTGCACTATAATCTCACTTCGTTTAACACTTCCCACTTGTGTTCTATACTAGATTTAGCCTCTACAGAAGGACACAATAAATCAACTCTAGTCGCGGTGTCCGCAGGGTCCCAATACTCTTAAGCTAACCCAACCTGTATTCAACTCATTGGCAATATCAACACCCACTTTGTCCTTTTTTCCACTATTTTTACAATATTTTAAATTTATCATCATCATATAAAATTGGGTATTTCTTTATATGATTTTAATTCATTTTTCAACACCCACTTGAATTTGCCCTACCCATTTTGAGATCACAGCTCGCGATAGATGACTAAAATTGTGCATGCTGCGATAGACATTTGAATCGCTGGTCAAACGCTGCAGAAATTCTTTGTATCGCTTTACCTTTACATTGAAAACTATGTGTAGCGATTTATCGCTCTCGCTACGTTATTGCAATCGCTATCGCGGCCGTGTGAATCGGCCTGAACCCACTGACATGTAACATACAAGGAATGTGTTCCAAAACGCAAATGCAGCTATAGTTGTAACTATGTCAGAGTTATGTCAGAGCTATGTCAAGCTGTCTGCAGTTAACTAAAGCTGTTTGAGGTTTTGGAACGATCTGAGTAAGCTAAAAGAACTGTCATTTATACTGATTGTATAATTTTATTGATACTTAAAACTAATATTTTATTACTGTGTGTTAATCCGAAATGAGCCAGAGAAAATTAAATAAATAAATAAATTTCGAAAACGTTTGTAAAAGCGCGCCAAAAATATTTCAATTGACAGCTCACGTCACGGTTTATGTATTAGAAAACTAGCAGTTTAGAGCACAGTCAGGGATAGTTTACTATTTTAGTCAACTTCAGATGTTTCGGAACGCTCAAAAGTCAACTCAGCTGACATAATTTAGTTGACTACTGAGTTTTGGAACGATTGAAGTCAGCTATAGTCGACTGTAGCTATGTTGTGGAATGCACTAAAGGTGATTTTGAATTGGTTGTCATAAACGAAACAAGAGTTGCAGTGTTAGGAAGAGAAAATTGTATGCCAGGGGGACGCGCAATCTCAACCGTTTCAGAGTTACAGGGTGATTAAGAAAATATCCTAGTTTTTCACAAAACTCCTCGTAACTTCCTTGTTAGGCAAGTGCTATACCAGACTATTGATGTGCTGATGTTGTGATAGTGAAGTTTCAAAATTATCAGCAGCTGATATATTACGAGGATATCACATCAGTAGGTAATGCTACATCTACATAAAGTGATCTGATTTTTATTTCAAAATTGCAACCACTTAAAATGGAATTCAGCGGGGAGGAAGAACTTTTGCTGGTATTTTAAATTAATAATGGAACAAAAAAGCAAAATCAACGCAAATATTAGGTGTATGGTGGGTTATATATTAATATAGTCGGAATTTTTTTGATGGTATTTACATCTGAAGTAAACTATCATTTATGATCAATAATAAAATTGAGCCATTATTCATGATAAACGATAAAGTCCAACTATGATTCATGATTGGATCCAACGCCTCGTAGCAGGTGAATTATATTCCGTGTATGGAGGCAAGAAACTATGCTAATGTAAATTGCAAATTTTAACTTCAAAAATTGATTGGAAGAAGCGTTTCGTATTGGCAGAATTCTTAATACTCTTCAGTACGGAGTAAAATTTAATAAAAAATTCCACAAGAAAACATATCTTTTCCAATTTACAATGAAATTTCCCTCCAAGCTTTTTCAAATTTATCCCTTTTGTAGTAGTCTGCACTAGTGATGGGCGAATTCGGTTATTTTGGTGACTCAGGTCAGACGAGTCTTTTGGTATAAGTGACTCATGTAAAAGATTCGGTCATTTGAGTCAGTTGAGAATAATCATTTAATACCCTAAAATAACCAACCTCACCGAATCGTTCTTGTCAGGGCAACGCTCAAAGCTAAAAGAGCGCTTAGTTTATCAATTTTTCAGCCGTTCGCAACTGATATATCACTGCGTGTTAAGCAATCACAATCAAAATTGTGTTTTTGTAACTGTTCAACTGCTGAAATTTGGCATGGAAAGGCAACCCGGTTGGCTTCAAAGTAAGAATTTAGCAAATGAAAAATTGCTGCATTCTCTGAATTATTAAATCAATCTTCAGTGCTGCAGAGATTTTTATTTGTTTCAATTTATTTCATTCTTTAGTCATAGAAATAACTTTTCCTTAAGAAAAAAACCCTTTCTAAGAAATGAAAATTACAAATTTATTACATAAATCGAAATTAGTTGGCTTTAAGTCGATCGTTGCAGGTAGAGCATGAAAATATATAATAATATTGAAACTATAGAGATCATGTTTCTTAAATACTTGCATTGATTTGGCACCTGTTTGCAACCTTTCTGCATGTGCTGAAAGGAGGTAAATATCAAAACAACGATTTGCCGACAGAGTTGGTAGTTGAGGAGCAATAAAATTTTATTCAGAAAGGATACCTTTCTGGATGCGTAGTATCAAGTTTTTGTAGTTTCTTACGCTTTCGAAACAGAGTTGTGAGCGGAATATAATATACAATATGAACTAGATGCAAAAGTTTTATTTCAATGTGAAAAAATATTAGCTAAAGATCTAGCTGAATGCGTAGCCCTGTAAACAAAAAGTTTAAGATCGGTTGAAAATATGGCTCTAACAAATAAGTCAAGAAAAGCCGTTTCTTTTCTCCTTGAGTCTAAGTGACTGATTGACCGATATAATTTTGAAACGGTGACTCAGGTCTTTTGAGTCAGTATACTGACCCGATCAAATCGTTCACGACCGATCCATCACTGGTCTGCACACGTTGATTCCCACAGACACAATCGTTTTTTAACACTTTGCACTAATTTTGAAACAACATTTCTTTCACTCATTTTCAATATTTTAAACTAATCCGACTTAATTAGTTTTAAAATAAAATATCGAGTGATGTCAGTTAAAAATCAGCAACATGCAAATCACTTGCTGATTACCAGCAGATCAGTATCACATCAATAACTCACATGCCTCATTAAGATATTAGTACTGCTGATAATCACAAAAATTATTAGTTTATCCTCATGATTTTATTAATCATTGGAGCAAAAATCTTGTTTTAAAGTGGAATAAATTGAATTATCGGTTTACATTTTTTCGATTTTTGTGTTTGATGTGAAAGTGCCTTTAGTGGCGCTTTGGTGATAATCCTCAAAAACCAAACTCAATTATGTCAATGCCAAGATGTGGCGATTATGTAATTACTTTGTGGGACAATTAAAAGTTACACACGAACGACAGAGATTATCTTGATGATATAGGTAATTTAGAATTATGGCTATCGTCTATCGAGGGTATAACATTAAAGTTAGTTATATCACATTGGAAGAAATAATCGAAATTTTGAACGGAAAAGACAGGGAAAGCCTTTATAATTACATTAATATAGCTTTAAGGTAACACAGATTTTCTAAATGACATTTCTCTATGAATATTTAGGGTAGCCAAACCGTAAAGTCGATTTTCGGCCATTGAATTTGCTAAATAAAATAGCAATTACATTTTCCAGTATGGAATTAATTTAATACTCAGCATTTTTGGCCAATTTAAATCCCTTCCTAGCTGCAAATATCATGAATTCATGAAAATCTTATTTATGACTACATCGTTAAACTTATAAAAATCTAATCAATGAAAAAGTCACATCACGGTAATGCAGAAAGTAAGGAAGCAACTGGTCTTTTTCTTAAGTGATACCTCGTAGCGTGCAAAAAGAATAAAAATCAGACAATGAATCAATGAGAAAGAGGCTGCTGCAGTTAGCAGGGTGTGATCATAGTTTAGTTTTAGTTCATGTTTATGAATATTTTCAGAAATTGAATTTACCTTTGAAGTATATTTATGTTTCCTCCTATTCAAATTATGGAAGCACGACTGTTTATATAATTATTCAATGGTTGCAAAAGTACTCATACACTTACAAATTGCTGTGTAAAAGGCATTATTGATTACATTAGTTGGCCGGAAAGCTAATTTAAACAAATGCACGACTCCACTTCAACGAGGAGATGCAGTGAGGACACCTTTCTCTGTGGCAGAATCAGGACTCACAGTCCATAAGACGAATTTTTTAACTGTGGGGCAAGCAAATTAGTTATTTTCTATACAGGGTAGGTTCTGAATTACAAAAGGTCAAAGAGAGTTTTAATTTTGTAGATTTGTACAGTTTTGTGTCCTCATTAATATTCCTAGTTTACGACCTACAGCGATCGCCCTCACGGCGCTTTATTGGAATAACCAGTTTTTCGATATCTTCTCCCCAGCGCCATCTAAATTGAAAATAGCTCCTACCAAAATTATAGAGGAGTCATTCCATAACAAATCGACCAAAAATTACATAAAGTACAACATGACCATCAACAATTTTTTTTTTAAATTATCCATACTTGGAGGGTTTGTGAGAACAAAAATACAAATTAAAACAAATGTTTACGCGTATTCACAAAAATGCTGTCCTGGTCTTCTTTAAAAATTCATATATATTTTTCTATTCATGATAGGACAGTGAAATATGGTTCATTTGAAGGATAGGATTTCAAGGTATAAAAAAAAATCCATCTTAAAAATATATGCGAGAAAGGACATCAAGAATAAGGATTTTGTCTTTTATCCTTGATTATCCTGGTAGATGTACTTTTTTATTTATTTATTATTATTGTTATTTTGTTGCATAGCTTTAAATTCTATCCTTCAAATGAGCCATACTTCATTGTCCTAGCATGAATAGAAAAATCTATACGAATTTTAAAAGAAGAAATTTTGAAAACCATAACTAGCGGGATACGCATTGTATAGGGAAATTTTTTTAATTTGTATTTTTCTTCTCATAAACCCTTCAAGTATGTAAAATGAAAAAAAAAAATGGTGATGGGCACGTCACACTTAATGTGATTTTTTGTCGCGATATGTTATGGAAAGATCCAACAGCCTAAGTACACGTTTTTAATGACTATTTTAAATATTAGCATAGATGGCACAAGAACTAGATGTCGCATGCAGTACCAAAAAAGTATACAAAATTTATATGGCTGGGCGGTCCATTCCGGAATGGACCACAACATTTGAAATGATGTACCAATATATGTACGTCGAGTGATTCATATTTTTTCGTATCTGAAGTGTTGAGGAAGTCGATCAAATGTATACAAAACTGCTATTATAAAAAACTTTACTTTCGGACATCTAGTTCTTGTACCATCTATGGTATTAGTTATTATTTTATGATACTGCCAATTTAGATTTCAGATATAACATTTCATTTCTGTGTTTTCATTAACCCCGGTAATTTCTTGCATGGGGTTTAATCTAAACCAAAATGAACCTACTTTAAAAGGAGTTTTGCTTTTTTATTTATCTGTTTTCGTCACTCCATTAGAAAACAATCCCCAATAAGTAGAATATTTGTAATTTCCGGTATAAATGTGTCCATGCCCCAATTTTTTAATACTTCAAAAATGTCCACGGGTAAATGAAAACAGGACTTTTTCCATATTTTTGTTCCACAATAAAATTATATATGCATCGATTCTGAATTTTATCCAAATTTTAAATGACATTAAATCCTTCTTATGTCAGATTTTGTTCACGCATCGACTTGAATTAATTTTGAAATTAAAAATTTGTTGAGAACTAGTTGACTTTGTATTATATAATATAGACTTATCTAAAAATCGATTAAAATCACAAAACGTTTCTTATCCCATCCTGATCTGAACGGCTTTTACAGAGAGGAACTGTGGTGGGTCATCAAGTCAGCAGAATACCTTGATCAAAAGAATGGCGCAGAACTGATTGTGAGTCAAATGGAAAGGCTACACAAGTGTGGTGGCGTGGCAACGATTTTATAATATAAAGCTATTGCAGGCACATTGGGTAGTTTGGCCTCAGTGAAAAATAATGTGGAATCTCCGAGACTCCACCTCTGTTGAGAAATCATTAAAACTTCGCATTGTACACGGCTTCTACTAATCATGAGCACCACAGCTAGAGAAGCCCTAAATTTTTTCTAAGAAATTTACTGGAAATATTTTCTTTAGAATTTTAATGCATTTAACCAACAAAAGGTGCTTGGGGGCGGCTTATAATTTTTATAAGCGTAGACGCTCATTTATTTCTTCTTGGAAATTTACAGAATTGTTTCATTTAGTGCCCGAATGGAGTTATTTTCAGATACAACACTTTCATGTGTGCCGTTGTCGGCCGCCAAAAAAGCATATAAATTCTAATGAAAAAATATCCAGTATGTTTCTAAGAAAAAATTTAGGGCTTCCCTAAGATTTGTTGGGTCTGAAACACTGTGGAGCCAATTCTAAATATTTTAGAAAATTGAGTTCTATAGGCAACCATATGCTTGCAGCATCTTTGTGGTGGAAGAAAAAGAAACCTTTTAAAACGGGCTATTTTCTAACGATTATTTGTAATGTTTGATGAAATTATAGTAACAAGGGGGGACGAACGAAAAGATGCTGGTGGGCAGGTAGATAGCAACATGGACGCCTTCTACTCCATTTGTCTGTATCCTCATTATTTCCATATAAAATATAATCTGCTTAAATTAAAAGGAAAGAGGGCTTTCAGGAAGTTCGTAATAAATTAAAGGAAAATCCTTTTTCCTAACGAGATTGTGTACCAACCTCATAGCATGTTTGTATGTAGAATATTATGTTGCCAAGATACATAGCAGCCATGTTTCCACATTCTGAACGCAATCTCTTCTTGCTTTTTATTTTTATTTTTTAATAAATATCTCCTTTCCAAGAAAATTCCGCATTGACACGACCCGACAATTCCAAGCGAAAATTGTTTTGCATCGTAGCTTCATAAAAGATGTAGAAGTAGAAAATTTAATTTTAGCTTGGCAAAGTGCATAGTTTTCCTTTCATAAATTTTCCTTAGTTTTACCCTCGGTATGTATTGATTTTCATGCTGCTTAAAAGAATCTATCTAGGTACGTTCACGTAGTACGAAGTATACGCCTCACTAATAAGCAAGGATTTGTATGTAAAATACATAGACTTTTCATAGATTTTCTTGAAAATTACTTAAGACTCTCGTGCCGAAACATTTTCTTCTAGAAAATAACTAGTCTAGATTTCTCCAAGGCTTTATACAGCGGCATAGTCACGGAATTGTAGAGAGTTCACTGCACATACAAGAGCTTAACGTCAATAAGGGTTTGCGGCCTTACCTTGGAGGGATGATGTTGTAGAAAGGTAGATTAGGTTATGCAAGTTTGTGATGGGTGGTTGTAGATAGATTCATTGTCGTGCATTTTATTTTTGTGTATAGAGGTATACAAAAAAAAAAATAGATAGAAATAGAAGCAGTAGATGACAGGTAGTGGGTGTATTTTTTTTATGCCGTATCGGCAGCACAACCCGACGGATTATATTTACTGCACTAAATCTGTGCATACACAGTAAACAAGGTGCAGGCAAACATTTTAAGTTTCCATGTATACATGAGCTGATTGAAATCGCATCCACCCCTTCTGTATAGAGAGGGATTGGGGTGGATTCGCTCCATTCGTGCATTCTGTAAATTTAGATTTGTTGTTGTAGTAGGGGGGGGGAGCTATTATTGTCGCAGTGGTTTTAGTGTCTCCATTTCCTATTGTTTGCATGAGCTTTATGTCATTATTTGTGATTGTAATCAGGCGAAAGGAATTTTCACACCAACTACCTACGTAGGTATGTAAAAGCATGCAATTTACTGCAATTCATGGAGCTTCTAAAATACATTTTTTAATGTTTCTCTTTTGTAGTAGGTACCTACTGTAAAATTTTTAAAATAGCCTTGAAAAGATGAGGGTTAACATCAAAGTGATGAAATGTATTTTCAGGTATCAAATGCAAAGTTGTTATGTAAAACTACTAACTCTGCTGTGTTGGTGTATTTTTAATGAGCGCCTATCTGCTGTTCTTTTCCTACAAGGAATTAAGTCGGATTAAATTGCAAACATTTAGTTCCCCCCTTATATTTACCGCAATTTTTATGATATTGATTTGAAAACTTCGGCAAAATATACTAGAAACTCTTCAGTTCAAATGAAAGCGGATTTAGATTTTTGTTTTATATAAATCAACAACCTAAAAAAACGTGTTTTTTTCTCTCTTTAAAAGAGATTTATTTTGAATATAAGCTGAGGGAGGATTATTTGCATTTTTTCCCTTTTCACTTTCATATTGCATACTAGGTGGAGCCCGGCGATAATATAGATGCCTAGATGGGTAGGGTTGAGGGTTGAAAGGAGTAGGTGGTTAGGGCGTGGTGCTTAATATGTGATAATGTCTAAGCTATCATCTGGCTCGATCGCGTGATTTCGAACTCTAGGATTTCAGTGTGTGTCTGTATCAGGCCATTAGCTAGAACCATATTAAAAGTAGAGCATCAGAAATTTGAAGTAACATAACATAACAGAAGATAACATAACATTTATTAGAGGCGATAGTATACAACATTACAATCTTTTATTATACCTAACATAATTGGTCTAAAACGTGGAGGAATTCCTCGGTGCATTTGGGATACTTCTGTGCGGGTGAAGGGACATTTTTTGAAAAAGTAAGCTTCTAGAACCCTCATTTTATTACATTTTTTTATATGTGAACTAAAAAAGGTATCTACAATAAAAGGCTGAACTGCAATAGACGTAAATAACTTTACGAAATTGAAGGAGACTGAGGTTTACTTACGTAAAATTTATATTTTAAGCCTATATATATACAGGGTGTCCCGGAAGTCGACGTCAAGCCTGAATCGGGTGATAAACCAAATCATAACAGTTACCAGAAAAATATAAAAAAAATCTAAGTCATGTATTTTTCAAATAATAGACATTTCTTTTGTTTTCGAGAAAATGCATAACCTGTGATGGTTTTTTAGCTCCTGTTGCTACAAATCTTTACTTTTTTCAATTTTATTTTTCTTATCTAATCTTAAATCCTAAATTCTAAGTCTACTGTTCAAGCTTGGAAGAAAATGTCACATTTTGCCGAAACAAGAATATAAAATTAATAATTCGTTGAACTTTAACTGACTATACTGAAAAAAAAATGTATTACGCCAGTTTGGCAAGTAACTTTAAATGTTTACGCTTTAATAAGGATTCCAAAATGGTACAACACTTGCTACAATATATCTTAGATTATGGAAAAAAAATTGTTTCTTCAAGAAACCCAGTTCCGAAAAATTTCTTTTCACCTACTAAAAATGATTCTAGTGTACCCAAAGCTTGCCGTAAGACCGTAACTTTAAAATTCTAGTTTGAGTGAGAGGGAGAGTCATTGCATGAAATGTGAGTGAGCAAGATAGTGACGCTAGCTCATCAAATCATTGAGTTTTTACAAATGTGTATCGTCTACTCTCCACAGAGGTGAAGGAAGAGCTCCTTACCTTACGAGGACGTAGTACTTCAAGCAGTTGAAGAAGACCCAAGTACTTCGGTACGTGCAAACCAGGAAAGCACAGGAGTGCCTAAAAGTATAGCTCCCCGAATTTTACAAAAACATGAGCTCCAGAATTTCGGAAGCAGTTGAATTTGTCATCAATGGAAGATTTGCCCGGATCCTTTTTAAGAAGATGTCGAACTTGTATTGCAGCTGAAGGAAGGTAGTTTGAATATCCTTTGTAAATAATAAATCTTAGCATCCAAATAATTGGGGTTTAATTTTAAACTTAAGGAAAATTTGTCCTAAATTTAACAAAAAGTTAGCATCTCTAACTTGAAAGCGTCACAATCTGTCTCACTCACACTTCTTCGTCTCACTCAAACTAGAATCTTAAAGTAAAGGTCTTACAGCAAGCTTTGGGTACACTAGAATCAGTTTTAGTAGGTGAAAAGAAATTTTACGAAACTGGGTTTCTTGAAGAAATTTTTTTTTTTCCGTAATCTAAGAAATATTGTAGCAAGTGTTAGACCATTTTAGAATCCTTATTAAATGCGCCAACTTTTAAGGTTACTTGCCAAACTAGCGTAGTACATTTTGTTTTTCATTACAGTCAGTTAAAATTGGGTGAAATATTAATTTTCTATTTTTGGTTCGGCAAAATGTGACATTTGCTTAGAATTTAAAGCAACAGGTTACATAAGCACTATTCGGGATTACAAAAGAAAAATAAAATTGAAAAAAACTAAAGATTTGTAGCAACAGGAGCTAAAAAACCATCACAGGGTGTGCATTTTCTCGAAAACAAGAGAAATGTCTATAATTTAAAAAATACATGACTTAGATTTTTTTTGTGTTTTTCTGGTAACTGTTATGATTTGGACTATCACCCGATTCCGGCTTGACGTCGACTTACGGGACACCCTGTATATCACATTCCGTAACAGTTATTATCTTGATATTTAATGTTTTTAATTTTAAAAAGTGGTAAAAGTGAAAAAATTAACAAATTGAAGTTGATTTAATTGAAGATTTTTGCTTTCCATTAATTCGCAGTAACCATTTTTATTCCATTTTAATTTTTACATTGCACTTTTAATCATTTAGTATTAATTTAATTGTTTGACACATCGCACTCTTACAGAATGAGCGATTCTTACCGCACCTTTCACTGACCGCAATTTGACTTTTAAACTTAACGAAAGTTCCCCTCATACGAGTTAAAGTTAATTTGTGTACGCCTGTTAAATTAAAGTAAGTAATTAAGTAAATGTACTTCCGTATACGTTTATTATAGTTCAGCCTAAAAACATGTAAATCGACCAAACAAGAAACACAACATGGTAAAAATTTTCAATATAATTGCAGTCTTCGATTTGCCATATTTTTGGAATTGTCGTAGCACTTCGTCAATATTTTTTTTGTCTGTTCTTTTCCGTTCAAATGCAAGAAACACCAAACCTGCCATTATCTCGTGAACCATTGACATTCTTTGAGGCTTATTAATAGCAATTAGTGTCGTGTACACCCGATTATTGACACTGATGCAAATATGACGCAAACATGGCCGAGTAGTGGCTCATACAGACTCCCCGCGATGACTTTTATGACGTCGCCGCAGAATATGGAATAAGTTGGCAATTTTTAAGGTAGGGCATTGTCATTTTAAGGTAAGGCATTGCCCCTCTATGCGCTCCCCTAAATTTAGGATATATTACCTAAGGTGTAGCAAATATTCCCGAAAATGTAAGTGTTTCTTTCCCCTATATTTTAGGGAATATTCCAAAATTTTAAGGAAAACAATTTGCTCATTTCTTAAAAGTGGACGCAGCCCCGATTGGTCCCATTTTCGAACTTAAATTTTCCCTTTTTTTAAAAAAATGCCAATGTACAAAATTTCATCTCTCTGCCTCGACGCGTGAAGCAGTGTCCAAATATATAGTGAAAAACTTATCTTGTTTTTCAACACCACAGTATGACAACATCAAGAACGGGTTGCCCGATTTAGACCATGTACCAAATTTTAGCTCTCTAAGTCGACGCGTTCTCAGGCAGTGCCCAAATATATGTATAGTTGAAAACGAAATTTTTGTATGGCAACACCAAGAAGGGGTTGTCGATTACAATTTTTCTTTCCCTAAAACCTTATTCAGACTATTACGAACATTAAAAAAAATTGCCAAATCGGTCCAGCCGTTCTCAGGTGATGCGATTGATTACCAACGAATACAATTCATTTTTATTTATATAGATTTGTTTCAGATTGATAGTTTGTGTTGTAATGTAATCCATGAAAATTCTAACATATTTTTGAGGTTCTGTACCTCAATTGGAAATAAAATGGAAGTCTTATAAGATCGCTTTTCGGTCCGTCTGTGTCACAAACGTTTTCCTCGACCACGCGTGAAATTTGAAATTTATCAGAATGTTAGATCTTTGTTATGCGCACACATAGGTGACAGTCAAACATTTTTAAATATATTTTTTTTAACTTTTTCAAATTAAAATATAATTTTTTTGTATCTTGTATGGGATATTGTTTGAAAGCGCAACTTTCAAGGGTTCCAAATTTTTTTTTTAAACATTTAGGCCAAAATGTGTAACAAAACAATGTTCGTCGGACAGAGAAAATGATTATATGTAATTTTATAGGATTTCGTATGCTGAAGAAATTTTTAGTGCAATACAAATGTCTAGGACTGATCGTTTTTACAGTATACGTAAAAAACCTAAATTTTTATATGGAGACACCAAGAAGGGTTGCCCAATTTAGTCCATTCTTGCTATTACTATGAAAACACCATGTACTAAATTTCAGCTTTCTATGTCGAAGCGTTCTCAGGCAGTGTCCAAATATACCTACATATAGTGAATAACGAAATTTTTGTATGGGAATCCCGCGTAGGAGTTGCCCAATTTGTTTCATTTTCAAACTTAATTTTATTTATTTTTTTAAGTCCGCCTACAAAATTTCAGCTCTCTAAGTATACGCGTTTCGAGTTATCGTGCGCAGACAGATAGACCGACAGACAGACGGACGGACGGACAGATGGACATGCAAAACTCAAAATAATTTTCAAAATTATGCGTGGGTGTCCAATCCATTTTGCTCTTTCATCATTATTTCTGAGCGTTACAAACGGAGTGACAAATTTAGTATTATAAAACGCAAACTCGAAAAGTCAATATTTTCTTCTTTTATTATCACTTTGAAAATATTTATAAAAATGTAATCTATCGCTAACAAACTGTTACAACCGAATGAATCTCTGTTTTCTTAATCTACATCCTCAACCATCTACCCATCATTAAAACAATCCGAAATTAATGCTAATGGGTCCTTCTTGGTAAGGTACAGAATTATGTGCCGCTTCTTTGATGTATATTTGCTTCTTAGAATTCCTGTTGTGTTGCATTGCAGCAAAGAAACATAAAGCCATGGCCTTATGTTTCTTTGATTGCAGCTACTAACAGTATACTCTACAGATTTCATCTAGGGTATAAAAATTGCGTTAGTTTTAGAAATACTGAGCAAGAGTTTATTATTTGTACCCCAGCGATAAATAGAAGAGAGATAATTATTATAATTTTGAATATAGCATCCTCAGACCTTAGACCGAGCGGTGAAGACAGGCACCTATATGTTTGATCATCATCTGCATACATAGAATATTTGCTATAGTTGATTAAAGTCGAAAGATCATTTATGAAGTCTGTGAATAAAAATGGCCCTAGGATTGCGCCCTACGGAATACCACAATTGATGCTGACGCTGTTGGAGAATTGATTGCCACAGAAAACTCCCCGATATCTGTTACCAATATAGGAGGTGATGAGCGTACAACCCATACCAGAAAATTGGTATAACGATGGAAGTTTCTCGACCATTAGTCGGTGATCAATTTTATTGTAAGAGCCTTCGAAAAGTCGAAAAGTACCAGGGCATAGTTAGCGTATTTGAATCGATGGTAGTTCGTATATGTCGTCACTTCTATTTTGGCCTGAAGCCTGTTTGGAAAGTCAAAGAAAATGTTTATGCTTAATAAATTCGCACATTTGATGGTACATTATTTTTATACCCTAGATGAAATCATAGGATATGCTAAGTTTGTCATCTCGTTTATAGCACACAGAGTTTTTATAAAAAAAGTAAATTTAAGTTCGAAATTGGAACAAATCGGGTAATTCCTTCATGGGGTTGCCATACAAAAATTTCGTGTTTCACTATATATTTGGACACTGCCTGAGAACGCGTCAACGTAGAGCATTGAAATCTTGTACATAATGTTTTCATAAAAATAGTAAATATAATTTCAAAAATGGACTAAGTCGGGCAACCACTTCTTGGTGTTGTTATATAAAAATAAGGGTTTCTGACGTATACTGTGAAAACGATCAGTCCTAGACGTTTTTATTGTACTTCAGAATATGAAAACCTATGAAATTGGTTAGAATCATTTTTACTGTCCGACGAACCGTTCTAAAAATATATGTGAAAAACCACTCACATTTGGATAGAGAGGTGACCAGACGAAAGTACAAACGGACATTCATCTAGGGAATCATAAGAAATTGGTCTTAGAACAATTCTTGCATTTTTACTTTTTTCCCAATAAAATACGGTAAAAAGGCTATTGGTCGGTAGTCCGTCAATTGAAGATAGTGGCGTTGATGATGTTAGTTCACCCTGTTAAACAAACAGGAAGAATAAGTTTGACATATTTATGGTACATGTTACCCAAACTGCGATAACAAAAAAAAAACATAAAACTAAGAGCTCTAAAGCTCACTACACAAGTATTGAAGTATTTTTATATTGAAATATACCGCGTTGAAAAGTTATAAACGCACCAAATGAAATAATGGGGTAGTCTGGATCATTAGGTCTATTTTTTGTCATAATAACTAACTAAATAAATTATCTAAAGGTGAAATGACGGTTAAATGGTCTGTGCGGGTACTGATGGGATCTGAGGAAAGACCTCCGGAATTGTTAAATAAAAAATTGTTGAGTGGGGTTATTAATGATATATGACACTTTTGAAGGTCATGGAGTCACAGAATTTATTCCTATCGAATGAATAGCCTGGAGTAACTGTAAGTTTTCAGATAAAAACTCCTTCCGTATTCAGTGCACTATCTTAACGATCATTTAATTTAATGAACAGGATAACGCTACGATCTACATAAGCAATTTCACAAAAGGAGGCACAACATCGACCTTCTCGGCTGGGCGACCCGTTCTCCTGATAGAAATCCTATAGAGAACATATGGGGATGGTTAGTTTAGTTTGAACAGTTTATAACGATGTCAAGCAATTTAGCACTTTCAATGAGCTTAAAGATGCCGTTGAAGATGATTCACTCCAGAATGATAAGGCTTTAGGTGGAATCAATGCCAAAAAGAACTCTGGACATTGTGGCGCACAAAGGTGGTGCTACTGATTATTAATAAAAAATATTTTTAAATTAAATAAAGTGATGTGCGTCTATAATAATGCAACACTCACTTTTGAACATTCCCGCAACTTTTTATTGAATTACTCCTGCAAACATTTTAGCGAAGAGCTCGCTTTCTCGAAATAATCTCGAATTTGAGGAAGACATGAGAATTTCGAGTTTCTCCCGTCCCGAGATTTCTTCGTTTCTCTGATTCTATTACGAATGAGAGGAAAATACAGAGCTCAGCACGACAATTCCGCTTTTTGCCCGAGATTTCTCAATTTCTCTGATTTTGGCATTACAATGAAATGAGCCTACGTGCATCTACGCCTCGAATTTACTGCGAGATTCCTTCGTGTTTTTTAGTAAGATTCAAATGGCTTATCACTTACTGATAATGTTCAAAACCAAAATAATTTATCTGTTTAGTTAGAATGTGCGAATGTGAGAATAGTTCGCTTTTCTTAATATAGCATTCTCAGATTTATTTAAGCCGTTAACAAATGAGTTCAAACTTTAAGCAAATAAATTTAAACCTTGAAAAAATGATTTTAAATCCTTAACAAATAAATTTAAACCTTAAACAAATGATTTTAAACACTTAACAAATAAAATTAAACCTTGAACAAATGATTTGAAACCCTTAACAAATATATTTAACCCCTTAACGAATGAGTTTCAACTGTTAACAAAAAGACTTAAACCTTTAGCAAACATATTTAAAATCTTAACAAATTTATATTTAAAATTTTTTATTTCAACTTAAGTAAGCATTTAATACAATTTTTTCTCAAATTGTGGTTGCATATACATACATATAATCTGCAATACTTCTGACTTTTCAGTGCAACGGTTGACCATCCACTGCCTTAGGAATAACTAACACCAAATCCATTATATATGTAGTTGGAACAGTCATTAGGTGTGATTTGCTGCAGGCTATCTTCGATCACTGAAAGAAGATTATGTTCTCTACTCATGTCACCTAAAACTAAACGATTTTTCGATAGGGTTTCACACAGGCGAGTAGAGTAAAGAGGCAAAATGTTTAGTGTTAGATTCATGGTTTTAATCTTCATCTAAGAAGATCTCAAGCCCGCTCAAAAAGGGGCACCCGTACTCGAATTATAACTAACTTATTGCTGCAATAAGTAACCAAGGAATTGCAATTTCTACTTGCAATTCCGATAGGCTTTCTCTATTTCTGCGCGAACTTGTTGAAAAATTGGAAACAAATCCATTGCTTAGTGACGCATTTTTAATTATGGATAATGTGAGAATACACAAAACACAACAAGTTTGTGATGTGTTATCACACATAAGTTTGACACTAAAAATTTTGGCGAGTAAGAGCCTATGCTATGCCCTATCGAAAAATCGTTTTCTAAAATGAAAGCACATGCACGTTCAGTTTTAGGTGACATGAGTAGAGAACATAATCTTCTTTCAGTGATCGAAGATAGCCTGCAGCAAATCACATCTAATAACTGTTCCAACTATATAATGGATTTGGTTTACTGCAGAACACAGGAGATTGCGAATAGAATTGACTTGTAGAGTGCATAGAAGTAGAATTTTTTTTTGAAAGTATAGAAAGAATAATCAAGGTGCCATGACTTAATTCTTACAAAACGTTAAACCTGCCAAATTTTGCCCCGAAGTTTATCAAACTCTATTTTGACATTTTGCAATGATTGAAGTCATGGCAATTTGATCATTTTCTCTATACTTTCAAAATTTTTGTACTTTTATGCATCCTACAAGTCAATTCAATTCGCAATCTCCTGTTTTCTGCAGTGCACTGCACGGAACCAAAAGAACACATCTTATATATGCACCCACAATTTGAGAAAAGTATGAATTGCTCACTTAAGTTGAAATAAAATATTTTAAATATAATTTTGTTAAGAGTTTAAATATATTTGCTAAAGGTTTAATTCGTTTTGTTAACAGTTCAAACTCCTTTGTTAAGGGTTTAAATATAATAATAATAATATTTATTCAAAATAATGCATAAGTTTACAGTGTAATTCTATCCCGTTTTCTTAGAATTATCTATATTCGGGTAGAAAATAAAAATATAAAATAATAATTTAGATTTTTTTCAATATGATAACTCTTAACTAATCGACTTATTCTAAGCTGAGCAAAAAAGAATGAGATAAAATAAAATAATTCAATTCGTATGGATTAAGGTAATGATAATTCAATATATAAAGAATCGAAAATGTAAAAACAAAACAAGAAAAAGTAAGTAAATAAATAAACAACGACTATGGCCCCGAGGCCATCTGCGAGGTTAGTAGCACATGTAAATCAATATATATCTATATAAATAAAAGAAAAAACAAAAGAAGACAAGTTTCCTCTTCCTTCTTGCTTTGCCGTATGGCAGTCGTGAAGTGAAATGTAATTATATATACAAAATAATAAATGAAACTACATATAAATTAATAATTAAACTCTTTTACCAAAAAATCCCGATATTTCCAGGCCCTTCTATCGTAAATGATTAGGTCATTAAAATTATCTTTACCATTCAACACTTCTATTACTTCCTCTTCGGTTAGAGTTTTCTTCCCAAACGCCACTAATCTCAACTCCATTGGAGTGGGACATATGCCTACAAAGTGAAATATATTTTCATCCTCGTCCAAGTTACACATCGAACGTACCGACCTTCCTTCATGCCTAAGTAGGTTTGCATTTAGACTTAAAAGATCTCCTCTATACTTACAGATAACGCTAATTTTCTTTACGGAGTTATCATGTCGCACGTAAGTATTTTCTTCCCTAAGATACTTAAGTTTTGGATATAAGTCATGTCTCAGCGATCCTCCAGATCTCTCGATAGCTATTGGCCTAAGCTTGACATTTTCTTTTTCAACTAGATCTAACAAAATTTCTTTCACACCAGCACAGTGCATGGTTGTGTGATTCAGCCATTTCTTGCCAGACCTAATACCAGTACATATTCTTCCGTATAGCCTCTCAGGCTAGCTGATGGGAAAGCCTGTGTGGAGGATACTTATACAGTAACTTTAACATGTAATTAAAATGGCATTTCAAGGTAAAAATATAAATACGCGTTAGATTGAACTCTACATAAGTCCAACATATAATTTTGTGTATTTTGAGGTAGGCGATATAACCTTTTAACAAAAAATCGCAGTAACTTTTCAACCATCTCATGCTGTTCGAAACCCCATACTTGCGCCCCGTAACAGAGAATTGGCCTTGACACGGCGTTAAATAGCATGAACTTACTTGAGTGTTTGATTTCTTCCTTCTGAATAAAATTTTTCCAAGTTAAATTAATAGCGATTTTTGCTGTTTATAGCCGCTTTGCAAAGTGAGAGGAAAATGAAAGCTTCGGGCTTAAGGATATTCCCAAGTAGGAATACTCTTTAACGATCTCAACTTGTTCTCCATTATATAGCCAATTCTCATTAGCTCTTCTTGGGCCACCGCCTCGCTGGAAAACCATTATCTTAGACTTTTCAAGATTGACCACCAAGCCCCATAAGCGGCAATATTTCCGAAGACTATATATCATTCTCTGTAGCTTCTCAGGATCATCAGAGAGAATAACAATATCGTCAGCGTATTTCAATACCTTCTGACTTATGTTCTCAATTGTAATCCCTTTTTCCATGGTATCCTCCAAGTCATTAATATATAACGCAAATAACAACGGGCTTAAAATACAACCCTGTCTGACTCCAGACTTCGTACTAAAACTGCTAGATAAGTGCTCACCGTTCCATACCTGAACAGATGTCATTTCATAAAGCTTTTGCAAAGTTCGTATAAATTTACTCGATATTCCCAAATTGTACAGCTTGTAGAAAAGCGCGCCTCTTTGTATAGTATCGAAAGCAGCTTTAAAATCAACAAAAAAGGCATAAACCTTTTTAGTTTTATTTGAATGGCAAAGTTTAATTGCATTTAATAAGTTGAAAATACTATCAAGCGTTGAGTAACCACTGCAAAATCCTGCTCTCTCCCAGAACACTAATCTATTATACAGTATACCAACAAAGAGTTTGGATAAGGTATCAATAAATGAAAGACCGCAATAATTTTCTGCTCTGTGTATGTCTCCTTTTTTGTGAAGAGGAAAAATTATGGACCTTGTGAACGAATCAGGAACTACCGAATTATCATAAATATAATTAAAATACTGTACTATCTTTACTAGAAAACACTCAGGAGAATTCTTATAAAATTCATAAGGAATCCGATAAATTCCTGGTGCTTTATTATCCTTAGCCTTACCTAGTACAATATTAAGCTCACTTAAATTAAACTGCATGTCAAGAAGAGTATCGTAGACTATGGGACCAGCATAAAGAATCGGATTATATTCATATTGTGGGTTAAGTAAAGGGTTTAAATATATTTGTTAAGGGTTTAAAATTATTTGTTTAAGGTTTAAATTTATTTGTTAAGGGTTTAAAATCGTTTGTTTAAGGTTTAAATTTATTTGTTAAGGGTTTAAAATCGTTTGTTTAAGGTTTAAATTTATTTGCCTAAAGTTGAAACTCATTTGTTAATGGTTTAAATAAATCTGAGAATGCTATATATAAGAAATATGTATAATAACACCACTAACGCAAGCACATTGTGCGCATAACTTCTTTTTAACATCAATATCAGTTCGTCTTAGGATCTAAAGCAATTCGCTATCTAGTTATAGAGAATCTCGGGCTGATAAGTCGAGAATCATGTTCCTTTATTGTTTTCCATTCGATATCAAGTTCGATCTCGAAGTATAAGCCAGAGATTACGATTTGCTAGCAAATCTTTTTCGAATAATGATGTTTGCAGGAATACTCCACAAGTACCATTCTAACGGCAAATCATTTCTTGGTTTCAGCGATAACAAGAAGGCAGATGTGTTTTATCATCACACATTTCTCCCTTTCTTGCTATAGAGATGAGATACCGTTCTATTTCATGGTGCGTCTATAACTTTGCAATGCAGTGTATCACCGTAAATTTGTTGTGATTTTGAAATCTTAGTCGATCTTTTAACAGGTTTTAAGATTACTTTTATAAATTTTTTTTTAAATTCAAATTTTAACTGCTACATTCAAAATGTACACAAATAACTTGTTCCGTTAACATTTTACTAGGAAATGGCATTATATTTAACAGCACAATCCAATCGTAATTTCCCCCCAATTTTGAACTACTTAATGTAAAACAAGCTCCGAGTGCTGTCGCTGCGGCACATTTTGTACTATGCACTAAAATGCGCGTTGACTTTTCCTTTTCCCTGGGTGATGACAAAATTAAGTTGAGCTGAACCAGCGGCCGTCGCGTCGTTACTATCAATTGCGGATGTGTTAACTTCCCTGGTGGCAGCAGCACAACATCTGTATCATCGCTTGCGCGCACATCTTAATTTTGTTGTTGTTCATGATGGGATATAGTGTAGCGCGCATGAGTATTTATTTATGTACATATCCGCCTGCATTCGGCTTAGCCTGGGCTACGCTACTTAATTAGTTACCAGAATTTTAGTTGTACTTTAATGATTGAATTATCTCTCAAGAGATTTTAGTTTACCCACGCATGCGGTTAATAATGCTCGCGCACGTTCTAATTGATATCAAAATTTTGTGTCTCTTGTAATTTTTTATCATCATCATCATCTCATGAACTTGAAAAATTCTCACAGCTTAAGCATGTCGTCTGTGATTTTGTAAAAATTAGTGTCAGAAAACGTTGTTTCGTGTTGTGCTTGTTGCTGTTTTGTTTTTTTGTTTTTGTTTTGGTTTTTTTCTTGTTATAAATCATTCATGAAGTTTTGCACCATTTTCTTAGCCATTGCAAAGAACTAAAATTAGAAAATAGAAATTGCAAAAAGAAGAAAAAAAATTTGAAAAAAAATTTTGTGGATAAATATAAAATAAATAAACAATTTCAAACCGAAAAGATGCTGTGTAACTGGTCAGGATTGTGTTTTCGTTCGGAACTTCTCGTAAAGGTATCCAGTCATGTCAGAGGAATCTGAAGAAGCTTGTTTGGTTAATCCAAGATCGCCAACACTAAGTTGCTACCCTGCCGGAGTAATGCCGTATACAGACGGTGTTCAATCATTTTTACATTACGGGGCGCAAATGAACAACGCTCCGATGGGTTCCGGTTCCAGTCCAAATGTCGGACGTAGTACTGGGGGTGGTGGAGGTGGTGGTGGTGGTGGTGGTGGTGGTGGCGGTGGTGGTGCTGGTGGTGGTGGTGGTGGTGGTGGTGGTGATGGCAATGATGGTAGAAATGGAAATGATGTCGGAACAAGAGCTGGAAGTGCAGATCGAGTCAGTGGTGGAGGAGTAAGCTACCATAATTAATTGTGTAATTGTTTTTTTTTTTAATTAAATTCGTTTTATACATTTTTACAGACAGGATCATCTGGACGAGGTTCACAAAGTCATGAATCAGAATCAGGGGAACTGATTGATTACAACGATGAAATTTTGATGAGTCAATTTCATGCGGACGCTATTAAGCAGGTTAGTCCGCACTATTTGCACAATGTTTTTTTTTGTTTTTTTTTCAATAGTTATAAGTAGGTGGTTCTTTTGGTTCTAAATTTAAAACGATTTGGCGCGGAAATACAATCAGCTCAATTGCACTTTGGACGGAGTTAACAATTTGGCAAGAGTTGATGCAAATTTAAGACACACCAGAAAGTTTTCTCGTTGTTGTGTATTTATGGGACAATTTGCCAAATAAATGTTAATTGCAGCTTTGTTTTGGTATTATTGATTAATTATTATAAAATTTGACATATAATGTTGGTAAATTAGTTTAGTGCTATTTTTATCTTAATAAATATTGATTTTGATGTCGATAGAGTCTCATGTTTTGTATAATAATTGGTTAGTCAATAACATAGGAGCAGAGGTCTTTCTTTATCTCGATTGCGTAGAATTCGGTGTATTGAAGTGGAAGTGGTGAGGCTCAAGAACTGGATATTGTAATTAATGATGTTTTAAGCTTATCGCTTAAACAGCATCTTTTCTAATGGAAGTTCCTTAATAAAACTTAATTTTTAATTTATTACAAGTTTTCTTTATACAGGTTTTTCACATTAAATTCACCCTTTTGCAAAGTAAATTAATCCTTTAGCATATTAAATTAACCATATTACAAATGAAATTCGTCCTTTTGCAAATCTAGTTCATCCTTTTGCATATCAAGTACCTACTTTCGTATATATATTATATTTAAAAAAAACATTAAATAATGTTAACTATTTTGTAAATAAAAAGATTACTCTTTTGGACTTTTTACCGGGTTAAACTTAATTTTGTTCAAGAAAGAATTTTTTGGGATTCTCCGGTATATAGCAAAAGCTAAAAAATGTTTAATTTGTTATTTCATCACACAACTCATTAATTTTTGGTGACAAGTTTCAAGTCTTGGTTTGACTCATCAACAGGTCCCAAATAGCGAAATTGGGTGATTTGAAAAACAAATGAAAAAATGAAAAAAGAAGAAAGAAATGAAAAGTTTGAGAAAAATAGCAAAAACAATTTTTTATTTATTAAAAAAAATGTAAAATTTTTTTTTAAAGAAGCAGATTCATTCGAAGTGAATCGAACCTGTATACGCCACGCAGTGGGCTGAAAAATAAAGAAGAAAAAGGAAGAAGAAGAAGAAGCGTTTCGTGTCAGCAGAAAACCTTCCACTCATCGGTGCAGCTTGGTTTTCTGCCTGCTGCAGACCCAATCTTTTTATTTATTTTTCCTCCTGGGCTCGTATAGGAGTGGTTTTTCCTCATATAATTCACACCCAGAATTTATTCTGAGTTTATATGAGAAGAGATCAGTTTGATCTATTTTCAAGCGTCTGCAGCAGGCAGAATTTTTAAAATTTTAATATCACCCCATTATTATAATAAATAATAAATTATACTTTAAATAATCTTAATAAATATAAATCATCAATTAAAAAGATCTATAGGGTCTTCTCGTGTTTAAAATAAATTTTAGCTTTTTAACTAAAAAATAAAATTCTACGTAAAATTTTATGAAACAGTTAATATTTCGTTCAACCATTCATTCCAGCTTTCAATTAAAAAATTAATGAGTATGCTACCTTTTCACAGTTAAAATACTGCGGCCTTGTATTATTAAATCAATGGGCAGGCTAGACCTTAAATTAAATTCAAAAGGACATGTTTTTGTTAAACAGGCGAATATTAATTCGCCTAATTATTTATAAAATCGTAGCATAAAAATAAATTAAACAACAACTATATTTGTATATACATATACTAATTTTACCATTATTACCTAATTTTTCATATTAAAATAAAAATCTTAATAACCTAAATTAAAAATTAAAAATAAATAATTGACTTTATAAATAAATTATAATACACTTACATCTAATTGCTATTATTCATACGTAATTATATGAATTATAATAAAAATTTTAGTTTCTTACTATGTTTTTAACATTATTTGATGATTTTTTTAAATATAATATACGTAAAACCTACCAATTGGGACACTGCCCAATCGGATCACTTTCACAATTGGACCACACTACCGACACACAAACAGTTTCTGAAACAAACTTCACTGTGTAATTGCGGCACCTGTGTAATCGGACCGTGGACCACATATTTATCCATAATTATGATCTTTGTGAACCTTACCAATCGGACCAGACGTAAATAAAAATCGCAAAATAAAATAAATGTGTATGAGATTGACATTATGAAAAATTTCTGTATCTAATTACAATATGAAACAAAATTAGGGCGGCCATCTCTAAAATTATGAAACTAGGACAACGAGTTCGAAAGCCCCGGACTTTTTAGCTTAAAAACGGGGCACTCTTGTCAGATAATGTTTCTTATATGACATCAAAAACAACTCTCAGTTAAGGGCATTAGTACAATCCAAAGAATTGAAAGACATATTATGATGACATATTGTATGATAAGCCATTGCGTCTTCAGCTGCTCGTATAAGGTGGTCCTCAGAACTGGACTAACAAAAAATGTGGGAATCTGTGAAGTACTAGCTTGGGTTTTGACATTTGTTTTGTGTTTTTCTGTGTTTAAGTGCTCTTTGATATCAGAAACGTCCTAATTTGCTATTGAAATATTCTGCGAACAAATGATATAGAAAGCCGCCCAGTCATATTTTCCTTTTTTCAACATTGGAATTTTTTTTTGCAAATCACTAATAAATATACATTTACGCTTAGGCATTTTAAGATCTGAATACAAGAAAGAAAATTCATGCATTTTATAACAATAATCAGGTTCAGGTATTTACTCGCAAGTATTTACCAGTGAACAAATATTGAAAGAATCCCAACTTGGAAATAATCGTTACAAGGTCAATTAACTCAACAAAAAATATTACTTGGATGTAGTATAGCTGGAGGTGATTTTCAATTAGAGTAATTTTACATCCCTATTACAAGTGGTGATAGATACCGTTATTTCAATCATATTTAAAATAACTTCAAAGAGCATATAAATTGTTGAAAGTGACTGTATTTTACATTGTGGACGTTTGAAGTTTAAAAAGTGAAACTACATTTCAGAAAGACAGTTAGATGTGAATGGAAGTGCTTGGTCAAAATCCTCCAGAAATACTACATAAATCTATGCTTGTGAGTGCTAGTCCAATTCTCTAAAATGATTTATATTGATTCTTATGGAAAAGTGACTAGACATTGATTTTCTATATGCTACAAAGTCAAAATTACTATCCACAGAGGAAAGTAGTCTTCCAGTAATTTTAAGCATGACTCCTTACCTTCCCAAACGCTACACTTTCTATATATTTGTTTCTTAACAAAATAATAAAATAGTTTTGAACAAAAAGGAGTCGCGTTAACTCTCAGCTGAGTAATAGTAGCATGTGTGTACCATATGTGCAGAGTCCGAATCATTCATTCATTCGAATTCATCGGACCATTGCACATTTCTAAATGCTTATGATCAAAAATAAACGGGAATTTGGCAAAAAAAACGGAATTTTAATTTTCAATAAATTTCTTTATTATCCCCTTCAAAATACTCGCCATCTGCGACAATACATTGATGCCAACGCTTAATCCAATTGTCCATGCACTTTTCAGCGAATTCTCTTTTATGGCACCAATAGTCTCAAAGCGCGTTCCTCTTAATGGCAATTTGAGTCTCGGGAAGAGAAAAAAGTCACACGGGGCCTGGGGCCGGATTCACTAACTCGGAGAGTTTGGGAGTTTGGGAGATGAGAATTTTCGATTTCCCCGGTTAAAACTCCCTAACTCTCCATTCGAGATTCTCTATCATACTTGAGGAGTTAAAGAAAACGTGAGAAGTATCGAAAAATTGAAAGACGGATAACTCTGTGTGGGAGGGTCGTAGAGCATTGCGGTTTTTTCCTACGGATTTAGAGTCTAGAATACAAAATTATAGGTGAACAATTTCTGAGGGTGGGGCTTTTGGGGATGGGGGGTCGTACCACCCCCATTGGGGGTTGTCCAAAATACGTTATGTTTGGTATCAAATTAAAGAGGGAGAAACGGGTAATCTAGTGGCGTAGTTTTTTTTTGATCATTTCATAACTGACTTTTTACCGTCGAAAGACGGATTTTTTGCGCGTGGGTCATATACACCCCAGTTCCTACATTTTGCATATATTTCTTCCGTTCTTTGTTTCACATCCATTAGTGCTCTATTGTGAACATTTTTCGCATAGAAAGTGAATTTCCACAACTTACCGGTTCTTCATAATAATGACTTGAGTTTTTGTACCAGAAAACGGCATTTTTTTAAATCTTAAGAAGGACTGATTTACTTCTTTTACAGTTATCTCCAACACTATTTACCGGAATCAAAAACTAATTAAATATCTAATTAGGGGACAAAATGTAGATGCGATTTCATCCTACATACAAGCTTTAACGTGCATATTAAAAATTTTTATAGCATCTCTTCTGTAGTGAAAGACGACCAAATTGACCATATTCGCGTGAATTACAATTTTTATCGGGTACCTTGAAACACAAAATTCCTTATTTCTCTGTAAGTATTGCAAGGATTTCCATAATTTGTTTTTGTGAACATAGCCAGGATATGCAGTGAACCCGTAAATCAATTTGAAAATCCTAGGTACATTGGTACCTTCACAAAGGACAATAAAAGCAACCAATACTGTCAGGTGAGAAATATTTTTCTTACTTCTCCACAACTAACACAGCCGAGAGTTTTGCCGAGTTGAATAGAGAGTTTTTTAAATCTCAATACAAATTCCACGAGTTACAGAATTCCGAGTTGAGAGTTAAGTGGCAAAAGAACTCTCCTCTCCAAAACTCCACAACTCTCCGAGTTAGTGAATCCGGCCCCTGGTCTGGAGAATACGGTGCTTGGCTGATGACATTAGTCGATGTTTTGGACAAAAACTCCGAAACAATCAACGCTGTATGAGATGGCGCATTATCGTGGTGAAAAATCCACGAATTGTCCTTCCACAAATCAGGCCTTTTCTTTCGAATTTCTTCACTCAGACGGCGCATAACGGCTAAATAGTATTCTTTATTGACCGTCTGGAAGGAATTCGTAGTGCACTACACCACAAAAATCGAAGAACACAGTCAACAAAACTTTAATTTTCGAGCGACTTTGACGTGGTTTTTTCGGTTTTGGCTCATTTTTGAAGCACCATTCGGAAGATTGTTGTTCGGTCGGCATATCAAACTCGTAAACCCACGTCTCGTCACCAGTTATGATGCGTTTGATGAATGTGGGGTCACTATCTGCGTTGGAAATCATCTCTTTAGCCACAGCAACTCGACGCTGTTTTTGGATAAAATTCAGTGCTTTTGGGTTGAGGCGGGCAGCGACGCGTTTCATGCCCAAAACATTTGTCAAAATGTGTTCTGCCGATCCATATGAGATGCTCAATAGCACAGCAAGCTCTCGGATTGGTACACATCGATTTTCCAACACGATTTGCTTTGCCGATTCGATGTTTTCTTCGGTAACTGACGTTGTTGGGCGTCCTGTATGTTCATCATCATCCAAACATTCACGACCGTCTTTGAACCTCTTATACCATTCGTATGCACGTGTTTTCGACATGCACGATTCCCCAAAGGCTTTTTTCAACATTTTCAGTGATTCGTTACACGAAATTTTATTTGCAAGACAAAATTTTAGGCACGCTCTTTGTTTCAATTTTTTATCCATGGTAAGAATCCCCACACAACAATTTTTCGACTCACTCAAACAGACACTGACAGAATACTGAACATCCGATCGCCGTCAAACTTTGACAGATTGTCAAAACAGTGCTGCCAACGTGACTGCAACAATTTTTTACCGATTGGTGCAGAGTAGGCATTTCAAATTAGAAGTTCCCGTTTATTTTTGATCATAATAACTCAGCTGAGAGTTTTCGTTTGGGGAATTGTAGTCATTCGGCTAAGATAAATTCGTTTACATTATTTTGTTAGGAAATGTATAAATATTTGATTACGGTTGGGTAGATCAGAAAGCAAGGTTAATATTATCAGAACATTATTCTTCTGTTTGAATAGTAATTTAGGGCGAATGAGTCATGCAAATCAAACTTTTGTCAGTTTTACATAAGAACTCTGCAAACTTTTTAGAATGTTAGGACTAAGTAAGGGCTCTAATGTAGTAGTGAGGGAGTCTGTTTCATGGCTTGGGAAGCATTCCTCGAAGGCTTTTGGCTTGGTGCATCGAAAATCAAATGAAAACAGACATAGCGGTATAGGTAAACTTTTTCGTCGGAAATTAACACATCGCGAGTATCAAAATTGATTAGTACTTTGCTAGTGATTAATTCAATTAGTTAAAAATAACAATAATTCCGAACTATACGTGACAAACATGATTACGCGCTTGTACTACGCCGTGGAACAGCATGCAGCATGTAGTAGTAGGCGCAGACAGAAAGTAAGAGCGATTCCTCCGGGGTGGATGCCTTGACGTTGCCGATACCTCGACCTTATGACGTAAAAATTGAATGTACGGAAAGTCTATGATGGCGTTCCGATGTGTAGCTGGCGCTAGCGCGTGGCCCTGGTGCTGTAGCTCGTGAGCCTGTCGGCAGAGGAAAGCGTGCATTTGGAGATTCTAGGGAAGCACTCAAGGTGCGCTTATAGGGGAATCAAGAGAAATTCGTATTTATTAAGATTTCAGATTTTCAGGGCATGTTGCTAAACAAACAGAAAATAATATTGTGAACAATTAATTAATTAAACGGAATCAAAGATTTCAACTGACTACTCAAGATTTAAAGTTCTTTTACACTTTTATTTGGATGAGTTATATAGCTGATGAATAATCCTAAAATCAATAAAGATATCTGCTTTCGCAAAGATTCCTTTGAGTATGCTAAGAGAACGCTTCGAAAAATATAATTTCTGGCTACAACGTACACGTACATTACATATAAAAATTAATTTTTATTTAATTGACTTCCAAAATTTTAAAACCCGGACGGTATAGAAAACCCCGCCCGGACGTTCCCCGGACGCCCTCTAAACTAGGACAAATCCGGGGAAACCCGGATGGATGGAAGCGTTAAACAAAATGGCTGTTTTGTGTAAAATCCCTGCTATTGTTATGCCATTTTTCTCCATATTCTAAGATCCACAAGCACACTTTGCATTTGCTGCAATACATAATTAATACGTCGCAAATTTTCTCTATTACATAAATATGCATGCGTATTTCTACTGCATACATATTTGCAGGACCACGAATCGTTCTGAAACATTTTTGTAGGTTTTTGTGTGATTCCCCGAAATTTAGTTCCTATGAATATGAGTCATTTGATAAATAGACACGCATAACACTTTTTATGAGTTACGTGACTGTAAGTAAGGATCTCATTTTATGTGATCTTACTCAGGATTAAGCATACAATTTTTCATCACTGCAGTGGTATTAATAATTTGTGAAATTAAGTGTTTTTGAACAAAAATAAACAAGCTACATACAAGGACCCCTTCATTAAATAGGAAAGTAAACCTGAGGATTCATTTTCAATTAGGTAGGTTTTTCACATGGGAACTCAAAACAAATATTTCATGATGTGTAAATTTTAAGGAAAAAAAAAATACCCACTCTAACATCTTTTAAAAATGGAGAAAAAAAATACAAGGAATCCAACGTTAGTAAAAAATTAGAAGTCATAAAAGCGTTTGAAAAAGATAGGCTTAGTCAGAGGAAGATTGCTGCGAAATTTGAAATTAGCAAAAGCCAAGTGCAGCGAATTTAAAAAAATAAAAATGAAATAAAAAAGTCGCTTGAGAGATTTGAACCAACTGGAAGAAAGCGCTTAAAATTGATCGTCCCGTATGCAAAACTGGATAGCACTTTATTTCAATGGTTTGTGAAAGCTCGTGGAAAAAATTTACCAGTCTGGATCACTTCTTCAAAAGAACGCTTTAAAAATAAATTGCAGAAATGTTAAGTTTGACTAAATTTAAGGCATCGAACGGATGGTTACTTACAGTCATTCCGCAAGCGTTACAACATTACTTTCGGAGTGCTATCAGGAGAGGGAGCAGATGTTGATCTGAGTACGGTTGAGGCATATCGAAGTACTATTCAAAGCCTTTGCGAGCGGTACGAACCTTCAAATATGTTTAACCTGGATGAAACAGGACATCAACCAGGTCACTTCTTTTGAAGAATGAAAAATGCTCAGGTGGGAAGCTATCCAAGGAACGCTTAACGGTGGCTCTTCTCTGCAATTTAGCTGGTGAAAAAGAAGATCTTTTAGTAATTGGCAAGGCTAAAAGGCCGAGGTCTTTTGACAGAATAAATATTCAACAGCATTTATCTATTACATGGAGAGCCAATTCAAAGGTATGGATGAACTTTACTATTTTCAGTGAGTGGGATGCATACACTAGATGCGAAAATACAAAGACAGAAAATAAAAAATTCTTATCTTCCTCGACAATGCTGCGCCTGTCATGTGGTCGATGAGCTTACTAATATAAAACTTCAATATCTACCACCAAATTGTACTTCACATTTCATGAAATGAACTCCTGACTAATTTCAGCTCCTAGAAATTATTCTTCGTGGATATTCCTGTGTTCAATAGGCTGTGCTTGAGCTTTGTAGTGAATCAAGTTTCTTAATCCGTAGGATTAAAGGTTCCTTTAAAAGATCAATATCTAAGGTTTATTGCTTACCTCTTGAATAAAAAATTACTAATATTTATTCAAGAGGTAAGCGATAAACCTTAGATATTGATCTTTTAAAGGAACCCTTTGCAGTCTTCACGGTAACAACTCGAACTAACTCATCTGCACCAGAATGAGTCTCTGTTATGCGACCCATATTCCATTTGGTAGGAGGGGTATTGTCTTCTCGGATCAGAACCAGGTCATCCTTCTTGAGAGAGGGTTGTACTTTCTTCCACTTAGGCCGTTGTTGAAGCGATGTGAGGTAGTCACGACTCCAAAGTTTCCAAAACCCTTGAAACATTGCTTGGACTTGCTGCCACCGACCTAGCCTGGACATCTTTGCTTCTGATAAATCAGGTTCAGGAATCGTCGTTAGTAGATCTTCAATTAAAAAGTGCGGAGGCGTCAGCACATTAAGCGAATCGATGTCATCTGATAGTGGACACAAGGGCCTTGAATTTAATATAGCTTCAACTTGTGTGAGCAGCGTGACCATATCATCGAACGAAAGTATGGTGTCTTCGATTACTCGCCTTAAGTGTGACTTGACGGATTTGATGCCGGCCTCCCAGAGGCCTCCAAAATGTGGAGATGAGGGCGGAATAAAGTGCCACCTAATGCAATTTTGGGAGAGAAAATTCGTTATTAGTGCATTATTATACAATAGTGTCAGTGCTTCTTTATGTAATACTAAGAGTTGACGATTTGCGCCAACAAAATCAGTTCCGTTGTCAGAGTACGTACATGTCAGTTGGCATGCCTCTTCTAGCTACAAAGCGACGCAATGTTGAAATAAATACATCTGCCGATAGATTGCTCACAAGTTCCAGATGGAGAGCTTTAGTGCAGAAGCAAACAAAAAGACAAATGTATGCCTTGAACGGTTTGATTCCTCTGCCCGACTTTATACAAACATTGACTGGGCCAGCAAAGTCCACACCAGAGCGAAGAAATGGACGCCCAATTGTTACACGATGTGTTGGCAAGCTTCCCATAAGCTGCCGTGTTGCTTCGGTCTTCTGCCTAGAACAAGACATGCACTTGTGTGTAATTTCATTAACTACGTGTCGTATTCCGATTATCCAATATTCTTGTCTCAAAATATTAATCAGCAATGAAGGTCCAGGATGAAGATATTTGAGATGCATGTCTCTTACAATAAGTTTGGTGAGAGTATGGTTCCTTGGAAGAATCCGGGGATGCTTTGCGTTGAAGTTGATGTTGGAGTTTTGCAGTCTGCCCCCTATTCTTAGAATGTGATCATCATCAAGGAACGGATGTAAGCTAAGTAATGAGCTCTTAGATGACAGTTGTTTCCCCGTTAATAGTGTTACGATTTCTGTTGCGAACGCTTCATGTTGAGTCCATCTAATGATGACATTTGTAGCTTTCCTCAGCTCCAGTGCTTTAATGAAACCTATTTCACGGGGAACCTTATTCCTTCGCGCGAGACTATTAAAGGCAAATCGCAAATAGAAGCTTACTGTCCTTGCTAGTTTGAAGAATGTGGAGCATCGCACCGATAGGTCAGAAAGTGCATCATTTATAATTTCGTGGTGGCAAATAATACCCGGATTTTTGCGCTCTTCGATGTGAACATCTGCTATTTCTATAGTGCTGGAAGCTGATGGCCAAATTGCGCTGTCTTCGATCAACCAAGACGGGCCTTTTCACCATAATTGGGACTCGACTAACTGAATAGGAGTTATGCCTCTAGTCGCACAGTCTGCTGGATTTTGAGCTGAAGGAACATGTCCCCAGGAACTTCGAGGAATAGCGTTCAAAATTTCGGACGTTCTATTCGCTACATATGCTTTCCAGTGACGTGGAGTATCGGACAGCCAGGACAGTACTATGGCTGAATCCGTCCAGCTAAAGACTTTGGTGTTTTTAATCATTAATGCTTGCGTTACCTTTAATGTAAGCCTGGTTAATAGAACTGCTGGATTCAGCTCAAGTCGTGGTAGTGACACTTGTTTTAAAGGTGCCACTTTTGTTTTTGCTGCAACAAAATTTATTGAGATAGTACCATCACTAGAAATAACACGACAGTAAATGACAGCACTGATGGCTAATTCCGAAGCGTCGGAAAATCCATGCAGTTCAACCTGTTTAGACGAAGAACATGTACAGCGTGGAATTTTAATTTCGGATAGCCTTGGTAAATTTACCTTGATTTCATTCCATCTTGGTGAACAATGGGCCTTGACTTGGCCTTCGTTCGGGGGACCTGAAAGGGGTCCCAAACCTCATAAATCAATCAATCAATTCCATCTTGCTGCAATTTTTGCTGGTAGGAGATCATCGCATTGAAGCTTGAGAAGCCAAAGTTGTTGGAAGAGTATCTTAAGTGATATAATGACTGGAGCTAGTAGACCCAGTGGATCAGAAATCCGTGACGATTCTGAGAGTATGCGTCTTTTTGTGGGTGGCTCTTCGGTCAACGGGGAAACCTTGAATGAAAATACGTCTTCTTGAGAATTCCACATAATTCCCAGAATCTTTGTAATATCAGTGTTATCACTGATGCAAAGTGGGCCTTTATGATAATTTTCTGGGTTGAATAATGCAGCACTGTTTGATCTCCATTTTGACAATTTAAATCCACCTGAACGCAGGACTTTAACTAGCTCTGTCTTAAGTCTGACAGCTTCAACCTCTTCAACAGCTTGCTCCAGAGAGGATGTCGTCTACATAAAAATCCCTTTGAATGACATTTGAAACTTCAGGATGGGAGCTCTGGTTATCAAGTGCTATTTGCAACAGTGTTCTTGTGGCCAGGAATGGAGCACTGGCGGTGCCATACGTAACTGTTGTTAATTTAAAATGCTGAATTGGGTCTGACGGATTCTCCCTCCAGACGTTGAAAATTGCGATCTGGTTTTGACATTAATATCTGGCGATACATTTTCTCAATGTCTGCAGAGAATGCTACTGTATGCTTCCGGAAACTTAGGATAATAGAAACGAGATCTCTTTGTACAGTGGCTCCAACCATGAGCCTTTCGTTTAATGAAATTCCAGTTGAGCTTTTACAAGACCCATCAAACACCACGCGAATCTTGGGAACTGGTGACATTTTGAAAACAGCGTGATGAGGCAAGTAGAAACTATTGTCTAAATCTACGTGTCCTTCAGGCACGAGCATGAAGTTAATGCAATGATCTTTATAAAGTGAATCTCCTTTAAAACGATGCTCTATGGAACGAAGTCGTTGAATTGCATTATGCACAGAGTATCCTAATGGAGGAGTGGCGGACCGAAATGGCAGTGAGACAATATGTCGCCCACCTTCGTTACGTTTCGTTGTTGACTGAAAGTATTCCTCGCAGATCTCTTCCTCCTTTGTTGATATTGTTTCCTCATGAACCAGTTCTTCCGTTTCCCAAAACCGTTGTAAGGTCGCATCGATATCTGTCAGAATACTTGAATGAAGGCTCGCATTATGGGATAACTCATTAGGATAGCTTCCACATAACACCCAACCGAATATAGTTTCTTGTGCTAAGCGATGACTATTATGACATTCTAAATTTCCTTCTTGTAAAACATTGAAGAATTTGTCTGCTCCCACAATCACATCGATGGGCAGTGGTTCATTGACGAATGGGTCTGCAAGAGGATAACTCTGTACGAAGTGCTAGTCGCGAAGATTGAAAGGCGTCGAAGGAAGCATAGAGGTTAACTTCTGCATTATATATGCTTCAATTGTAATTTCCTTAGTGTTATCAAAACGTGATGAGAGATTTAATGAAACTTTTCCCTTAGTGAATGTTTTCACACGTGTTAGAGTGCCCTTGACTCTACCGCGTTTTTGAATCAAATTTGCAGATTCGGACATAATTATTCCAAAAACGTTTATAAAATGTCTTATAATTGATTCACGATCACCAATTTGGATAGCATCAGAAATAGTTAAGTCTCAATCAAGAACTAGAGATTGTAATTAACGGAACTGAATTCACCTTATATGAGTATGTCTTTACCTATGCATAACATAATGTCAAGAAAAATCAAACTTCTCACTCAGGCTATATGATTTAATTGGATTTATGTAATCTTTGTGGAATAAATCAATGTTCTCATTTATAAACTTCACTAGTTTGCGCTTGGTTTGCTTGTTTTTTCTATTTAATTATCAGATTAGCACATTGTTCAGTTAAACGGTATTACACTTTAATGAAATGCGTAACTATGTATGTAAATGCACATATTTAATGTATGTATATTGAAAATGAAATATATTTAATGAATTTGTCAAATGGATAAACTGTTCATAAAAAAATTTCACAAATTGAAGACAAAGGCAAAAAATGTATTTATGTAAATATATCGGTATATATGTATGCGTAGAACTAATCGAATAATAAAAATGTGTTTGCTGTACTTATCTGTTTTGATGCTTTATTGAATTTGCTATTTTTTACCAATCTTGATTGTAGATTATTACCTTCCTTTAGTTCTATATTTGGCTACGAAGGACCATGAAATGAACTCCTGACTAATTTCAGCTCCTAGAAATTATTCTTCGTGGATATTCCTGTGTTCAATAGGCTGTGCTTGACCTTTGTAGTGAATCAAGTTTCTTAATCCGTAGGAATGAACCCAGCACTTAGGGACTGATTGACTATGATAGAATATGGCTAGCACTTAGGTATTCAAAATTAAAGAAAACTTTTTATTTACTCATATAAAATTTATTTCCGACACAACTGATCTGGTTGAGCACTTGTACAAGAAGAGGTCACAAAATTCTAATCTGCTGATAATGCAATAGGCCTGTTGCCTGGGCTTAACGGATTCTATTGTTATACAATATTGAATAAGCTATTACGACTGTTACTATGACAGACAAGTAATGCAAGAGAGAAATATTTTAATAGTGTCGTACAAAACTAAGATAACTAATTCTGCTAGATTTAATTTACAAGTTTAAACTATACAAATGTTACAATCGTGTAAAGAATTCAAAGTCGTATAAACAACAACCATTGGACCAAGGTATCATCCAGAATTTAAAAGTAAACTACCGTAACTACATGATGAACCATTCAATTTGTTATTTGGATGAGGTTGAAAATTCTTCAGAACTTGCAAAGAAAATTTCTCCATTTGATGCTCTCAGTTGGCTTAAATCTGCATGGGACAATGTTACTAAATCAACAATCCATAAATGTTTTCGAAGGTGTGGTTTTACGCACGATAATAGAACCAAAGAAATAATTACTGAAGATAGTATTGTAGAGGAAAATGTAAGGGAATTAGCAGATGTTGATGTATTTTTGGCCACTTATGAGACCTTACCGGAAAACTGGGAAGACAATTTCTTTCAACAGATTGATAATAGACAAAACACTGAAAATGTTATAAGTAACTCTAGCAGCAGCTCCGAAGATGTTGTCGAATCAGAAAATGAAGCTTCGAATGAAATTTCGGCCATGACTATTAAGGACGCTCTTTCAAGCATTCGTATAGCCTTATTAAAAAGTTCGCAACAAAAAGGAATATACATACGTACAGTATTACAAAAACTAAATGAGTGTGAAAATATGATGGAAAGAGAACACGTAAATTCTACTAAAAAACAAACTAAGATTTCAGATTTCTTTAAGAAATAATTTTGTATTGCACCTAGGTTGTGCTTTTAGATTCCCGTAAAATGTTATTTTTCTTTAAATTACAGTGTAGTACATACATATAAATTTTGTCAATCATCAGTTTGAACTTTTTTTATATCCGTTTTTAATAAAGCATTTTTTTAGTTTACATATCATAATTAGTACGCTCATTTTTCATATTTATTCCTTTTATTCATTTCGTCGGAAAATAGCTCCTTTGTACAGCTTTTTGATATATGTATGTTTACATGTCTATACATACATAAATTCCTTTACCTGTAAAATCGGACCACTTGTAAAATCGGACCAGTAATTGCTGCGACCGTGAGGTGGTCCAATTAGTAGGTGGTCCAATTAGTAGGTGGTCCAATTAGTAGGTGGTCCAATTAGTAGGTTTTACGTATATGCGAAAGTATCTGATTTGCAATATGGTGAATTCCATTTGAAAAAGGGTGAATTTGATTGGCAAAAGAGTGAATTTAATCTGAAAAATCTGTACACAAATTATTCATTAATTATTTGTGGTTACTGTTAACAAATTTAGACATTTAGAAAGGGATCACATCTTTTACATAATATTATAGTTCAAAAATATCATGGAAGATGATCAAATTTCTTGTAAAGATTCTTCCATCATTCAGCAGCTCTCCTTGTTGTTGATTTTTATGAATATTGTCCAATATTGCAATATTGATATCACCATCGATATTTTTAGAATTTAGTTCTAAAGGTGTTATCACATAATTCGATCAAAATATCTCGTACTGGAGAAAAATTATAGCCAGGTGCAATTAACTTTTTGACTGGCCCTCGAATTATTGGATTTCAAGGTGGAATACAGCAATCCTTATGTTTGGGTATAGTTTGATGCTTTGATACCATTTCTGACAAGAAAATTTGAACTTAAAGCGAAAAGCGAATGTATTCGGATGTCATCATACTTAAGTGTGCAGATTGTCTCTGTCACAGATAAAGGTGACGACGATGCGACGTAATCTATAATTTATTTCCAACATACATATACGTTATATGTATAGAAGTTAAATGGGACGCTTAAATCTAGAAGCATAGTGAAGACGTCTTTGGATAGTGTAAATTTTCCCGTCTCGTCCAAATATTTGGATACCCTAAGCGTGAGCTAATTTCCACAGGGTTTCGATAGATTGTGAAGAACGATTGCAGCACCTACATATATACTCCATTTCTGTTTTTACGCAATAGAATACGGTATCCATATAAAAGTATAAAAGCGATTGTGTCGACATTTGAAGAATCAGCTAAAATAATGTGATTAAAGTATGTGAATTCATCGTTTTTAATGTGCTTTTATTTAAAACTTTATTTAAAAATGCAATACCCAAAATAAATTATTTTCATTCACAATTTTAGAAATAAAAGACAAACAAAAAATGTCATAATTTAGTGAAACAAAAACCCGGAAAAAGTCATAAAAATTAATTTTTAATTGCTGTCATTTCCTGATCATATACGCATTCGCTAATGATAGACTTGAATATAATTTTCATCGCTAGAAATATTTTCACTTCATTTGCATGGTAAAGTGTTGCTGTTGTTTTAGTGGATCTAGTCACAAAATCTTTTATCGATTATTGTGTTCCGGTTTTGATAAGGCCGTTATATAAATCACGATAATTGTCCACTAAAAATTTAACGTCACGTTGAAATTTCTCAGCTTTTTCCTCAATAGGATCATGCCTGTGAAAATGATCGCCCAGTTTAGCTGCCAGTTGGTGTCCTTCTTTGATGAGATATGTGGTAAGGGTGGAAGCTTCTTCGTAATCTTCACTAGTTTCTTGGATATCGAGTGTTTCAAGCGCAAAGCAAATAATTTCATTATCGCTAAGTGCCTTATCCACTACATAGTAATTTATCGATATCTGCAGATGATAGATCATCGAATCTTTCTACACCTACCTAATGAGCTAAGGTTATGATGTTAGAATATTTAACTTATTGGTCTTCACCCCAGTCTAGAATATGCTTCTAAATGAATTTCTCTAGCACCTACGATAAAAATGGCAAAATACGTACAGGTTGGAAATCATCTAATGTTTCGCTGCGGCTTTCTTAGGGTACGTGCACAACGAGATGAGGCGAGGCGGGGCTATATTAAGAATTAAGAAATAAAATGACTGCACACTATATTATGACAGTGTTCATAACAACGCGCGATGTATCTTCATCTCGCCTCACTAAACTTAGCATCGCTCGTTGTGCACTTGTCTTATGGTCGGTTTCACAATCAAGGCTTAAGCCACAACGATGACTTAAGCCAAGGCTTAATAAATAATTAAGTTTCACCGTCAAGGCTTAAGTGATATCACTGGCTAAAGGCAAGCTTAACTTAAGCTCGTCATCTCAAATTTTTAAGTCTCAGATGTTGCTGTGAAACACATATGAACATTATTGCTAAATATATTTTTTGCCTCAATATTATAATTTCTGTTATTAAATGAACGTACGTATTTCAAAAGTTATACTATAAAGTCTAGTATCGAGTTCGGGCAAAGTAAAATTTAACGCCGCGGGTCTTCAAATTTTTCACATTAAAATCGCTGGTAAAATTTTGACGTATGTTAATTTAGAGAAAAGAAAGTGACAGCTGTTTTAAAATTTTATCGCTGAAAAACTTCAAATTTATAATAAAGTTTAGGTAAACGTTGTTACAATTTACAATTAAAAATGGACCTAATTAACCTGAAAATTGTTAAGAGAAATTAAAACCTTCAAAAAATGAACAAAATTATCTGAAAATTTTCAATTAAAATTAAATCTTTCAATAAATTCAAAAAATACAATCTGGAAATTTCCATAAAAACAGCAAATGTTAATATTTTACCAGCATTTTAGTGGTCCGCGCATTAAAATGTTCAGTAAAATATGTGGAGATAAAGCGCCATCTATCGTAAAATAGAGAAATATTAACTTTTTACCAGTGAACTCTGTACTGCACTAGTAAAATTATCAGTGAAATTTTTGCTTGCGATTGATTTTACCAGCGCTAAAATTTGTATGGAAATGTCACATTTTACTCGAACTCGGTACTAGGCTTAAAACTAAATTGAAATTTTCAAAGTGAAGAATAGTTATCTATAGTTAACAGTTTTGAGTACTGTCTGGCAGCTAGTGTCAGCATTCCATTAGACGTTTTAGGAAGAAACCAAAGAGTTTAAGACAAACATAAGTTGTATATCTGATGCAGAGGATATAAGTGACGAAGAAATGTATAATATAATATCGCAAAGTGTGCTGCATCTCCATTTGATGCTTCTCAGCGAAGTACTTCTGTTGAAGCTTCACGAGCTACATTTATCTTCTCTTCTGGTAGTTTCTGCCATTTTTTTGTTAAAACTGCATTCCTTTTAGATTTTTTTTTTGAAATTGAAAAGGCATAGAGTGTTCTTCAAAAGCCGACCAGTTTACGGAAGGGTTGTTGGGGGGCGTTCCTACTTCGTCCTCGAAATCATAGAGTAATTCAATTTCCAGATGTGTTTCGTCATCTGTATGAAAATAAAAATATATAACTACATAATATCAATTTTATGTATATGTAAAAGCTGTTTATGTGCGATTACCATATCCGAATCGTACTGTTTTCAATATTTGTGGACCAATTAATTCATGAATGGTTTCTTCATGTTGTGATAGCTTACTAGCTGATTCTGGTCCACTTCTAGACGCATATATGCTGCGCTTTTCTGAAGCTATGTACTTTCTTGTGTTTGTTTTTTAAATTTGCATATTTGTTTTTAAACACAAGCTCTGTGCGAGCGCTTCTGCCTATTCTTGTATTAAAATCAGCTGCAATGTCTGTCCATGTTTTTCTTTTATAACCTAATCTCAGCTGGTGTGTTCGCTTACATTCTTTAAGGTTTTTATGTTTTTTCACTAGTTCTAATAGAACGTCTATTTCTTTTGAACTAAAATTAACACTTCTTTTAACTTTTTCCAAATTGCGCACAGTTTAAACAAATGAGTGATAACAATATTTTGTTTTGTTGGCTTCTTCTTAATCGGGACTCACAATGGCAATTTTTCTTTAAAAATTCAAAATTACCGCAGTGCTGACAACTTACAATTTTCCATCTGCGGTTTAACTAAGCGTCTGCTTAGTGAGTATTGTGTAACCGAGTAGCCTTAAGTTCTGGGCTTAAGCTACATCCGTGGCTTAGTTAAGCTGTGGCTTATGCCTGGACTGTGAAACCTAGGTACAGTAGGTATAACAGTCGCAGATGAAGTAAAGTAGGTATAATGAGGAGAATGAACCTACCAATTACAGTGAGTAAGAATTTAATAAAGAAGGGTGGTAAGGAGTTCATTTCGAATATCATCAGATTTCACAGAAAAAATTTCAAAGAGCAATTTCTTAAGACAATATTATTAATACAAAATTAATTGCTCGGATCTGGAAATTCACTCCTCCGACATTGGTGGTATTATCAGAATAAAAAAAGTTTGCATAGATTCAGGCACACGCTGTGAATCTTTTGAGGAAAACAACACCATGCATTTTCGCTTGGAATTGTCGGGTCGCGTCAATGCGGAATTTTCTTGGAAAGGAGATATTTATTAAAAAATAAAAACAAGACGAGATTGCGTTTAGAATGTAGAAACATGACTGCTGTGTATCTTGGCAACATAATATTCTACATACAAACATGCTATGAGGTAGATACACAATCTCCTTAGGAAAAAGGATTTTCCTTTAATTTATTACGAACTTCCTGGAAGCCCTCTTTCCTTTTGATTTAAGCAGATTATATTTTATATGGAAATAATGAGGATACAGACAAATTGAGTAGAAGGCATCCAGTTGCTATCTACCTGCCCACCAGCATCCTTTCGTTCGTCGTCCCGCCTTGTTACTATAATTTCATCAAACATTACAAATAATCGTTAGAAAATAACCCCTTTCAAAGGGTTTCTTTTTCTTCCTTCGTTCCACTTGTGGTCATAAGACCACCTCCAAAGACTCTATAAAGATGTTGCAGGCATATGGTTGCCTTGGGTTTCCTATAGAACTCAATTTTCTAAAATAGAATTGGCTCCGCAGTGTTTCACACCCAACAAATCTTAGGGAAGTCCTCAATTTGTTCTTATAAACCTCTGGATATTTTTTCATTACATTTGGTATGCTTGTTTGGCGGCCGACAACGGCACACATGAAAGGGTTATATCTGAAAATAACTCCATTTGGCCACTAAATGAATAAAAATTCTGTCGAAACATTTTCTGTAAATTTCTAAGAAGAAATAAATGATTATTGCTTAACTAGCGTATACGCTCATAAAAATTATAAGCCGCCCCCAAGCACCTTTTGTTGGTTAAAAATGCATTAAAATTCTAAAGAAAATATTTACAGTAAATTTCTAAGAAAAAATTTAGGGCTTCTCTACATCAAGTCCAGGCTGAGCTGTGGTGCTCATGATTAATGGAAGCCGTGTACAATGAGAAGTTTTAATAATTTCTCAACAGGCAGAGGTGGAATCTCGGAGATTTCACATTATTTTTCACTGAGGCCAAACTACCCAATGTACCTGCAATATCTTTGTATTATAGAATCTTTGCCACGCCACCACACTTGTGTTGCCTTTCCATTTTACTCAGTTCTGTGCCATTCTTTTGGTCAAGGTATTCTGCTGACTTGATGACCCACCACAATTCCTCTCTGTAGAAGCCGTTCAGATCAGGATGGGATAAGAAACGTTTTGTGATTTTAATCGGTTTTTAGATTAGTCTATAATATAAGGTCAACCAGTTAAACCAATTCTCAACAAATTTTTAATTTCAAAATTAATTCAAGTCGATGCGTGAACAAAATCAGACATAAGAAAGATTTAATTTCATTTAAAAGTTAGATAAAATTTAGAATCGATGCATATATAATTTTATTGTGGAACAAAAATATGGAAAAGTCCTGTTTTCATTTACCCGTGAACATTTTTGAAGTATTAAAAAATTGGGGCATGGAGCCATGTACCTACATTTATACCGGATATTACAAATATTCTACTTATTGTGGATTGTTGTCTAATGGAATGATGAAAAACAGATCAATAAAAAAGCAAAACTCCTTTTAAAGTAGGTTCATTTTGGTTTAGATTTAACCCCATGCAAGAAATTACCGGGGTTAATGAAAACACAGAAATGAAATGTTATATCTGGATTTAAATTGGCAGTATCATAAAATAATAACTAATACCATAGATGGTACAAGAACTAGATGTCGCATGTGAAATGGGTAGTGCATTCTGCAAACACCATAACATGTTTTAGAGCGTGCAGAAAGTAAAGTTTTTTATAATAGTGACTTCCTCAACACTTCACATACGAAAAAATATGAATCACTCGACGTACATATATTGGTACATCATTTCAAATATTATGGTCCATTCCGGAATGGACCACCCAGCCATATAACTTTTGTATACTTTTTGGTACTGCACGCGACATCTAGTTGTGTCATCTATGCTACTACTTAAAATCGCTCATAAAAACATGTACTTAGGCTGTTGGATCATTCCATAACATATCAACCAAAAATCACATAAAGTGTGACGTGGCCATCACCAACTTTTTTTTTTTAATTTTACATACTTGAAAGGTTTATGAGAACAAAAATACAAATTAAAAAAATTTCCTTAAACAATGCCTATCCCGCTAGTTATGGTATTTTCAAAATTTCTTCTTTTAAAATTCGTATAGATTTTTCTATTCATGCTAGGACAATGAAATATGGCTCATTTGAAGGATAGAATGTAAAGCTATCCAATAAAATAACATTAATAATAAATAAATAAAAAAGTACATCTACCAGGATATTCAAGGGTAAAAGACAAAATCGTTATTCTTGATGTCCTTTTTCGAATATATTTTTAAGATGGAATTTTCTTTATACCTTGAAATCCTATCCTTCAAATGAACCATATTTCACTGTCCTATCATGAATAGAAAAATATATATGAATTTTTAAAGAAGACCAGGACAGCATTTTTGTGAATTTTTGAAAGTGCCATATAACTCCCGAAATACGCAATGTATAGGAAATTTTTTTTTTAATGATGGTGATGGTCATGTCACACTTTATGTGATTTTTGTTCGATTTGCTATGGAATGACTCCTCTATAATTTTTGTAGAAGCTATTTTCAATATACATAGATGGCGCTGGGGAGATGATATCGAAAAACTGGTTTTCGGTATCATTATTCCAATATGGCGCCGTGAGCGACGATCGCTGTAGGTCGCAAACTAGGAATATTAATAAGGACACAAAACTGTACAAATCTACCAAATTAAAACTCTCTTTGACCTTTTGTAAGCCAGAACCTACCCTGTATAGAAAATAACTAATTTGTTTGCCTCACAGTTAAAAAATTCGTCTTATGGACTGTGAGTCCTGATTCTGCCACAGAGAAACGTGTCCTCACTGCATCTCCTCGTTGAAGTGGAGTCGTGCATTTGTTTAAATTAGCTTTCCGGCCAAGTAATGTAATCAATAATGCTTTTTACGCAGCACAAAATTTATAAGTGGATAAGTGCTTTTGCAACCATTGAATAATTATATGCATAGTCGAGCTTCCATAATTTTAACAGGAGGAAACATAAATATACTTCAAAGGTAAATTCAATTTATGAAAATATTCATAAACATGAACTAAAACTAAACTATGAACACACCCAGCTAACTGCAGCAGCCTCTTTCTCATTGATTTATTGTCTGATTTTTATTCATTTTGCACGCTACGACATATCACTTAAGAAAAAGACCAATAGCTGCCATACTTTCTGCATTACCGTAATGTGACTTTTTCATTGATTAGATTTTTATAAGTTTAACGATGTAGTCATAAATAAGATTTTCATGAATTCATGATATTCGCAGCTAGCCTTCAAGCGGGCGCTTGGGTTCGAATCGACCGCGCTCAATACATTTCCGTTCTTAGGGCCTGTCCGGATCCAAGTCTTCGTCTTCGTCTTGTTATTACAGCTAGTGACGTAACATCGTTCATGTCTATGCCACCGAGCTTTGCTACTTTGTATAACAGTTTTGGTTAGCTTGATCATCGAGTCAAGGCTCGAGTTGACTATTTTAAATAGACAACGTATTGTGAGGTTATGTTTGTTTGCTGTCTGCGAAATCAAGCTGAGCAAACGAACGAATTCGGACAGGTTAGCTTCGTCTTCGTCTAACTATTATAATAGCTGAGCTTATTGTGTTACGTCACTAGCTGTAATAACAAGACGAAGACGAAGACGAAGACTTGGATCCGGACAGGCCCTTAATATTATTATTACCCGTCACATGCATTTCTCATTCCTAGTAGCCTGTCGCTTTGTCACTCTGTACGAAATAAACAGTTTCCCTCCACTCTCCGCAATTCTACACCCTACAGATCGCTATTATTTTAGTCGTGGCTCAAGGGTCGAAAGCACACCACGCGCCTGTCGTCGAAAATGTTACGCGCGACGCTCAACGCGATATATTATTTCTTCGGCTATCAACCAATATTATCGAATTAAACTAGAGCGTTTTGTTTTTCTAAAAGGAGTCGTCGACCGATAACACGTGTGCAATAGCTGAGGAAATACTACGAGAAGATGAAGAGAGTGAATCAGAGCTCAACGACCAAGGTTCAGAAACTTCAGCCCACATCGTTTCACAGGGAACTCAATCTGCTGACGAATCAAATAGCTCGGATTTCCGATGAGGAGAATTTGCCTCTTTCTGATATAAGCAGCTGTTTTACAGAGCGCGATAAATAATAAAATTGGCACTTAGACCCTCTAGACCTTCAACCCTTCAATTGATGTTAAATCAAGACTATATTTCTAAATGAACAGCTCTGTTGACGAAACAAAGGAATATGGCGATATTAGTCGTAAATTATACGCCCTTTTCCTTGAATTTTCCATATAACATAGATCGGGTAGCGAAAGTTATCTTCTGTGTACGTGATAGACATGGATGCAGTAAGTCTCCTATAATTTGCTGTAAGCTTTAGGTCGACAGCGTAGGATACTTCAATTTTTTTTAAACTTTTTCCTTTGATTAATTTTGTTTCTTTTTTTGTTTATCATTCCTGTAATTTTCTTGAAGTTTCCTCTTTTCAAAGCTGTTCAAATTAGTTCATATCTCTTTGTACCGTTCGACATCTATTTCCAATAGTTCGTCCGATTTTTTACTGGTTTTCCGGAAGTTCTCCAAAATAGCCGACCATAACTTCTGTCATCTCTTCGTTTGAGCCATAGCTCTTTCTAATCAGACATTTTTTCAGATTTGGAAATAGTTTGGTAGAAAGATGAGAAAGCTAAATCTGGAGTGATTGTTGAACCAATTCATACCTCAGACTAACAAGATTAGATATCGTCAAAACGCTTTTGTGTGAAGAATTTTGTGAGGTTCATTGTTTTGATAATACATAATTACTTTATTAGCTAACTTTGATGTTTTTGTTTTAATTTTTCTATTTAAGATTGCGTAGCGTGTTACTGTGTTTGTTTTCACCTTTCTCAAAGTAATTAATCACTAAGATTTACAGAAACATGGATATTATTACTTTCATGTCCGATGAAATTGACTTGCCTTTCTTTTGGACCAGAATAACCCAATTGTGAACCGACTTTGATTGTTCTTTGGTCTTGGCGCAAGTGGACTCAACTTTCATTCATCGTTATAAAATGATGCATAGAATCTTTCTTGGAATCTCTGCTAGGTTTGCATTCATATTTGGTTTCTGGACAATTATTAACAATTTCGACATCCATCTTGTGGACATCACCTTCATTCTCAACTCGTCACCGATCTGCCAGAGCGATATCATGGATTTTGTGGATTACTTTTAATGTTAAAATTAAAAGACTTTTCGGGATACCACTAAGAGGGTCATCTTTAAACGATTTTAATATCACGCGGAATTCATGTAAATTCTAAAAATAGGTGGAATTTCCTATACTAATATCCTGGGGGTGTCTGCATAATCTGTGTCGTAAGCTAGTTACGAGAAATAGAAGCTGTACACTGACAAGACATTTTCTTTTCACTGAAAGTCATGAGCTATTTATGCATTTCGATTAATGTACAGCTTTCGCAAAACATTTGACAGACGTCATCTCATTTAATTTGTGGGAAACCCTCACGAACCGATATTGGCTGACATTGAATGCTGATATTGAGTAGGTACTAACGATTAAATTATGAATGTCTAACTCTGCGCCCCACGAGCTTTTTTTCCTATCTTATCAGCATGCCCATAGAGCCCGGAAATCTAGTTGGTATACCAACTATGTCATGATTATTGTCGCGATAAGAGAGAAGACAAAAATTTGACATTTGGGAGAATTTAAAATGGCGTCCAAATAAATTTCTGGTGCGTTTTATACATGGTTTATAGTAAACAAACTTTAAGTGCAAATGGATTTCGATGTCATAGGCATCTCCTAAAGCCTAGTGCTAAGGTCCATGCTAAACTAAATTTTAGCGGGTCTCCAGTATCGGGCCGTACTTACAGCAAAGACGTATAAAACTACGTTAACCACAAAAATCCGGTCAATAAATTTATCAAATCTCAGAACTCTGACAATAAATATTTTTAGCGCGCTAGAGAACGGCCCGGGCGGATAAATTCAAACTAAATTTTTTGGTGACATACTGGTGGTTCCATCTGTAATCAAAACCCAAAGGCAAATTTAGCGCGTTGATCTTAGTACCGCTATCGCTAAAATTCAGGATAAATTTTCGCCAATATCTTTTGGCTTGCTAAATTTTCATACAAAATTTAGGTTAACGTGGACCTTAGTACTAGGCTTAAGACAAAACAATTAGCTTGTGGAGATGTAGGGTGAGCAGTGTGCTGCGAATGATTTATTTGATATAAATATAATTAAAAAAAAAAAATTCAATGTAAATTGACGCAACTTGTATTAAACGTGGAATCTTCGAATTTGAGTTTACCAGAGTAGAATTTTAGGTACAAGGGCAGATTTTATGTAGAAAGAGCAACGTTGATTTCACACCACAAATAAATCTTTTATATCACAGCCAAACTACACTTAATAAATCACACTTCCAGTGCAAAACTACCACATTTCAAAATCATCAATTTTGAATTTTTTATTCCATTTTCCTTTATAACTAAAGCATACTTGAATCAGAACTTATACTATATATTTACGGGCTACTAACTAAAGAAAGAACTACACCAGCACTAAAAAATTTTAATTTATAGAGTGAATTGAAATGTTTAAACGTCATTTACAATTTTTGAGTTATGGTGGTCTTGGATTGAGGGTGCGATTAAGCTAAGCTGAACTTATATAGTGTCTGCGGGGCACAAGAAAACAAAACCAAAAAGACTAATAGCGTCACTTCTTTTCTTTTTCTCTTTTATGAAGGCAATCGCAAGGGGTAAGGGGCACGGTAAGCTTTACACTTGGGTAGATTTTTATTGGGTAGTAAAAGCTTCCTAAATAAAACAAGTAAAACAGCTAGAATTTGTCTAAGACCAATTCTTATGATACCCTAGATAAATGCCCGTATAAAATTTCGTCTGGTCACCCATATGTGCAAGTTTGATTTTTGAAGTGGTTTTTCGCATATATTTCTAGAACGGTTCGTCGGACAGTAAAAATGATCATATGCAATTTTATAGGATTTCATATTCTGAAGAACTTTTCAGTACATTAAAAACGTCTAGGACTAATCATTTTTACACAATACGTAAAATACCTAAATTTTTATATGGCAACACCAAGAAGGGGTTTTCCGATTTATTCCGTTTTTTGAAGCATTATATACTATACTATGAAAACACTGTGTATAAAATTTCAGCTCTCTACGTCGACGTGTTTTCAGATAGTGTTCAAATATAAAATGAAAAACAAAATTTTTGTATGGCAGTCCTACGAAGGAGTTGCCCGATTCGTCCCATTTTCGATTTTAATTTATTTAGTATACCCTATAGATTTCTAGATATATGCTCCGATCCTTTTCTCGTTCTTGAATGAATCTGTATGAATCGACAGAACGATGTCATAATTTAATTCTGTGCTCATAGAAAGGAACGAAACAGGACCATTTCAAGTGCTTGACATTTCTTCCATTTGATAAAAGCAAGTAAGAATTCGTAAAAATTGTTGTTTGTGAAAATAAAGCCATTTTTCAACAAAGGAAACTTAAACTCATCACTATTACCACCTCGTCCAAATTTTAAATAACACATTCACGAATACAAATTAAAATCGTTCTGCTTGAATCCGGGTGCATTCAGAAAGATTCGGAGTCCGAAAAAAGCGATGACAGATTGAAACTAAATCGTTCGGTCCGAGAAAAAGAACGACATGGATTGAAAAAACTCATTCTGAACGAGAAAAGGAACGCAGCATAAGGGTATAAAAATAATCACAAAACGAATTTTAAGATTTTACAAAATCACGCCTGGCGCGTTTATTATCAACAATTATGCGCGAAAAAAATAAAATTTTTAGTGGGTCAAGTACTCGACCTCCATGAATGCATAACAATCAGTTGGCGTGGTGTGGACTTGGGGCGAGGGGAAGTAACCGATTATATTTTTATAAAAGCGTTAAATAACCATGCGCTCACTTGTAATTGCAGCGCTTCTAATAAATTAATTGTAGGGTTTCTGTACTCGATCCGACTCAACTCGGACTGGGTAGTTACTCGGATTCGGGACTCGACTCTAATGATTCCAAGTTTTTAAAATTAAGTAAAGACCAGGAAATTGAAAAGGTAACCTACGTATTTAGGAATGTTCTGATCAGTTTCGAGATTTATGTTTTATTTATTTTTTACTTACATATATACATTACTGCGGACATTAATAAAGACTCGTTCTCACTTTCCATTGTTACTGAATAAATTCAACGTTTACACAAATAAAACTAAAAAATGAAAATGTAAACAGCTAACCAAACTGGTGTAAATTTGTTAAAATTATCTGAACTTAATCACTTATTAAATTCAACTGTCATCTTATAAAAGAAAAGAAAACACTTCTTTTTATTTTAAATATGTATATTGTAACGACCAATGGATTTCGTCTTATCAGAACATCATCAGGGCTCTTGTTGTAAAATATATGTGTACGTTATTTTCTTTTCTTTTATAAGATAGCAGTTAAAATAAATCTATTCCAGCAAGTGTTATCTATAAAATCTGTGAATTATTCAATTCAATAACTAATTGTAACTTTAACATAATTTAGGAATTTTTTTTTTTTTTTTTTTTTTTATAAAAGCTTCAGCTATAAGAATCGTTATTGAACTCTAAAATACTAAACGTTTTTGGTTATTGATCGATTCGGGCTCGACGAGTTTTCAAAATTTGGGACTTGTACTGAGACCTGAAAACCCGAGTTTCCAGATACCTTAAATAAATTATCTATAGCCCTCTCGATATCGATTTCTTAAGAACTCCAGGAATGAAGAGGAAGATGAAGCCACGAAACATATCTTATGTGAGTAACCCGCGTTTGCAACTTTAAGATTGAAATTCATTGGAGAAACACCTCTCTAAATAAGGTTTGCAAGCTAACCCCAAGGGTAAATATCAAGCTCGTAAAAGTGATAGATTTAACTTAACCACTCTAAGGGCGGACACAATAGATCAAATCTGATGGCTATGTCCGCAGGGTCTTAGTGGATTAATCTTCCCTGCTCTTAACGTTAAGCTTAAGCACATGAGAGTAGGCATGAATTTCAGTTTTTAGTTCCTTGCTTTCAAATTAAAATAAAAAAAATTAAAGGCATGATTATAGTCAGTTCACAGTGTACTTACTTGAATATTATACACTCTGTTTCAATCAAAGCTGTAAACAAATTTGAAATTTTTCGTTTTCTCGAAAACATAATTTGGAGAGATTCTTTAAGGTAGGTACTGGGTAAGTGTCTAGTAATAACGGCATTTGAGCTCTGTAAATGAAAATTCAAAGAATTTTCAAAACATGAAATGGGAAAATTAAAAAAATTCGTTTATAACAGAATGCATTACGAAACAGAGGGTATTATTCGTCGCCGTCATGAAACTGAGAAATTAATATTTTGAGATGTAGCAATGTTAGGAGTAAACGTTTTTTGAGTATCTGAGCTCATTCTTGAAAACGAGAACCGGGAATATCTTATATACATTTGTAAAGTAATATAGATAATATTTTTACATAATAAAAGAATATAGATTTTATTTTCCTGGTTACATATGAGTATGGCAGTTCAAAATAGCCAAAAAAGCAGTTTCGCGATTATGGCATGACGGCGACAAATAAATTCTAAATAAGCCAAATTAAAATATCTTTAATTGCTCATTTGCTTGTTTGCCCCCGACTATACGATTTTGTCAACAATATTATAAATCAAGCGATGTCTTCTCTAAACTAATATTCCCCTATTCAACTTGAAATACCCCTCACGAATTTACAATTTTCCGTCGCCCGCGCGGCTTAAACCTATTTGCCTACCAACAACCGAAGTGCTTCCTACCAATCCTACCTACCTATGTACATGAAATTGATGGAAGCACAATTAAAAACGCCTCCAGTCAAAATCCTCGAGAATACTTCCCAAGCCATGAAACAGAAATCTACATGTATGCGTTGTGAATCCGTTTTCTAAAATGTTCTATATTGATACTTATGGAAAAGTGCCAAACATTGACTTTATATATGCTATAGTATAGAGCTAAGACTACTATCAAAACCTTCTATATATTACAAGCCATGAAGTGGAGAAAGTTACACATACATTGAAGGGAACTAGTAGTCTGCTGTGAGAAGACTTGGTGTTTTGATATTTTTGTTCGGTTGAGTATTTTGTGTTTTTTTTTGCAAGGGCTTTTTATGGTTAACTGAAAAATAAATTAATTCTGTCTTAATTTTTTATTGATTTATTATTTTCGTTTGAATTTAAAATACTAAATGCTTCAATTTTACTCCTTTATTATATGCACTTACATAGTACATACTTACAGAAGTCATGCATTAAATTTGAAGCATTTGATCAGATTTTTGAAAGTTTATGCTTCTTGAAAATCTTGATTTAGATGATATAGTTTTTGTAAGACGAGCACGGAAAACAGTATGCAAAACAGAGAACATTGTAAGGAATTTAAATATCATAGATCATCCATCTGCTTGGCAAACCGAAAAATTTGCCGCGAAAATATATTTCAAAGAAACCGAAGACGGTTTTTGATATCCAAATGACGAAAAGACAAGAATGTCGGAAGTCTATTTAATAAAATATTCAATACAAATAGCCGTTAAGGTACTATAAGATCACTTGCTTCTATTTATGCCGTAAATGATAAAATCATAGAGTATAGGAACTAATTTTGTCATTTCGTTTGTAATGAACAGAAATAATACTGGGGCAAATATTGATTAGAAAATAAACTAATCGTGTAACTCCTTCAGGTTTGCATACAAACATTTCGTTTTTCACTTTATAGGAATTTGGACACTGGCATCCCATGATGGCACAGCAACATTACAATGATTACTCAGCTGAGAATTTTTGTTTGAAGAATCGTAGTCATTTGGTTAAGATAAATTTTTTTAAATAATTTTGTTAGGAAAGGTATGAAAATTTTATTACCGTTCGGAAGATAAGAAAGCAAGCTTAAGATTAACAGAACGCCATTTTTCTGTATGAATAGTAGTTTAGGGCGGAGGAGCTATTCAAATCAAACTTTTGTCAGTTTTACATAAGAACGCTGCAAATATTTTAGAATGTAAGGACTCCGTTGGGCCTCGCATGTGGTAGTGAGGGAGTCTGCTTCATGGCTTATTCTCGAGGGTTTTGCTCCAGTCGAAACAAATACAGCGTTAATCTACCCTAAGAAAAACATATCCATATGAATGAAATTAATCTGACACATGCTACCACTGTAGCAGTGTTTGTAGGTCCCATATTGAAGCATTTTTTAATTGCATTCCTTAGGTTTAGAACCATTTTTATTGAGCGTAGCTACACTCTAAGTGGAGAACGAGCAACAGAGATCTGTGACATCATAGGTAAATTCCTGACGAGTTTGAATCCCATACATTTTGTTGGCTATTGTTCGATTCCTGATGGAAGCAGAACTGCAAGCCATCTCCTCAGACAGTGGCAACAGTGGTGTCGGTTGCGATATCTTAGACAGCGCCTAGACGTGTTTGAATGCTGTACTTTTCGTTGCATGTTGTTCGATTGCTTTGTTTTTGATTGCTTTGTTCGAAGGAAGTGATGCTATCACTGCTTCTCTTCGATAGTTTACAGCGAAGGACAAATAAAAAGGCTTTAGGGAAAATATTTTGAAGAAATTTTTTGTCGTAATTTTTTATTTCCTTTCATTCTTATTTGTTTTAATTAAATTAAATCGGAAAACCTAAGTGAGTCAATTCTTCCTAAGACGCCACGCCACTGATAACAATTCTAAGGAAAAAACTCCTAGTAAATTTCTACGAAAAAAATCCGGTATTTCCTACATCAGGTGCGAAGCATTACTGGCATGTTACGGCATCAAGACGTCGAGGCATCGTTGATTTTATATTCTAGCGAGGCGTTACTGTTGTTCTACTTCCCAGTCTTTGTATACCCCTAAACACAATTGCATTCGACGGCAGATAACAGACTATTGCAATAATAGGACAAATTTTCTCCAGGAAAGTTTTATGGAGCGTGTATTATCATAGATGGCACAAGAACTAGATGTCGCATGCAGTATCCAAAAAGTTTACAAAAATTAATATGGCTGGGTGATCCATTCCGGAATGGTTCACAAAACATTTGAAATGATGCATACGTCGAGTGATTCATATTTTTTCGTATCTGAAGTGTTGAGGAAGTCGATCAAATGTATACAAAATTGCGATTATAAAAATACTTGTTTTTGGCACACTCTAAAACCTGTTATGATCCATTCCGGAAAGTACTACCCATTTCACAATCTGTATACTCTCTTCTGTATGCCATGCGACATCTAGTTCTTGTGCCGTCTATGGTACTATATAGGGTGACGGCAACAGCAGTTTCCTATGTAATGTACGCTCCATAAAACGTTCCTGGAGAAAATTGTTCCTATTACTGCAATAATCTGCCGTTTGCTGTCGGCTTATTGGCATATCCCTTGAAGTCTTTGTCCATACTTCAGTTGTCGAACTTTTAGCGACTGACGGTGAGCAAAACTGTTCAAAATAGTACAAGTGGAGCCAATTATAACAAGGAAGCACTTTCGCAATCACTAGATAGTTCTATACACAAGGATAATACGACGATACATAGACTATAGTTCTGCTACCACATCACAGATGTTATTTTTAGAAATTTTCAAATTTCCTACATATTGAATGTTCGGGTTTTTCCTGCACTACTAGTACATGTAGATTTCGCCGAGGCCCATTAATTTCATCATCACTTTCTGCACATTCACTAGATAGATAAATTCTCGGACAATCGGATATCAGAATAATGGAAGAAAGCTATTAGGGATGGTGGGACTGCCACATGACTGTTGTTGGAGTTTATAGAAGAAGTTGTATCGGAAAGATTAGTTAAATAACCATTGGGTTACTCTAAAATGCGTTCTAGACTTCTGGCGTGAATTACTTTTAATCGAACTGTAGGGGGATCATGTGTTTGGACGGAAAACTCTCTGACACCTCTTAGTTTTTCGCCTCAACTGTAAAATTCTTTCCTTAGCGTATTTGCTATTATCTAGCTATAATTGTACATGAATGACACATTTAATAACTTTGCGCATTGTCATAATCCTAGACATGAAAGCACAGATTAAAAGTAGAGCAGCACCGTTTTATTGAATGTATTTAATTTGACTGAACTTTGTACATGTAAACATAATCTTTACTAACTAACCAATTGTATTGTATTGAATTTATATTGTATTGTCACTCAGAATCTAATCCGAATTCATTGTTTTCTTTTTTCAGACTGGCTGTGGTAAATTCCAACTTTTGGCATCTCTCATAATTAGCTTGGGATTGGCGGGACATGCAGTTCAAGTGTACGCAGTATTTTACATATTACCCTCAGCTGAACTGGAATATTGCATAATCGACAATGAAAAAAGTTGGCTGGGATCAATCACCTTATTGGGACTAGGTTGTGGTGCTTTATTATGGGGAGGATTAGCAGGACGAACAGGACGACGGAAAACATTGCTCAGCTGTTTAGCTGTCTCTGGAGTATTTTCAGTAGTGGCAGCATTTATGCCAACATATGGGCCATTTATGATGACACGATTCTGTGCAGCAGCTGGTGTTGGAGGTGCACTGCCGGCTGGAGCAAGTTACTTGTGCGAAATATCACCAACATATGCTCGTACCAGAGTTCTATCACTGCTTGGATCGATAGGGATGGCAGGCGGAATATTTGCTGGAGCAATAGCAATTCTAACTGTACCACAGACTGGACAAATGGTGATTCTCGAAAATAAGGAGCATTTCAGTGCATGGCACAGATATCTTCTTATTATTTCGCTGCCTACATTTGCCTCAATTTTGGGCCTATTTTGGCTGCCAGAGTCTCCACGCTGGTTGCTGGAGAGTGGCAGAGAAGTAGAAGCTTTAGCTATTTATCAGGTATGTGGTATATGAACTTAAAGGGGGGGGGGGGGGGGGGCAGTCCTTTTGCTTTTACTCAATTAAAGTTTTATATTATTTTTTTTATAGAAAATTTATAGAACAAATCGAGCCCGAGGAGGATATACATTGACAGAATTAGAGCTTCCTGGTGCACGTGCTCAAAGACATCATGTTCCAACATCTGTCCTAGCTGGGATGGCATATGGTGTTCGAATGGTTAGTGTTACCATCTTACATGTGTATAAGAAATAAAAAAAAATCTAAAAAGAAAAATATTTGCTTATAGTTTTTCAGCAGTTATGTACAACTGTTTACGAAATCGCACGTACAGAAGACAATTCTCCTTTTAGGATCTTGGACAGCAGCACTATTTGTTTGCCATGGACTGACAATTTTTATTGCTGAACATTCCAAAACCATAGAGCATGAAAATTATAATCAGCAAACGGTAGTGATCGCCTTTTTTGTTTTGTTTTTTTGTTAATACTTGTTTTAATTCCTCTTATAGCTGACGAAGTTTAACAAAACCTTCGAAAATTTCACCTTTAACACAAGCATGGATAATCTAGTTTTTAGTCAGTGTAAATTCACCAATTGTACATTCCGTCGGGTGTTCATTAGTCACGTACTCTTCGAGAACTGTTCCTTTGTGGAAACTGAGTTTGCCAATGTTAAAACAAGTAGAACCAGCTTCATTAATAGTGTTTTCGATTATGTCAAGTAAGTTTGAAATTTCTGTTGTAAATAATATACTCCCTGCTTTTGTTAGTATATAGGTACTAAAAATTATATATTTTTTCGTATGCTTAAAACGTATTGGAATTAGAGTTAATGTATACATTTTCAGCTGACTCATAATTCCACAAAATTCATAATTTTCCCTGCATATGTAGGTGACCTTTATATTAATGGTTTTGCGTATATTGTAACGATTAAAAAGTATGTTTCCTTGTTCCTGGTCCAGGCGCGCATCCAGACCTGCAGCCTAGAGGGGGGGGGGGGGGGGTCACAACTAAAATGTTCGAGAGGGAAGAAAAAGTCGGAAGAAGTCGCTTTAAAAAAATTGTTTTTAATCATATTTACGTTATATCAAAAAATCTAATTTGCGGTTTAATTTGGAAACTCTATCGATAATGTTATCCACATCAATCTCAGGGTGGACATTAAGGACCCATAACCAGATACGCCTTCTCGTGCAGAGATTGTAGAAATAGATGCTGACGCAAGCGATTCTGTCACGGGTGAAGTAATTGACTGAGAGTAAAATCTTGAACCTTGAAACCTTTGAGGAGAGAACTAAATGAGGCGACATCCCATAGTAAAGTATATGTATGGCAGCCAGCGTTGCCATATTTTTTTTTAAAGAAAACTAATAAACAGAAAAAAAACCTGTTTTTCGAGCAAAAACCTGTCATTGAAAAAAAGATCGCTTCTTCTTAGTTTAAGTATCATTTTTATTATATACGTACGCAGACCATAATAGATATTACAAAAATCACACTTCATGTAAGAAAAATCACAAAAATTATTAAAATAATAGGTTCATTTCTATTGCCACAAAAAGCCTCCTTGGTATAGCATATTGCTAACTAAAACTTGAATACGTACTAGAATATAATTATTAATTATTTTGCATAAATCTTGTCGAATTTTTTAAAATTTCGTTAGAATTTTTAAAATTTGTGCAATCTGAATTTTGCTTTTTTAAATAATCTTTCGTCCTTAAAATTCCACACAATGTGGGGACCTCTAGCCTGTTCCGAATTTTCGTTTTATTATTGTTGATTTGCGAGAGAATTCTCTCTACATTTGCTGTGGCTACAGGGATTGACAAAACTGCTGACACCAGTTTTTTCAACAAAGGAAAACACATGGATCCATCGATGCGCTTTAAATTGAAAATTGCTTGCCAAAACTTTTCTATTTTGGTTTCTTCAAACAAATCAACTTGAACACGCCACCCAATGGAAGACGATATTAACAGTTTATAGATGAGATGACAGATGACACTCTACGGGAGTCAGAAAAAAATGACATTCCACGATTGCCGTTTGAACTAATTTTGAAAAGAGCGGAATTGAAGCAGAATATCTGAGCTTTAAAAGTTACACAATAGGTCTGTTTTTCTAAAATTATTAAGCAATTATAAAAAATTACTTTTTGTCTACAAAAACTGTAAAAAACTGTCAAATTTGGCGGATAACTGGGGAAAATTGGAAAACTGCACAGCTACCAAAAAAACTGTCATTTACAGGAATAACTGTCAATATGGCAACGCTGATGGCAGCGTAGCCAAAAATTTTCGCCATCTTGATTTTGGCAGGGAGTTTGACTGTCACTTTTATGTAAACAAAGAGCCGCGAAGTGTGTTTGGCGCAGAGACGTAGTTACAAATGGATAATTTACTTTTCATAGGAAATGGTCAATGACTATTTGACTAATTGTTAGTAATATAAAAAAGAGTTATATGTGCTCGAAGATTTCGATACAATAAGCCGTGTTGAGGAAAATGCTTTAAAAATACCTTTGTGGTAAATTCGGTAAAATCCACTGACATGCTAATAAGTAAATTCGCAAATAATTTAAATATATCGTCAGTGAAAGCATACTTTCTCAAATCAAAACTGCGGTGTCACACGAAACGAGATCAGTCAGTCCATTTTATGTTTGAAACACATTCAAAGGAATGGGAGTAGGAGTGCATGATATGTTACTGAATATTTCTTCTGATGGGAACTTAACTGATCTTACTTTCATCTGAAAAAAGTAGTCAATGGTCTTATCAGCCTTCCGCTTTACACTTTCGCTATTACTTCTACCGGTAACTAATATATAGCAAGTTTATCCTTCTTCTACAAAATTAAAAAGTAAACGTGAAGTTAAATTAAACACTACTTGAATTAATATGAAAGCACAAGCAAAGCAACGCCAACTACCCCAGCGAAAGCGAATGGATTTTATTTAAGTATAGTGCTGACGTAAAAATTCGAAAGAAAAATTGTAGAATCAATTTTAGCAGCACTCGAATCAATCCAACTGATGGTTTTCAGCCACTAATAGTGTATAAAAATTCCAAAGAAAAATGTTTAAGTAAAATTCTAAGAACAAAATGTATCCTTGCCAACGCTCCTAAAATATCTTTAGCGACCAAGACAGCCCAGGGACCTGAATCAATATAACTCTTTGGAGCCATGATCGGCTACCAGTCAGTAGTACATAAAAAATCCAAAGAAAAAATATCAAATCTTTTTAAGAAAAGTGAATGCTTGTGCCCTTGTCCGATAGAGTGAGCCACCAGAATCAATCCACCAATTCGTTTCGACCGTTGTCGGTGAATAGTTATTCATTCAAATTTCTAAGAACAATTTGCAAGTGTATTTCTAAGAAAAATTTAGTGCTTTCCTACAAACGTAAAAATTTTGAACAACTCAGACTTGAATCAGTGTCGCTATGAAAAATCAACAGGTAGCTATACGTTGATGATTGGATGGAACTAGGGTTCTACTGGAAGAACCCTAAATCATAAAATTCGTTAAGTCAGTTTGTATGCTTCTATTCTGAGCTCCCCACCAAGTTGTCCTGTTATCGATTTTATGTCGGAAAATCAGATAGGTAAAAAAAAAAATTATGATCGCTGACCAATTTCTTAGAAACAATAACACTTTCAAATGTCGAAATCGTGTGCTTTTGAATCTATAGGACTAATCGGCACAACAAAAATATAAAAGCATCATAATAATCGGGATGCTAAGCATTCCGTGCCCTTTTCTAAACAATCAAACACTAAAATAAATATCCGTTCCAAAATTACTTACCATCCTGTGATAGGTATGTTTCGACACTATATAAAACACAAGAAATTTCTAAAAACGTCGTATACGTTTCTAAGATGAAGACCTACGAGCGAATGACTATTATACCCACTCCAGACTCCACTATTACTTTTAAAAACAAGCCAAAAAATCGCCCAACCTAGCGCTAGCTGTCGCCGCAGATTGGAAAAGTGCGTTACTAATCGCCAACATCAGCTACACATTGTGTCCGTGCCATACGAAAATCGGCCTGTTAAACTTTTATAACTCACTCTACGTCCGCCGCCACATTTAATTCACCACAAAGGTGAGTTGGCGCTTGGGGGGGGGGGGGGGGGTCATGACCCCCGTGACGCTCCCCCTGTATACGCACTTGTCCTGGTCTATGTCGTTAAGCTGTCGTCGAATAATACATTTCTTCTTGACCCGTATAGGTTATTCAGTCACTGACTTTTTTGATATTGTCATCATGTAGATGTTTCCGTGTTCTATCCTATCCTCGAAAATCAATTGGTAAAAAAGGCGCTGGCCATGAACCACCAGCAGACTCTGCACCCTGAAGACAGATGATAGTCCAATAGGATGGCTACTGAGAGTTAGTCACCTCTCGTAGACCCTATTTAGATGGGTAAAAATGAGGTGCGCTTGAAGGTACCTTAAACTGCCATTCATATTTACATCAGTCAACTTACTGCCTTTGTTGCCATACAGTCGGTGGAACAAATACATCGACAAAATGTGTTTGAGTGTGTGTTATTTCTTCCACCGACAACAAAATACGTTTCAAGGGACTGAAGAAAAACCTCGGAAGATTGATAGCAAAGTTAGATAGAAAGGCTATGTAAAAGCCTTATTATGTTTCCAAGCGGAGTGAAAACGAAAAAAAAAACAAATAAATGGACACCCACTTAGGGTGGTTTGAATATATCATCTCCCTTTGAGTTTCGATCAATCAGAAACGTACGTTGTTAAAAAAACAAAAAGTGTTTTCTTATCTTTTATAAGATGGCAGTTAAAGTAAATCTATTCCACCAATGGTTATCCATAAAATCAGTCAATCAGAAACATTGAACAACCAAACGCTTTTCTCACATCATTTAGCTGCCCTTTTTGTCTTTTCTGACAAGATCGACAAGATTCCGTTCAGGACTACCTTGGGAATCTTCCTGATTGAGGGTCTAGGATGTGTTGTCAAATATCTGAATCAATCTTCACAAGGATGATGGCCTGCGTCACCTTTATATGTATGGCTATAAGTTAATCAAACGAGAGCATATAGCATTAAGGCGCTGAGAAACCAAACCGATTGTTGTAGAGTGTAGACGTTAGTTTAGTGATTATTGTATTTCCGAGGTGTTGATATTTAAAATGCACTGATTATTACTAATTTAATTTATTACTGATGTTAATAATGGAAACTCAAAACCTGTGTCCCATTGGCATCGTCTTCATTTACAAATTTGGCTACATTATTTTCGAACATGTAATTAGAGTTAACTTCATTAAGAGATTCAAATTTTATTAAGTATGTTTATGCTGTCGCTACAGTTAGTGCACCTGCTGAAGGTTATTTATTTTTTCCAGACGGGATTCGAGGCGCTTTCATCGTTACTGGTTAATGCCAGCTGAAAGCAAACGTGGCTTAGTAGGCTAGTTACAAATTAAGAAATACAAAAGGGAAAATTATCTGTCCCGTTAGTTTAGTGGTAAGAACAGGCGCCCGGCAAGCGGAAGGTCCCGGTTTCAAACCCCGGACAAGGTGATTTTTTTTCTCCTGAATTTATGATATCATTTAGAATCGTTAAAAATAAAAGTGCTGAAGCTTCCCAAGATGTCAGTTAATGTAAAACACTATTCTGTATTTTTAGTTTCGCTGTTGTGTTCATTAGATTGGCGATACGATCAAAATGGGTGGGTTATGGTGTAGAAAAATGTTGTTAAAAAATATGAAGAGCTTTGTGAATGCTATTTTGTTGTTATGATAAAAACCATAACATAAACTTCAGTTTTTGCTTAGCTCGGACGGAGTCAAGGCTTCCTTACATGCCTTTAATACTTTGGTGTTGAACGGCCAGGGCTATGTCGCGTTAGGTTACACCATAATAAAAATTGTAGAATCGAACCCTATGGTAGTCCGTTGTTCAAGTTTGTATTACTTTTTCTTCGTTGAGTTAAGTCAAGCGTATTTGCGCCTTTCGAATTCGACGCTGTTTTCCTTCTATAGATTTACTCTTCTGCCCTCAGTTCAATTCGATATCTTCTCTTGTCTTCTTTTAGATAATAATTGTTTTGGGGTTGTCTTCGCGTGGAGGTAGATATTTCTAGTATCAGGCTTTTCCAAAAGCAAGGGTGATAAGTATTTGAAATGTGCGGGTATAAGAAGATCCAGCAAGTTGTTTATAAGTGGGTTTGGGTGCATAGGGATTTTCTCAATTTGTTTTTTCGCTAGATCGGACAGATACCCCTTGATGAGAGGTATGTTGGCTGTTTCTTCGTTGATATTTATTGGAGTTATACAATTGCCTAAGATGCTATTGATGCTGTTGTTCTCCATACGATATTATTAGAAACAGCTTACTACTATATGGACAATGGGCTGATAAGTTTCCGGAATCGGATCCTAGATGGCACCGTGTACAAAAATTAATCATATGATTGTCAAATATATTCTCTTAAACCAAAGCTGTCAAATATTTATGACATTTCGACTACTGCTTCGTTAGTACCTACTGTATGCTTAAGTGATATTAATTTCACTTTGTGAAGAAAAACAAATAAAAAAAAAGAGATTCGTGCAGTAATAAAGTATCAGTAATTGAAATTCTTAAAGCCTCAAGAAATTATCGATGACTTTGATAAAACTTTGGCTCCATCTGCTCCATCGAAAACAATCGTACGTGGTCGTACGAGCAATGAAGATGCTGGACGTCCGAAAAATTCACGGAATGGTTTTGGATGAACGCAAAGTGAAACTACATAAGTGAGTTAGCTGTGACCATAGGCATGCCAAAAGATCATATGGACATCATTTTGAATAAGAATTTGTAAATGAAAAAGCTGCGTTCGCGGTGGGTGTCGCGCATGCTCACAATCAACCAAAAACAACATCGTGTTGATGATTCTGAGAGCAAGTTGACGATGTTTAAGCGTAGCCCAAAGAATTTTTACGTCGATTCATAACAATGAACGAAACATGGAACCATTACTATACACCAGAATCCAATAGACAATCAGCTAAGTGGCTGAAACCATGTGAAAGCCGCTCAAAACGAGTATAGATGCAACAATCGGATAGAAAGGTTCTTGCTAGCATTTTTTGGGATGCATTTGCTATCATTTTCATTCCTTATCTTGAAAAAGGTATAACAATAACAGGCGAATACTGCGTCATTATTGGACCGGTTGAACAACAAAATAAAAAAAAAGGCGTCACTTACTGAATCAGAAAGTGTTCTTTCACCAGAAACAATCACACCATCACACAAATCAATTAAGGCAATGATAAAATTGGATGAATTATGGCGCGAATTGCTTCCCCATCCATCTTATTCTCCAGATCTAGTTCCGAGCGATTATTTCTGGTTTCCTAATTTGAAACGATAGCTACAGGGACAAAGATTTTATTTCCGAAACATATAAAAATGTTGGAAGACCGCTGGAATAAGTGAATTGCTTTAATGGCCAGTTTCACAGTCTGAGTTTAAACCAAATTTTTAGTTTAATCTCGACGAATGAGTTTCACAGTTTGGCTTAAACCCCGGTTTAAACTAGAGTTTAAACCGTGCCATCCCTCGGTTTAAACTCAAGATAATTTTATTTTGACAGAAGCATTGTTTGTATGAAGAAAATAATTTCATCACGAATTTAGATTTAGACATTTCTAGCGATGAAGAAGATTTTTTTGAGTTAAATTTACAACTCTGTCGACTGAGAATAATTAGAAATCATTTTAATGAGTGGGACGACGTTGATTTTTATGCTACGTTCAGTTTAAGTAAAGAGCCTTGTCGCTTTGTCTTCGAATCTATTCTTGTCCGTTTTCTTGTGCTCTATTATATGTATATTTTTTTTTATGCACTAGGAAAGGTCAACTTCACTTATGCTAAAATTACCATCCTTTTTGAATGTTGGCATATTTAAAATTAGCAAATATAACTACATATTTTTTATTTCTGATCTGTTTACTTTTTCCGATTAACAGATTGATAGAAAAATTGCTTCACAATGGTGGCGATAACTAATTCAATTCACAATTTATTCAGTACTACCAACGTTACTAAAAGAATGCACTGTGAAACCCGATTTGGTTTAAATTACGTTTAAACTTGGAGGATGGTTTAAACTCGACTGTGAAACTGGCCATAAGAATAAAAAGAATTTTCGCTACAATTTTAATATTTTCTCTTCCATTCCGGAAACTTATCGGTTCATGTGGTAATATATGGCTTGTTTCCAAATGATGACGCACGACCTGCTTTTTATGAAGATTGATTGAATGAAAGTTGAGGTTGAGAAACATAACAGGGGCTCTGGAACGTAGGCCGTAAAGGGACCATTGTTCACCCTCCAGACTTATGAGCAATTGCTCATAGGTCTCATCCGGACGCTCTTATGAATTTCAGTATTTCCTCCCAGCCCTCCTTGCCAGCTTCGTGCAACTCGTCCAGGAGGTGTGTGTCAAGGAATCTATAACGCTTTCCCGAGAGACCTGGAGAGTTACAAAGGAATTGAGTCACTGTCTTGGATTCCTCTCCGCATCCCCTACATACAGGGTCACCGACAAGCCCTATCCTGTGTAGGTGACATCTGAGACGAGAGTGTCCAGTCAGAACTGACAGCAGGGTTCTAAGGGTTGGCTTGTTTAACCCCAGTAGGTTTTTTGTTTCTTTTGGGTTGGGTCTGCCTCACAGCTCCTCTGTAGTTTTACCTGAAGGATCATCTAACCAAAGGCGATTGTGTTGGCGGTCGGCCCACGCCGAGATATTATTTGGTGCCATCTCAATTGTAGAAGAAGATGCCTCCGAGGTAGCACCAAGACGAGCAAGTTCGTCCGCCTTTTTATTTCCGCTAATGTCACTATGACCTGGTGCCCAAAGTACCAGTACCCTGCAGTTCCGAGACATTATGAAGATGATATATGTACTTAGTATTGCGAAACCAATCGTGTTGTGCACTCTAAATGATAATTTTCATTCTTATCACTTGATTTTCTTAAGCTATATTTTTCATGCTAACATTTGTCTCGTTGGTTTTTTTTTATTTCAGGTTAATAGACACAGATTTGACTGAACGGCATTTCTATAATTGTGTGAAAAACAATACTGAAATAGTCCGACTATCAGCTGGTTGTGATCAAGACTTTGAATACAATATTTTTCTACATTCAGTTTGGAAATCGAATTTAGGTGCACTAATTCCAACAGTTGCAGGCATTGCATGTGTTGGAGAAGCCATCCATCGTTTTGGAAGAAGTCGAATTGCAAGTAAGATGAGAAAATTATGAACGCATGCATCATAGAATTTCATTGGTAAATTTTCGTATTCCTACAGCAACCTGCTTCACATTCGCCACAATGCTATGTTGTGCTTTTGGATTCCTATTTATAGACGAACATGTTATATGGACAGGAGGAACAGCTCAGGGACTTATTTTAGCCGGTTTAGCGGCTATAACAATTCTTGCAATTGAATCGTACACAACTTCTCTAAGGTAAGACAAGTGTGCAATAAGAAATTTTGAGATTTAACATCACTTTCAATGATTGCAGGTGCACAGCTCTTGGTCTTTTTGTATGCGGTGGTCATATAGGAGCTCTACTTAGTACGCCCATCTATACATCTTTGCCATATAATTCCCCAAATTTTGCTGCAGCACTATCTACACTAACTATGGCAATACCGGTACTATCATCAGCTGCACTAAAGGATCCATGTTTACTTCTGTAAATGAAATGATATTTTTGGATATGCTACAACCTCATTTATATGGGGGAGCTGGAATTTCAAGAGGTATTGCTTCGTATAGTAGTGGGAAAGATGGTATGCATTACCCAACGGGACACAGTGTATAGTTTTCTTTGCCCCAGCAAAGGATCATAAGAAGTTTGGAAAAAGATTTTTTATATGATTTTTTAACGAAAACTCTTCAGCTTTTAGATGCTCAAATGCTCAATCCTGAATTCCTGAAAACTAGTAGCTTTAAGAAGTAACTGTAAAAGGAATTGCGGACGTTATTAATTTTTTTTATAACTTATATGTTAGTTAAATCTAATTTTAAGTGTTAAAAATTTAAGCTTAAAAGAAATGTGAAACGTTTTACGTTTTTTTTTTTTAATTGACAATTGGAATGAAGCGCTATGGTGGAAAGCTACCAGTTTGCTCTTGTCTTACATTTTGACCAGGTTAGATGCGAAAGTTATCAAAGTATTGTGCCTATCTGAAACTTCTTCTATTGAAAATTTATCATCATAAATAAGTAATTACTCGATTTACAGACCTAATACAAATTGCTTAGACAATTTAAAGTGATCATTATTTGATAGTGTTAGTTAAGATCTGATAGGACACAATAAAATAACACAAATTTGTAAATCTGAAAATGCAATATCAGCATTACCACTTAATATATGATTTATATTCAATGTCGATAGAATCAGATTCGGACGATAAGCATAGTTCTTTTGCACGCCTTACTCTACTATTACAATATCATTTTCGTGTAAGGCGCACAAAAACTAAGCCATCTAAACCGCTTCCCAGTTGTTCGCTCAGATCCTGGAGAAAAATGAATTTAAGAATATTTTATTATCCTCAATTGAATGTTTCTGAAGGAATGGTAAAATATAGTCTGTACTTGCTGCGATATGGCCTTTGTCCGCTATGAATATCCGAATTCAACAAGTATTTAAGCGAAATCACCTTTGCAATTCTAAGTGCCGTACTTGATCCCATAAGTTCTAGTCTCACTTCCTGAGGTTTGACAGACCCACGGTAAATAATGAAGACTCGTAAATCTATTGAAGAAAATAAACTGTAATCTTCTCAAAGCATATACAAAATATTCCACTTAATACGATTTACGTAATCGGATCAAGATGTTTAGTTTTGATTAGAGTGTGTTCGTTCGGAACTTTGTGTATAGAGCAGTACGGGTGACAGAATTACGAACATATTAGTTTCAAAGCACGTCAAGACTCCAATAGGTTCTCACTCAGAGTACACCACATGTAGGATTTGAGAATATTACAGAATATTACACAGACAGGAGCTTCCATGTTGCAGGGGATTCTGTTTGCTGCGTCGATGCGTTTTCAAGCAGCATCCAAATATATTGGGAAAAACAAAATTTTTGTATATGGCAACCCTACGAAAGAGTTTGACCAATTTTCGAATTATATCTATTTTTACATCCTAGATGAAATCTATAGGCTTATGTTTGTAAAGTTCAGAAATGATGATGGTAGAGCAAAATGGATTGGACACCCACGCATATTATTAAAAGTTATTTTGATTTTTGCATGTCAGTCTGTCCGTCTGTCCGTCCGTCTGTCTGTCTCTGTCTGTCTGTCTGTGCGTACGATAACTCGAGAACGCGTATACTTAGAAAGCTGCAATCTTGTACACAGACTTTAAAAAAAAAGTAAAATCAAGTTCGAAAATGAGACAAATCGTGCAACTCCATCGTGGGGTTGCCACACAAAAATCTCGTTTTCCATTATATATTTGGACACTGCCGGAGAAAACGTCGGTCGGTCGTTGGTACATGGTGTTTTCATAGTAATAGAAAACAAAATTTCAATAACGGTCCAAGTCGGTTGTAACCCCTTCTTGGTGTTGCAGCCTTCGGAATGTTTTTCGATCTGACGAACCGTTATAGAAATATATGCGAAAAACCACTTAACTTGCACAGATGGGTGACCATACAAAATCATACGGACATTCATCTCTAGGGTATAATAAAAATTTGTCTTACTTAGACCAATTCTAGCTTTTTTACTTGTTTTTTTTTTTAATGCTCGTATACAAAATTTCACCTCACTATAAGTAGACGCGCTCTCGAGTTATCGTCAGAATGGACGGACAGAAGAGAACACTGTGGAGAAGGGATATTTCGAAAGGAACCCGCCTATTCATAATCGGTGGTCGGTAAGGGGACTCCCTCGACGCTTGTAAACTAATTTAAGCTTAGGATGCGGATGTTACGGGGATTCTTCACACGCCGTACCAGAGAAATTTTGTGGCGGAATATTATATTACACGCTAATCTCAACACGTAAATGAAGATGGATAGCATCGGGCTTATCACACGGCATGCCATTAGATTACTGATGCGGGAACTTTGCCCTAACATTAGTAACTTACCAAGAATATATATCCAGTTAACTCGACGCGGTCGCTGACGCTGACTAGTCACTGGACTGATCTTTTGCTTTACGACAAACTGATGTGCTTAATTAAGCCCGTAGCGAGCGCTTTCCAATGGCTTAGGTGAGGCTTCCACTTGTACAATTTGCCTATAGCGAAAAAGCTTTCAAGCTTGTTCGAGAAACTGGTTCTAGTATTCGCTTCGGTATCTAATAAGCTGTCGGTCCTACAGAAAATGGTAATATCGCGTTCGTTACAATTTACTGATCAATATTAGCTTTGTGTCTCCTTCAAAGCAGTTTCTATCAGATATAATGCACTTATGCCAGAGTTTTCCAATCTTCGAAGCACCTCTGGAACGTAATTTTCGATATGGGGTTTAGATTCTTCAGTGATTTTGTTTTTATCTCTTCAATATTGGCAAATATCTCCATACCTGTATTTCATCACCAATTATGACCCGTTTAAGCAGTTCTGGATCGTCGTTAACTTCATTTAGCAACTCATAAAAAATTTCAATTTGTCATTGGCTTTGGTCAAAATTTAACAATTTCGGAAAACAATTTTGCTGTCACACATTCTATTTCCACAATATACGACAAAATTGTTTGGCACGAATCAAATGATATTCAAACATTATTCGTATACTCTGTTTTTCGGCATTGTCATCGATTGTTAATATTCTGAGGAGTCCAGAACGGTCGTCATTGAAGTCTTCACACTCTCCTAGAAACGTTTATATTATACCACTTGCAGATGCTTGTAATACTCATAGAGGAGTCACCAAAAGCAGCATTCAACATTTCCTATACGGTGCTACGCTTTATTACATTCTTAAATTAAAAGTCAACCGTAAAGTAAGTGCATCTAATATGACTACCAATATCAAGATGCGCCAACGCAAAAATAAAGTATTGTGGCAATTGGATTTACACTGCCCACAAAATTAAAAAAAAACTAGTCTATGGTCGGTCATATTAGTTACCAAGGGTGCTGCCGATTAAAGAGCTCGCCTTTCGCATGTACGAAGATGTCAATGGAAACATGCATGTTTCTTATTTGGTTTTGAATAGATTAAAATGTGCTGGGCATAAATCATCTAACTCGATATCGAACGAAAGTTATCACTGTAGTATCGTTCTTGCTTCATATAACTTGATATGTCGAACAATTCTGATCGAATCTTCGATAATAACAGTACGACACCAGTTTAGCTGAGTTGTGCTTACAAGGAGAGGGTCCCTACTCGTCATCATCGATTTCGTCCAAATTCACAGTATAAGTAGGGCTTGGATAAAAATGAAAATGACGCAAGCGAGAACTCCAGATGACCAAACGAAACCGAAATAATTCCGAATGTAGGTGAACTCGATGTTAAAATTAACACTTTTTGAAAAATTTTGTTAATTACCATTTTGCGGGTATATTCGCAACATATAAGCCACTTTCTTTCCATTACAATTATCTGTAATCTGTTATCTTTCATATACAGAAATCTTACCCCAATTAGTTTAGGAGAATTTTGCTAATGCCTTTCAACTTACGTTAATTAGCAGCATATACTGTAAAGCTTGCACCTTTATCTATCGACGAAATTCCAACCGAATTTCAAAATTCTTTTTGCTAAGTTCATTGTGAGCATTTTATGATTTTTCGAAACTATTACGAAACCCGTTCGGCAAGGGTTACAGAGTGGTAACCCGTGGTGTGTTACTTATATATTATTATAATAAAAATAAAAATAAAATAATTTTTCAGGAGTGGGGGTATTTATTTTATAATCTACCATCTGTGTAGGATATTCGTACACAATCTCATAAAATGGGATAAAAAGTTCAATGTCAAAACGTCATTTATATACACCAATGGAAAAAAGTTTCTCATTTCTCGAATTCAGGTGTTCTGCGGGAGATGGGGTAAATATTATCCGATTTGCAAAATTCCTTTTGCTAAGATTCTGTGATTTTTTTTCTGTTTTTTTAAACATATTTTCCCCTCCCCCTCTGATTAGCTGCGAAATTTAATTTTCGACGGCCAAAATTCTATCTGTAAAATTCGTTTCGAAATGTTTTTCTACAACTTATCGATTCATTCATGTTTTTTTTTTTTTGCGCTTTTACTAAGAGATTATCTGTACAAAATTTTAGGAAGATCGGATGTCATGTAACTATTTAAAAAAAAAACAATGAAATGACACTTACAGAATTGAAAATCTACATACCTTTTATGTGGTTGGCGTTTTACCCGAATGAACTTGGCACTTTCGTTCAAATTCTGTTGCAATTTAACCGCGACAACTTCCGCGAATGCAAATTTGAGCATTTTCCAAGGGGTAAGCCTACAAAACCCCGGGCTCCTCTACATTATGAATTATTTCGGGGTCGTTTGGTCATCTGGAGTTCCCGCTTGCGTCACTTTCATTTTCATTCAAGCCCTACTTATACTGTGAATTTGAACCAAATCGGTGATGACGAGTAAGGACCCTCTCCTTGTTAGACAAGTGATATGTAGTTGTGTGCTTCTCCCAAGTTTTTCCGAAATATGTAAATTCACAAAGAACTGTTAAATCTTTCATTAGGGGAGAGCGGGGTAATACCATCAACCTAAGCTTTATTAGTTTTCATCTTTAATTTTGAAAATTAAATAAATCAGAAAATCATCTCATTTTGTGACAAATTTCATTCTCTACAAAAGCTAGGCTCCATATTTGCAATATCAAGCCGTTTTAAATTGTAAAATCCATTTTGTGGAATTGTTACATTGTACGAAATTGCCCCAAGGGCTGGGGTAATACCGTGCACTATTATGGGCTATAGCGTTATGTTTTTTCCTCAGCTCACAGCTTGTTGCGGAGCCGACTTGTTTGGCTACTTTGTGTGCTAAAATCTTCCCCGGCTTTTGTACGGTAGATATGCCTGTCTCATCGAAATTATAAATTCTCAAAGCATCAAATTTATGTATGTCCATCACAGAAGATAGGTTAGTGAAAAAAAACGTTTGACTTCATCCGCAATAAAAAGCTGAGATGCGACTCAGACTTGTGGCCTAAGGCTTCTCATGCTGATTAACTGATTTCTACCAAGAAACTCAATGAGCCAATCCTGCCCGTGCTCTTGCACGGTATTGCCCCGTAACGACATGATGTCACATTTTCAAACCTAACCTAAAACAATGAACTTTAAGTGCTAGTATTTGATGTTAAAATATAGCCCAGGAAATGAGCTATTTAAATCAGTTAGTTTAAATAAATAAGTTATTAATAACACACTTCACTTATCTCAGTTCTAGTATGTCTTTGATATTATAAGAAAAGTTTATGAAATGACATAAACATCCGTCACAAACACATGCTGCAAGCTTCCCGACTGTCTCTATCTGTTTCGCATTCTTCCCGCTACACAGCAGCACTTCCCGGCGCTCATTACTCCCTCTACCGGATTTAAATAAAACGTTGCACGGTATTACCCCGCCGCACGGTATTACCCCGCTCTCCCCTATATCATATATTGTTATAAATATTGGGCGGTATTGAGAGTCATTTGTTAAATAGTCTCACAGGGCTCAGTAAACAAATCAGACGCAACTAAGGCTCTATTGGAATTTCTGGAAAAGATTTCTGCATTAGCTGTTAATAGCTTTCAAAGTAGCGTGAGAGGATGAAAGAAAAAACAAAAACTTTGGGAAAAACTGACTGATGTGCTTAAAAGTAATGAACCAGCTAAAAACCTGTACATGCGCGGCAGAATGTTTATACGCTATAATGGAAGCATAACTTGATAATATTAACGGTCTGTCCGGATCCAAGTCTTCGTCTTCGTCTTGTTTTTACAGCTAGGGACTTAACTTCGAGTCAAGATCTATCCGAATCCATGTCTATGCCACCGAGCTATGCTACTTTGTATAACAGTTTTGAAATTTGGTTAGCTTGATCACCGATCGAGTGGAATTATTTAAATAGACAACGTATTGTGAGGTTATGTTTGTTTGCTGTCTGTGAAATTAAGCTAAGCAAACGAACGAATTCGGACAGGTCAGCTTCGTCTTCGTCTAACTATTATAATAGCTGAGCTTGTTGTGTTACGTCACTAGCTGTAATAACAAGACGAAGACGAAGACGAAGACTTGGATCCGGACAGGCCCTTAGTGTATGATTTTCAGGTATGGACAGCCTACAAATACAACTCAAAAATGAAACTGACATAAAATACAAAGATTATGTGTAATACTCTAGACAGACCGTATCCATAATGACTTAATTTGAAATTCAGTCATTTCAAGGAAGTGAATAGATGACACACTATAGACGAAAATTATTTCATTTGGAATGTCATTGACAGTTCCTCAATTTGCGTGAAGATCATGCCAGAGTTCAAAAATTTAATTAAATGCTATCAAGAAAATTTGCGAGTATTTACTGTAGTTAGAAAGCATTTCATAGAAGACAATTTTTGTTGTTACTAGAGAGACCAAAAAGAGAAGTAAGCGGCAAAGAAATTTCTTTCATGATCAGCTGATGGCTGTCACTGCTAGCTTTATTGGAAAAACTTACCACTTTTCAAAAAATTCAGCTCATTTTGGCACTTTTACTGCAATTTCACTAAGTGCAGTAAGATTTGGTCCATTTGAAAATGAAACGAAATGTTGCATATGCGTCTTTAATGGACTTCATTTGTGTGACACACTAAACATTTGACTCCATTTATTTAAAAATTAAATCATTATGGAGACAGTCTGTCTATGCATTCCAACTTCTAATTTAATTTAGAGGAAATAGCAAGAGCTGCTTTCTAATATATTTGTAGCACATATTCGGTATTCTTCAAAGCTGAACGAAAACATAGAACTCATTTTATAACTCAGTCAGTCTAACCACAAATACAGGAAATAGAATAGATCTTGCCTCAATTAGAAGTTGAGCCTGAACTTGAACAGTTAAAGTCCCGCACAACTGACAGATGTTTTTTTGTTTGTCTAAAGCGATTTTACGATAATAAAAACGATAGTCATCACATCATTTTACATGAAGCAGAATTTTGTTATCGAGCCAACGATATCATTTTTATATTTCGATCGAGCAATTCTCAATTATCGACTTATATATGATTTGGAGACCCTGGTTTAGTAGGAGAAAACTAATTTCTAATTAAAGTTGCAAAGTGTCATGCCATGTTCTATGCATGAATTTAAATCTTACCACCAACCTAACTATAGTAAGCTGTGAAGGTCGTCCTTGTCACTAATTTTGCTTATAATTTAAAAAATGGTAGTTTTCGCGATAGTAGATAGATTTCCAATAATGATAATTATTTACAGTATAACGTTACCTCAATGAATGCTTGCCACCAACCTATGCTCTGAACTAAATTTCATTAACATTAAACAAAACTATATAAATAATGATGTTGTCAAAAGGTTTAAAATAGAAAAGTTCCATGGTTTTTAGGCTAATCTTTTAAGCTTATACAAAAAGAAATAGATAAATGTTTTGCCATTAAACAATTAAAAATCAAAGAAAATATAATGAATAATTTGTGTAAAAGAAAGTTACAATTAAAAATCAAAGAAAATATAATGAATAATTTGTGTAAAAGAAAGTTACATCTAAATGTTGAAATACGAACAAAAAGCATAGCTTAAAAAATAAATAAAATTCTCATGAGACTTAAGGAAACATTTCATAATTTAGTGTCCATATTAGATAAAAAAAAGAGATAATAAATTAAAGAGATACTCACATTCACACATATCTTGAAACATCTTTACATTAAGTAAAGGCAGAATTGCTAAGTTAATGATAAATAAATAACTACATAAATAAATAAATCGTACTTTTCTAGGTGGTAATTAAATTAAATTTATTAAAGAAATCTCTGTAAATTACTTAAAGGGGGCGTGATGTAAATTAATTTTCGAGGAAAATAGATAAAATTTTGTGTATGGTGTGTGCGCCAGGAAAGCTAAGGGGCCTGTAATTTATAGGTCTATTTTGTAATTGTATTTTAGATATTGCTGGAATATTGAATGAAGGACAACTGAAAATTATTATTATTATCTCGATAGCTGTGTTACTAACAATGTAATAATAACTATTGTATAATAAAGTTATACTATCAATGAATGGAGGAATGGAGTGTTTTTTTTTAATTTATGTTTAGATAAATTTTATGCGAATCATAATTAAAATTGCAGAAACAGCTAAAAGTAAGTAAATTGCCAGTAGTTAAAGATAACGGACCCGTCTCTATTGATATTCGAATTCAAATTGGTTTTATTAAAAGATATTGTATAAGTAGGATAAAAGGACCTTTTGAAAAGTACTTTTTTTTTAACAAACAGAAAAAGGTATAAACACAAACTTAATGTAATAGCATCTTACTGGCGAATTATAAGGCTTATAGTGACGCGATGTCTGTGGCTTTTAAAATAAGAATTATTTTATGAAGAATAATTTTTTTTTTATTTTTAAGAGAATTACTTTATTTTTTGTATGTAGAGTTATTTTAGCTGAAACTATGTTCTAGAATTTAGATTATGTTTCTTTTATGGTTTTTTTTAATCTATGCAATTTCATTGGCTCTATAGGCATTATATCAACATCTTGTAAGTGCTAAGAGCAATGCATAAAATATGTCGGCAAAAGCTGGGAATACTCATAAGCTGGTATACTTCGCAGAAAAAAAGTTTGTTAAAACCTATGTACGGAGCTTGGTGGACCTGGCCCACCCCAGAAAAGTCCTAGTTACGCCAATGGTTGACGCGTTCTCAGGCAGTGTTCAAGTTTATAGTGAACAAGTAAAAATGCTAGAATTGGTCTAAGACCAATTCTTATGATACCATTGATGAATAGTCATATGTCATTTTGTATGGTCACCCATATGTGCAAGTTTGATTTTTGAAGCGGTTTTTCGCATATATATAACGGTTCATGGGACAGAAAAATGATTTTAACCTATTTTCTGGGATTTCATATTCTGAAGAACTTTTCAGTATATTAAAACCGTATAGGACTGATCATTTTCACAGGATACGTAAAAATCCAAAAAATTTATAAGGCAACACCAAAAAGCGGTCGCCCGATTTAGTCCATTTTTGAAATTATATTTACTATTTTTATGAAAACACATTGTCCAAAATTTCAACACTCTACGTTGATGCGCATTTTAAG